>CAIGQZ010032312.1:8971614-8996369 GCA_903798205.1 Danio tinwini
TATAATATAATATAATATAATATAATATAATATAATATAATATAATACAATACAATACAATACAATACAATATAATATAATATAATATAATATAATATAATATAATAAGAAATCTATATAAAGAAATGTATTAAATGTGACTGTAAGGACATTTATAATGTTACAAATATTTCTGAAATATTCATGCTGTTGTTTAAAAAAAAATGTAGCTGGTGCATTTTAATGTAAACTTACAGTAAGACAAAAATCAATGCTTCCTTAAAGTCTGAATTTAATTTATTTGATTTATAAACTAAAAGTCTCACTAAATCTTTGAATAACAGAGCTAATCTATTAAACACTGATTGACATGAAACACGATTGCACAGTTTCCTCAAGAGAAGAACAGTCAAAATGACGAGATTCTAAAGTGAATGCAGTCAGCCTGGCTGAGAACATAGATCCACAGCCGCATCAATAACCCAACTGATCCGGGACTATCGGCACTTCATTAAACTTGCTATAATGCGATTTAACCTCACTTTCTCGTTGCTGAGGGTCAGAGGCATTAGTTTCATCTCTTGCTGGATTAAAACAGACTACATTTGCACAACAAATTCTATGTAATATAGACAGAAGATAAATGACAGCTGGAAAACTAGAGATTTTGTTTAAGGTAAATTTAAAAAATGTGCTGTTTTATGATGCAATAAAAGAGACGACATCACAGCTTAAGCGTGCTAATTCATTTAAATGTATGCATACCCACATATTCACCTAGGGCAACACACGTGACAAACAAAATCTCTACGGCCCTTCAAATTAGACTGAAAATATGCGCTATTGGTTTGTTTAAACCAATTTGGGAAAGAAATTGGCAAGAATATCAAATTAATTATTTCCTATTGGATTAAGAAGGTAAACAAGTAAAAAAAAAACTTCTAAAGAACTACCACTTCCTTAGTCCTACAATATTAAAAATATCACATATGAGAGTAGCTCTGGGTTTTCCAGCAATGTTTATGATAAAAAATATCTAAGGTATGAGTGCTCTGCCATATGAAAAACAGAGTATATACAAGAATCAGAAACTGAAATTCAATACCTTTTAAGACCTTTTTTTAAAATCTCTTTCCATACATTAAGACCTTATAACCACTTTTCAATGGGAAACACTGGCGAGATTTTAACTTAACGTATATTTACTAAAGAACAACGTAAGAAACTAATCCAAAACTAAAACATTATTCATATACTGAATAAACATCTATTACATCTAGCTAATTCAGCAGGTTAGCATTATAGAAATCATGGTGTTGTCTTGGTTACTGCAGTAAACAAAGCAGTATGATGTCAAATCTAGTAGGATTTCATTGGTTGTTTCTCAATACCAAGTACGCAAAGTTCGGACTTGCGCCCTTGGAAGTTCAGACTTGCCAAGTTCAGACTTGGAAGAATGAACTACCGAGGACGTGAGGAAGTCGGGTACTTCTTCAAATGGAACGTGTACTTAATACTTAATAATGTACTTAATAACAATACCTACCTCACTATGAATTCATCGGTTAAATAAAATGATTTAATTATATAAAGCACGGCCTTATAATTAATATTATATTGATATTATAAATCTATATTTTTGATTTAAGAATATGCAAACATAAATCACTATGTGAAGTCAAACGTGTTATACACAGACTCGTGTCTTTGATTATCTGATTTAATAAACTACAATGGACATTATACAAGTATAAAGTACAAGACGTAAACAATAAGAAATAAAGATAATGTTAAGCAATTTGGTAAACAAAGACAAACACTGTACAACACGTAACATAACTAAAGACAAATATAAAACGTAACAAAATAACTCTGCCAAATAATACACCCGAGAAGAAATAATAGATTTAAAAGACCAAAAACTGTTCGCTATATACACACAGCACAAGATGTATTTAATATCATGTTTTAACTACAATAGACAGATGCAATCCAGCGATACATCCATGATGGAATGGTCGATTAAAGCTGCTTTCGACGGAGGAGGTGATGACGATGCTCCTGCTGACAGGCTGGGGGTCAGAGTCTGCATAAGCTTAGGCACATCTTTACAAATGAACTGCCGATTTAAATTTAAAACAATCCCATTCTCCCCTGAAAAACTCTCAAAACTTAATTTTGTGACACAACAGAGGAGTATTTTTAAAATCATGCGAGTTTCGCTGGTTAGGCCGCAATGCATTCTGGGATACCTGTGCTTCACATGTTTGCACAAGTCACCTCTGCATCCTTGCCAAAAGGGGCAGATCAAGTACACATTTGGGAATTTTATCTGTACTTGGCAAGATGTGAACTTTGAATTGGAACAGTACTTCAGCGACAGTTGATGACGTTTCACGAGGACACAACGCAAGTACAGACAAGAACGCATATTGAGAAACAGCCATTGATTTCATAAACTAAACAACATCCTGATATTCGCAGATTTAATTCAGGCAAACTTTAGCATACAACTATACATTGCATAATCAAAAGTGATAAATTTGTAACTTTTTAATACGTTTTAAGCAACTCAAAATTCTCTACACTGATTTTTTTTACTTTTATTACTTTTTAACACCCCGTGGACACCTTGAAAAATCTTCTGCTGTTTGGTAAAAAAAAACTACTTTTGTTTCAGAGCAGACCATAAATGTAATTTTGAAGATTTCAAAAGGCAAAATACTTGCCATTCCCCTTCTCTATGATGAAAGTCCAAATGGATATTCAAAGAACTGCGCAACAGGAAAAATGAATTCATTGAGGTAAAAAGACAGTTAATAATAGTTCTGTAAAAACAAAATATCAAGATTTCACCATTTATGGAAATGCCACACTTGAAGCTCGCAATAAACAATCCATCTTTCTTTCCCCCCCAAAGTTCAAGCATTACTCTCCTCAGAAAAACAACATCTCGGTGACTTTGTATTCCCCTTGACATTTTCCATTTTTCGACTCTACATTTCTCAGTAATATGACCAACATAAATCCATTTTCAGATAGAAAGGAACACACACAGAAAAAGACGCCACAACAGTGAGCAATATAAAAGCTCAGAGGTTCCAGTCCCTGGGAAAGATGTTCTGAAAGAATGCAAGAAAATAATGGATAAAAGGGCTCGTTTTGAAGCCATGCAGCGGTCCACAACCCAACCGATTCAGGTCTGTATCTCATAAAAACATTTACAAAGCTTTCTTGCACTGTTTTTATGCTGTAGGGCACTGGTACTTCAAACATCTTTCCATTACACACATAAATGTCAGAGTCATCATTCAAACGCCTCACCCAGGGATTCGTCTTTAAGGAGCAGATTTTTAAGTTTGTCTTTCGAGTTGAACTTGTGTTCATTCAAAAATACCAGTGTTTTTATCATGGGAAGTGTTCCTAATGAATAGCACCTCTTGAAAGTCAATCAAGCAAAACTAAATGAACAGCATTTTGTTCAACATGGCAAGAGGATGATATGCCAGCGGCTATTTGATTGTTCCATTCTGAAGTGTTATGAACTAATCTCAGCAAAAACGAACAAGCTGAGCAAATTGGATTCATCAGGACTGTAACAATAGAGAAATTTACTCACATCTGATTACAATACAGCACCAGAGACGAGGTTAACTCTGGCATTTGAGAGTGGCAAATCAAAACTGATTTAGTTAACAGCTGCAATCTCATGCTTCATCATTTCAAAATAAGCCCACATATGAAGAGTGCACCTTGAATAACAAGCCTTAACCAGGTCTAAATTGTTTCTATCGAGTTTCACTTTTCTCGTCTCATATTAGAAGCAGTGTCATATATGGTTCTTACACCTTTCCTGAAGTCAGTTGAAGCACATTCCAATCACTTTCCAGATGCCTTTACAAACTTTTTCAGTGCTTCACAAGTGTGGCAGATGACATTTACATACATATACATACGTCATCACATTATATCAGATACTAATCATTATTGTTTTCTAAAGTATATAGTATTCTAAAAACGATGTTTGATGACAGGTTTTCCCCAAGCCTAACATTGAATTACTTTCATTTTCTTGCCTATTTTCATCTTAAATCTATCATCTTTCATTTTAAATTTAGTTTTATTTAAATTGTAGTTTGTTTATTACCAATTTAGTAATATAGACTATTACGAAACCAACACAATTACATTTTTAAGCAGTTTAAAGAACTTTGTCCAAAATTTAAGCACTTTTCAAACCTTAAAAACTGTAGAATCAAGCTTTTTTAAATGTCCAGTAGCCATAAGAACCCTGCATATTAATTATATGTATATTAATGCTTCATCATTTCAGAATAAGCCAACATATGAAGTGTGCACCTCAAATAATAAGCCTAAATTGTTTCTATCATTTCACTTTTCTCCGTCTCATATTAGAAGCAGTGTCATTTTCGTTGTTCTTACACTTTTCCCAAAGTCAAACTCAAGCACATTCCTATCACTTTTCAGATGCATTTACAAGCTTTTTCAGTGCTTTACAAGTGTGGCAGATGACATTTACATACATAATCTCATTATATCAGATGATATCATTATTATATTGTATATATCATAGTATTAGGAAAATCTTTGATGACAGGTTTGCCTCATGTCTATTAAATTACTATTATTTATTCTTTTAAATGTCACTTGCTTGCAGCTTGCATCAAAATGTATATTTATACTCATATCAAAGGGCACAGATTTAAAAAGGCAGATCAAGCTACAAGCATATTGGACTCCAGATATTCAATTTTATGCAAAAGCAAATAGAATGTTGCTATTTTTTTCAAGTCAATATACCTAGGAAAAATTGCTTCAGTCAGACTGGAAAATTTGGTGAATAAATAAAAAATGGTAAGACTATTTAACTCTGTTCCTCAGACCAAAAAGTTTTAATTTTATACAAAAGCAATTAGATTTATTTTATTTAAATAGTTTTTTATTGCATATTTAGTAAGAAAGATTACAAAACCAACACAATGAAAAGAACTTTGTCCAAAATCTAAGCACTTTTCAAACCTTAAAAACAGTAGATTGAAGCATTTTAAAAGATTTCCAGCACCCATCCGAACATATTAATGATTAAAAAAATAAAATAAAAAAATCACATCTGCGTATAGCAGATTTAAGACTTCAGATAAAGAAAAGAAAATGCACTTTAGACAGTAGAAAGCTTGTGTAGGTAACATTTGCAACCTCATCCTTCATAATTTCAGAATAATTTAACATATGAAGTAGAGCTGCACGATTCTGGCTAAAATGAGAATCGAAATTTTTTTGCTTAAAATATGATCACGATTTTCTCACGATTCTGTAGATGTAAAATAAAGGTTATTATGAGTAGCCTATTATTATTGTTATTTCAGAATACAACAATTCATAATTCTGATGTTGAATCTCTACGGCACGCTTTCGGTTTCATTTTGACTGTACGGTTCATACTTCCCGTTCAGCTCCCAAACGATCGCCACAAACTAAATGTTATTTACAACTTTATTACCTGTTATTCACAGCCTACTGTATGCAAGTTCTGTTCACTAAGGTAGGTATCATTCACAGGCGCGCATCTCTGTGGTAACAGCTCACGGTCAGATCGCATCATGTGTGTTTTCGCTGCCGCAAATACATTATTACATGCAAACAGAAATTACATTTTTTGGGTGAATTATACCTTATAAATACAGTATGTGACGCTTTCAACACTATTTAGAGGTGTACACGTTGCTGAGCAATGTATGTAAAACAATGGAAAGACTTGTGCGGCTGCTTTTATGCTTCTCTCCTGAACTTGAAAATATGATTGGCAGAATCGTATAAGTGCTAAATTATTATCCTCTTGGGAGTCGAATCGAGATTGCGATCTTTTTACGATTAATCGTGCAGCTCTAATATGAAGTGTGTATCTCACATAACAGGTCTAATGTCTTCAATAAAGTGTATCGGTTCCACTTTTTGTGCCATATATTAAGAGGAACACTAGTTTTTTTGGAAATAGGATTTATTTTAAGTTAAACAGTTGAGTTTTATAATGTTTGAATTGATTCAGCTGATCTGTGGGTCTGGCGGGAACACTTTTAACTTAGCATAGCATAAATAATTGAATTGGATTAAACCATTAGCAACTCTCGTAAAAAATGAAAAAAATTATTTAGATGAAATTCCTGTTTAAAAACTTGACTCTGTTGCTACATTGTGTACTAAGACCGATAGAAAATTAAATATTGCTATTTTTCAAGTCGATATAGCTAGGAACTCCATGATTTATGCTAAGTTACGATAAAAGTGCTTCAGACAGATCAGAAGATTGGGTGAATGGATAAAAAAAATGTTAAGACTGTTTAACTTTTCCTTTAAAAGCTGTGTCCTATTAATCATAAAGCTCACATTTAAAGTACCCTTAAAACCTTGTAAATGGAAGAAAATTGTGAAGAATGCGGGCACTTTCTTAAACATGACATACATTTATTAGCACTTAAGACAGTAGTGTTCTGCCAGAATTATTTTAAGTTCTGTACTGCCCCTTTTGTGCAATTCTTGCAATTTTACATTACATTAGGCCATAGAATATTGCAGACTCTCTTAAAATCCTCTGCTAAAATGTGCATTTCACAAATACAAATTACACATACACACACAAAACTGAGCTAATAACATCCCGATCTGATCCATCAGTGCTCCAGCATGAATAAAACGGCTTATGATTCATAAAAAACCATTAGCCTTTTAATAAAGGAAAATAGATAGTATAGCAAAAACACAAAACGGAGCAGTACTTCAGTAGTAATTAATCATTCAGCATAAAAGCTAGAGTGCAAGTGTGTCTAATGCAACTTAAAGGAACATTTTGTCTTTGTAAGGACATCATACGATGGCAGAGGCATTACCACATGATGAAAGTCAAGCTCAAGGTCCCTCAGAATCTGTCATTTCACAGTGGCAATGGCTCCACATGGGTGTTATTTATGTGTCAAATATAGGCATGAATCAAACTGTCGACTCTAGTGTTCTCTGAAAGCCAGCGTTTTAAGCCAGGGATCCGTGAAGAAGACATATGAAGCCATGAATACTGATGACATCTCTAACTATCTGAATGAAATCTAGCTAATAATCTGTTCACCATTGGATAAAATAATCACTGTAATAACACAAGTGAAAGATAGTCAAGTGTTGCAGAGAATTGTTTTGTCTGTAAGCCCAAGGCATAAAGGATAAAAAGTTTCAAGTAACTAGGCAATATTAAAGAGATATTTCCTTCAAAAATGTTAATTTACTCACAATTTGCTCTCAAGTGGTTATGAACTTTGAGTTTCTTCTGTTAAATAAAAATTTATATATTTTGAAGTAAACTGAATCCTGTAACTATTGATTTCCATAGTATGAAGAATAAATACTATGAAAGTCAATGGGTACAGGCAGATTTCCTCATTATATCTTCTGTTGTGTTCAACAGAAGACAGTCAGACAGGTTTGAAACAAGTAAATGATGACAGAATTTTAATTTTTGCTTGAACTATCCCTTTAAGATTTGTCTATTTACCGATTTTTCTACTTTGTTTTTATTAATTTTAATCCATGACAACTTATTTTTCAGCAAATTATTTAAAACACTGACAGAAACTGCTCTTTCATTTGCTATTCTTTTTATGTGTAATAAATCACTGCTGTATATTTAATTACATGCTGACAAAACTTACTAAAACATTACAAATCTTTACTGTCACATTCATCAATTCAATCAGTCTTTGTCGTATCAATGTTTTATGACAAAAAATAAACTGACAAACCAAATTTTGTCGATGTGAAGCAAGTAACGATCAAGCACTCACTTTAAAATTGTTTACTAAATTATAAAATTATTAATTCAACTCCAACAATCTGAGAAAAAGTATGATATCCAGTTACATGTTTACATTAAATGATCCCTATTAATAATACAAAAAATATATATTTTTTAAATATTCAAAAAAATGAACTAGTGTTTACAAAGCACCCAATTGGTGACTGTGCAATAACTTTCGCCACCATAAAAACTGGTAAAACCCAAAAACATGCGTCCTATCCTGCCCCCTTTCAAGCAGTATGCGCTTTTTCCTCTGCAAAGATCAGTTTTACATGAAAATTGGTAAAAGCATGTACTGTAACATGTAATGCGCTTCATTTATTGATGTGTAATCGCTACATTCAAGTTTTTAAAGTAAAAGAGACCTGTATGTGTACTCACCCTCAGAGACCAGCAGAGCACAAACACACACATCTCATCTTAAAGGGCACCTAGGTTACCCCTTTTTCCAGATTTAATATAAGTCTTTTGTGTCCCCAGAATGTGTCTGTAAAGTTTCAGCTCAAAACACCCATCAGATTATTTATTATAGCTTTCACTAGTTTGTATTTTATAGCTCTAAACAGATTTTTGCTGTTTTTGTGTACTGGGTCTTTAAGGCTAGTCCTCCCCGCCCACCGTTTGCCCGTGCCTGTCAGCGTGCCTCAGTCTCCGCCCTCGGCTGCCTCAGACAACTGACTAGACATAAAGGAGGCAGATCTCAGATATCTGTTTTAAAACATTTTAAACTTGTAAAACTCACTCTTGATCACATTTGATGATGATTGATGATCCTAGCGAACTGAACAGACCTTTTATTTACAGTTGATTTGTGCACGTCCTATCTTGTGGATATAATTATACAAGTTACTATGGAGACATGTTAATATGCAGCTGTCAATCAATTCGGTGGGCGGGGGGACCGCACTCCTACGTCAAGTTGCGGTCAGTCTCAAAACCGCTCCAATTGGTCCACCGTTGTTATGTTGTTAAATTGAAAAAAAAGCACTGGGTGTGTTTATATCACCCCAATATGACGGTCTATACACTATACCTAAACATATGTCTGTCAAAACTGCTTGAAAAGTAGATTTTTCACCATAGGTGCCCTTTAAGGTAAGTGCTTTAAAGCTCAAATAAATACAAAAAAAGTGTTAAAATGCGGCATTTAACGATTCACATTAACCCTTGTTTGTTATCTAATAAACTAACGTAAGGAGTTGAGAATGAAAAGGCATGTCAATTGGAACTGCTCCTAAAGTGGCTGTACACTATATTCCTGCTGCTGACTTGTTTTTATCATTACTAATCAAACAACAAAATTACTCACTGCTCTTAACTGAAGGACTTTTGTAGCTTTAATAAGACTTTTTCTTACAGTGACGATGCTTAAAGCACAGTTTGGTTCATATTTTTATCCTCTTTTCATAATTGTCAGAACTTTTTGTTTGTTTTTTACATGGTCCCATTTTGCTTCAGTGTTAAGAATTGTAAAACTTAATCTTCAAAGGTGTAATAGCAACCTTATTTAAATGGTAGGGGAAAATATCTATATATCTATATATATAAATATGTCTATATAGTTTGGAATGCATATTAACTACGGATTAACTTTTTTGAACTTGCAGGTTAATCCAACATTTCTAACAATTGCAGTGAGATCGCCTGCTACGGCATTCAAATCACATGTATGAAAGCATTTTGGCTTCCCTGTAAAATATAATGATGATGGAAAAAGTTGTGGTTGGGACCTAAAGGCTTTCTTAAGTTATTAATTAAAGGTGTTTTCTGTCACTGCTTGTTTAGCCTGTATTAATGCATTTAGTGTAAAGCTGCACAATTAAACAATTAAAGATTGTGATCTCAATTCAAACCCGCACAACATGAATGATAACTGATAATGATTTGCATATATTTATTAATCCTTCAAAGTGCTGCATTCAAATCTGCGTTAGATCGAGAGATTGAGTTTACACTTTTTCAGTTAGTTTCAAACTAATAAATAACACATGAAGTACTGTAATAACAGTTTAAAGTTCAGCTATAAACACTGAATCATTAATTGAAAATAAGTATATGCAGTACAAGATGTTAGATTTCTGTATTTAGCATTATCAGCAACAGTAGCAAAGATCACCTTTAGTTTTGAATATTTTCCTTTTTTTCAGCTGGTTCTTTCTTGATTTTGATTTTTATTAAAATTACAGGTTCTAAGTTCTGCTTGTTAAAAGCAATGGTTTTTGCAGAAATATTTTGTATAAATAAAAAGCAAACAACATTTTTCTCCTCCCTTTTTTGCAGATACAAAAAATGACCCGATCCATGACTCAAATACCGTAGTATATGGCTGCATAACATTGCGATATTTTGCTTTGCTACAACATATATTTCGATATGAATATAATTTCACCAGATGATTTGAACAGCGCTATTTGGAAAGATTTTAATAATAAGATCGACTGGGGTGATCAAGCCCTTTTCTATGCACTGCATCTGCATAAAATATAATAAATGACAAGTATACATAAAAACAACCGAGCAAAAATAAATGGTAAATAAATAATGTTTTCTGGTTTTCTGGAGAGTTTAACAGTATTGAAATATAGACATTGAACAATCTAACTTAAAATAACATGGTCATCATTGTATAATTTATTTTATACAGTAAAATAAAATAATATTTAATAATATCTTTATCTTTTAATCTTTAATATATAATCAAATACTGCAAGCTCACCATCGCGGATACACACATTAGCTATGTTTCCATCCAAAGATGCGAATTAAATTCATGTACAAATATGTTATATCACATAAAAGACATGCGAACAAAGCAGCGTTTTCTTTGACCCATTGGATGGAAACAAAATCATCACTTCCTGATTAACTGGCGCCAAATATCAAAAGGAAAAACAGAATTTGCTGCGGTTTTGCAATCTTCTTTATTTAATAAATTACTTGCCTCCAGAAGACAGTATGCCGACGCTCAATGAACGTGTGGTGGCGTTTAAAGGCATGAGAGCACAGACGCTCTAGATGGCTCTGGAGGCAATTATTAATATAATAACACAAATACTGAAATGATTAAGCGTTTTAGAGTGACCAAAACAACATTTCAGATGTTTTACAATGTGCTTAGCATGCGGGTTTGTCCATTCACACGTTTTTATCATCACATGATCTCTTATAAATCGCATGACCTTTTTTTAATGTGCATACTGTAATTTGTTTGGTAAGTGTTTCCATTGTAGTTTATGTGCATCTTTTCTTATTGAATAAAAAGTTTTTCCTAGTCAGTTTTGCGCAAATGTTTTTTTATGTGCATTTTTAAAATTTATGCGCATCATGACATTTCCAATCATTTTTTATGCACATACCCAAAATGCGCATAAAAATAGGTGGATGGAAATGTAGCTAATGTGATATCGATGCACAAACGATACATTATTCAACCCTAATATATATCATTTTAAATAATCGTGATTATAATTTTCCCATAATCGAGCAGCCCTACAAGGGATCTTCAAAACTAATTGTTCGCCATCTACTATTTGTGCAGTTCAAAAATGCCTAGGAAAAAACAAAAACACTTACTCTGGCTCACTTTATTTTTTAATTACACTCAACAGACGGTTTATTGGAAAGTCTCCATCCAACAACAAAACCAAACAGGACACTGGATCAAATTAAGCGGCCAAACTCAAAAAAGTGCAATACACAGCCAGCCATATACTGAACTGACTAATACGCGTAATAATTACACTAACAACAAGACAGACTTGATGACCCAGAGGTTTATCCACAAGCTGTTTGAAGAAAAAAGCAGATATACACTTACAGATGGTTGGACGGCATTAGACCTCTTCCGTCTCGCCTTTTGGCAACCGTGATGCAAAACATCTAATTCGCAATGTAATTTGTGCGAGCTACATTCAAATTAGCAGAACGAAAGTGAGAGGAGTAGAACTCGCCTTGGACGAATAAACAAAAATAATAACTCTGTTCACGTTGCTCAGCTTCTAAGTGAATATTATATATAGTAATTAAGAGTTTAGCTTGCTGTAAAAAATGAAACAAAAATGGAAAAGTTGTATGTTGTGTACAGTCTGGGTGTGATATAGCTAGCCAACTGTGATTAGGAATTAAATGAATGCTGCTCTTCAATATTTCTGGACAGATGACGGGAGGCTTGAGAGGCAGGGTCAGGTAGCTGGGAAGGAAAAACGGATCTATAACAATTATCTGAAATACTCCGGAGACTAGAGCTCTGCATTCTGCTCTATTTATACACACAAAACCAAACACATCACCTCTGTCACTCACACCAGGAGCTGCCATTTATTCCTCATCACCTTATTTCTGATTTGTTAGACTGAGAAGTGGAGAATAAAGCAGGTTTGCATGCATGAGTTGATGGATTTTGTATTTGCTCAACATTTGGAATAATTTCACAAGAAATGCATTTCTTTTCTGAAGTGACCTTCTGATTAATTCGATTTTGCATTTAATGCATATTTCATTAGAGAATTAATTTCCGATTATGTGGCGTGATAAATGATCAACATTGTTATGCAGCCAGCTGTTGTGGAGTCTAATGTGTTTTAATAAAGCTCGTATTGATTTCAGAAAGTGAATTGTTTTATGATGCATCACTGCTACTTGTTTCTGTGAGGGATGAAGAGTGAAGTTTTACTACTAGGATACTTGTTGGCAGCAAAGTGTATTGTCAGTTTGAAGAATTAATTCGCTGACGAAAGGCTTTCTACATTCCTCGTGTAAGGGATGCAATTTCCAAACAGAAAATGATGCAACTGTGTGTAAACACAATTGGCATGTCTAAGAGGACAGTGTAATAGATCAGCAGAGCCTGATTATACATGCATCTCTGCCCACAAAACAATACAAAGAAGCAGGGCTGAACAATGCGAGTCTGTGTGGTACAAAATGGAAGTCTTGATACACTCTTCAAAATGATGGTTTTATTATTAAATTAATGTTTTTTTAGTAGTATGCAAGACATTTTGAAATCATTTTTAATTGACTACAAAAAAGTTTTTGTACACAGGGAAGTTTTCATGGATGTTAAAAGTTTTTCTTGGAACATTTATTATTTAAGATTGTACACATCTCATTAGTCAGAGCTGTTAACAGTACAATATATTGATCAAATTAAAAAAAAGAATCAAAATAAATCATGATCACTACAAATAAACGCAATGATCGAAATTTATATAAAATAATCCATACAATAAAAGTATAATAAAGCGTCATTCGATATGGATTTTTCAATAGTGACTATTAGGACTGGGCCGGTAAATGATATTATATCAGATCGAAATAAATTTATGTGGATAACGATGATAAGCTCTGGACATTTTTTACTCGCTATTGATCTAAGTGCTAATCACACAGCAGACATATGCAACAACAGGAAACTGTAATTGTAAAACAGCAATACTTGCTTGTTTGTTTTAATGATGACTATTTTTACAATTTTAATTAAAACATTTTTTTTAATAATTCTGTAATTGTTTATTTTTAGGAAATGCAATAAGTATATTTGTTTGTGTACTATATATGAATATATGTATATATATTGAAATATATATCGTTTTCGAAAATTACACTATTAATGAAAGCAATGAGCACAACGTTGCTGAAACAAACAATAAGAGTTTTGAATGACATCTGGTAACACTTCAATAAGATTTCCTGTACTGAAATATTAACAAGGAATACTACTTTTACTGCATATTTATACATACAATAACACAAGAGTTAATCATCTGAGATGAAACCGTTTTAAAATTTTAGAAACAAAAACACTGAACAATTGTTCTGGCAAGAGCACATTACAATACTTTTAATATTTATTTTTTTATTTGTAATATAATCAATAGCTAGAATAGAGATGCAAGATGGCAGCAGTTGCGTTTGTACTAAATGACAGAATGAATAAGTGTTTAAAGAACACTGATTTGAGTTTAAACATTTTATTAACTCAAAGCTTTCTCAAAAATAAACAGCTCCTTACTAATGTGAAGCATTGAATTCAGGCACCCTGATGAACCGGTGTTATCAGTTTTTACATGTTGTTATTGGTGGAAAACGTACCACTTGGTGTGACTGACCAATCAGAATCAAACGTAAAGTTTTCCAGCAAATACTTGACTTTTTTAACGTTTATTTACTAATGCTAACAAATAATACCTTATTGTAAAGTGTGAAACAATATTTACAGCAAATTTCAAATTAAGTGGGAAGATTTTTATAGAAGACCAATGCAATAATCTTCAAATTGCCAATTATGAGCAAATTAACTGGCCTGTGCAATAAATCCTTCACTAATAAAGCGTCATATTTATATTTGCATAGATACAAAGGATGAACTACCATTTTGAGTCCATCCATGACAACCAAAACTCTCAAATAGTTTAATCACTCAAATGTGTCAGGTTGCACAGGTACATATTTTGACACATATTTGATACATTTATACATTGAATGGGTCAAATAATATATAGATTTTTTTATGCCAAAAATCATTAGGATATCAATAAAGATCATGTTCCATGAAGATATTTTGTAAATATACCAATGTAAATGGATAAAAACTAAATCTTTGATTTAATGGGAGTTGCTAAAATCTTAATCTGTAACTTTAAAGGAGATTTTCTCAATATTTTGATTTTCTTGAACTCTAAGAGTCCAGATTTTCAAACAGTTGTATCTATGACAAACATTCTCCAATTCAAACTGAATATAGATCAATGGAATGTTTATTTATACAGTTTACGGGTGATGTATAAATCTCATACTAAAAAAAAAATTGACACTTATGATAGCTTTTGTGGTCCAGGGTCATAAATATAATTAAGATAGACAAACCTATTAAAGCAATAAACAACCCAAAGCAACCAAACACACCTCAAAATTATCCAAACAAAGTATTTTAACATTCAATATTAAGACAACAATCAGTATTCAATACTCTTAATATTCATCCGCCCATCCCTACTAGAGAAGAGAGAGCACGCAGGCAGAGAAGCGCTCAAGGACAACAACAGTCTCACTTTACACAAACACACCAAACGTGAAGATACAGATGCATAACAATGCTGCTCTGTTTCAAAGCCGTGCACACACTATCTGAATAGCAGACAAAGGCAAACTGCGTTCGGCTGGAGATCAAAACACTGATAAAAGACAGAATGTGGCACTTACCGGTGAGGACAGCTTTTGCGGACGGGTCGGCCAGGTCCAGGGCAGACTTGCCGTCGGTGTTGCGGATGTTGGGATCGGCGCCGTGCTGGAGCAGAACTGTGCAGGGAAAACACAAGCAGTATCGTAACTCAGGCAGGCAGAGGCTGTTGCTGGGGCCGTTGGCGCCGCTGACTGGGAGCGCTTGCCTCGGCATGGTGCAGACATAAACACACATCGCACACCAGCGCACCAGGAGCAGCAACGAAAACAGCCCGAGCGGAAAAACACACACTGCAGTGAGACGGGGGGAAAAAGCCCATGTTACTCAGAGAGAGACTATGTCCGGGCATGTGAACTCGTGTGTATGAGAGTTGAATATCAAAGCATGTCTTCTGATCCTCTCCACTGCCCCAGAGAGAAAGAAGTAGAGTCGTTCGGCAGCAGCGCTCTCTGCTTTTGAGACTAAAGTAACGGAGAGCACCTCGAGAGCAGCGTCTATCTATAACTGTCTCCAATTCTCTTCTTTCTCTCTCTCCCTCTCTGTACAACAGCGTACGCGTGTACACAGGCTAACGCACACGTCTCCTCCCTCTGCCCACCCTGTCTATTTCACTACCCTCCTCAGTAACACTTCCACACATCCCCTGCTCCCTACAATTCATCACACGCACCGATCTGTGGCAGGGCTTTAAAGGAATCGGAGCGTCTCCTTGATTTGGCATCCAGAAGCTGGGGACTTCAACTAGAAAATAAGATAGTCAAATAATTACCTAGATTAAATTTGGGTTCAAGCGGATAATTATTTTTACTTGTGCAGGGATAATTCCATAGTTTTTTTTTTTAGACAATAATTCTTTTTAATATTGCAAAACATATGAAAACATTTATTCTGTCATTCATTTATAATATCTTCATGTGGATCTAGCCAAATTGATTAAGCCAAGTTATTAGTTAGTCGGTTGAACATAAAACAATTAGGTTGTCTCAAAAACAACTTAAGAATTATGTTATTTCAACTTATTTTAAATAAATAGTTTAACCAAGCAGCAAACGTGCTTTTTGAGTGAGACCTGTGTGACTTCTTTTTTATTTCTGTAAAACACAAAAAGAGATAACCAAATAGTTAGCAAACCAAACAATTTTGGAAACTATTTGTTTTAAATCTACAAAGAAAAGTATTTCTCATTTTGTGTGTGTGTGTTCCACATAAGAAAGTTATGCAGGTTTGGAATGAAATGAAGCATAAAAGGAAGACTGGGGGGGCACTTACGTTCATTTTGGAAGGGCACTTTATATCCCAGACTCAAAAGGGCATGTACACTGCACAGGTTGAACCCTATGTGTGCACGTGCCTGCTGGGATGGAGTAATGATGTTGAAAATGTTTATTTCCATGACAGGAATACAAATTTAAGTGTAATACATATTTTATAAAACCTTTTAAATAGCATATTTATATTAAATTGTGCAATTAAATAAAGAGAATGCAATTGCATATAATTTAATACAAATTTTATTACAATATTACTGAATTCATAATCAAAAAATGCAGTCCTGTCAAGTTCAGACTGCATGATTTTAGCACCGATTTTGACTCGCCGACAGATTTTGAGAAATCGCAGACAAATGTCTGAAATCACAGGCAAATCTCTGCTCGTTCATGCGAGTAACAATTACACAGTGTGAACTATCAAAGACACAATCTGAGAGAATCGCCGATGAGTCGCAGATGGCCATGAGATATTTGGCTTGCTAAATATCTGGACCTGGAGAGCAGCATCCACTAGTATTGGTCAGGTCAGCGGGAGATTGGGGAAGAAGTTAAAAGCACTTATTTTCTGTTTATTTGGACCCAAGAAATAAAAGAAAAACTAGTGGAAATTTGGAATAAGCCCTCATGTCTTTTTGACGTGTCATCTGAGCAACATCAGAACCAGGTCGAAAAATAAAAGTTTGAGAGCATTTGCGAATTCCCTTCAAAAGCCAGGTGAGCAAAATAAGTAAATTTTTTTCAACTTAACTAAAGGTTTATTTCTTATTATGTAGTTATAATGATATACACTACGTACATATCGATAATATAGACATACTACGTGACCTCGCATTGTTTGTCACTTATTGCGTGTGTTTGGTTGTGAGATGTAGTTTGTGGACCGAGACAATGTTGTCGGCGATTCTTCCTATTGTAAAGTCATGCAGTGTTAAACCACATTTTGCCAATCCATCCTACAGTGTAAACACATCACCGACAGAAAGCTAGCCCAGACAGTCATGCAGTATGAAAACATAAGTGACGTGACTGCTTTGAAAATTATGCAATCTGAACTCTGCATTACCAAGCCTAAAGAGACTTCTTTCAAAAACTCTAAGGAAATAAAAGAAGCATTTAAACGGTAACGCTGCTGACCATGCTGTTGGGTTCAACTCAAACATAAAAAGCCTATGCTTCACAAGAAAGCTCTCACAGTGTCAAATATTTAAAGCCTGTGAAAGAAACAAGTGTTTTGTTTGGATTTGCTCGTGAATCCAGGCAAAGAAGCGTGCATCTAAAAAAAGAAGAGCAATCTTGTGTTGCGTGAGGATGATTGTGATGCTACTGCTATGCCGGTGACTCATAGGTCATCCATTTCTCATCAGAAAAAACACCGTTTTGACAAGCATTAAACCTGTGTGAAATACACCACTGCATCAAGCGAAGACTCTGGGTTTTGATGAAACAAAAAATACGAGATGAGACAAAAAAAAAGGTTTTGCTAAGAGGGAAGATACTGCTACCATCAGCCCTCTCAGTCAAATTAATATGCACTAAAGGCCCCACAGAGAGCACATTTGCATACACCGGTGTCATGAAAGCACTTGAGCACTGGGCACAGAGGGTTGGAAGTGTCGGAAGCATGATGGCAATGGGCTGATTAAAATTCGCTGGTGTGCTTATGACAGCTTGCCTATCCATCAGGCGACAGGCATGGAGGGGACATCGCAGTAACCTCCGCGCTGCAGGCGGTCAACTTCCTATGAGCAACATCTACAGGATTTGCATGTTTACACATAGTACAGGATTGGTGACGCAATGCTGTTTTTTCAGCCCAGGCTCATTTGAAATGCATGTCTCAGCCTACATCTTTGTGAAATGTATAATACGTTGCTCTGGGTACATTTCGTTACAAGTTCCAGATGAAAAATCCACTAGAGGGCACTGTCTATATTTATGTGAAATGCATTAATTATGTAATGTCATGTTGTGTTGTGTTCTAAAAACATGTCATAAGCCGCAGTCACAATACAGTTTGAGCATGCGAAATTCTGTCACTCTGCGATGCAAAAAGAGGCAGGATTAAGATGATTAGGTTAGAAAAGCAAGCCCTTGCAATAAAATTTTCTTCTATTGGTTCCACACATTCACATGGTGCAATTTCCCAGTTCAGAGTTCACTAAGCTTGAACTTTGCAACGACATTCTAAACTTTTCGCACAAGCTTGCGTTTTCCAGTCTGCCACATTCACATTCATATGAATGGAAGTCTATGGGGTGAAAAGTTCAGTGTGACCGTGGCTTTACTTGTACACATCCACGAGAAGGTGGGGCTTGTCAGATCACCTAGACCAGCAAATCATTGAGCTAAACCCTTCACTAAACCCAACCAATAGTGTTTTATAAAACATAAGAGAAAAGTGCACCTAGATTACTTGACTACCTTGATTTTACATTTATTTAATCTCTTTTGTAGAACCATGCTTCACAGAGACTTGATAAAGTCAATAGTTTGGAATAATCTATAGTTCATATTTTATGTTTTTGAAAGCAGTTCTTTCAGCCAAGATTGCATTTATTTGATCCAAATACAGCAATATTGTTCTCGCCATGTTCCCTTGGGTTTCCTCCAGGTGCTCCAGTTTCCCCCACAAGTCCAAAAACATGCACTATAGGTCGAGTGATTGGCGTGACCCACGGCGCATGCCTTGCGCGTTTGTTGTGCATTTATACTTCTGCGTGCTGTTTGTTTTGCTCTGCAATAACACTTTTGAAATGCTAGCTGGCAGTGAGGTTTTTATGTTCGTCTGTGTTGAGTTTCTTTGCTGGTGTTTTGTTTTTTCAGAAAGCTACCCTAATGTACAAGTAGCTCAAACTCGCTCATTTTGAGATGGGAACTGGTGGACCTGCAACAGTTTTAATCATAAGGTAAACACAAAACAAAACTTTCCACCTGGAGCTTCTTCATGGGACTCAACACTTGTAAACATTAGGGTTGTGACGATGAGGAAATTTCCCCACCGGTTAATCAACATGTGACAACACTGGTAATACCGGTAGCACCGTGGAGGTGGGCAATTCCTCTTTTTTCTGCTTTTAAATATATTATAAATGCGTGCGAATTATACTTTTACTTTCAGTTTTTCTGGATTTGGCAATTCGGCGTCAAACTACAAAAAAATCACTGTTATTAAACGCAGAACATTTATTAACATAACGAAAAAAAAAACAACAACAATGCTACAGGCTGAAAAAAACTGTGGAAATTGGAACCAAACTAATAACAACCATAGAGCGTTTATTACTTATGTCAGAATGTTTTTAAAGTGAATAAGAAAATAAAATAGAAAGATAAGCAATAAAATAGCGCAAAGTTTAAATAAGATTAAACGAATGAACAAGAAACAAATATACAATTTACTATTGTGATAAACAATAATTATTTTACAGGCTTGCGTCGCATACTCCTCCCTTATATTGCCATTCTAATTTGCAAACTTAATTAAATTAATTTTTTTTATCACCAATGTTGAAAACAGTTGTGCTGCTCAGTATTTTGTGAAACCTGTGATACACTACTATTAAAAAGTGAAGGTGTTTAATTTTTCTCTGATTAAAAAAAAACAAAGCAACCAACACATATTAGATGGATCAAAGACATATCATATACATCAGGGGTGCTCAACCCTGTTCCTGGCGATCGACCTTCCAGCTGATTTCAGCTCCAACCCTGATCAAACACACCTGAACCAATTATTTAGAACGTGAGGAGCACTTGATAATTACAGGCAGGTGTGTTTGATAAGGGCTGCAACTGAAAAGTGCAGGAAGGTAAATCGCCAAGAACAGGGTTGAGCACCCCTGATATACATGATGTATATTATTCAGCTTGAAAAAAAAAAATCTAATTTACTCTGAAAAAGATTTAAATGTCAATTTTGTAAAACATGGTTGCCCTTTCTTACATACGTTGATAATTTACAACTCTTAGAGCGGGAGGATATTTAATCCCATACAATCTCAAAAGATCCCCCTTGTTTGTTTATTTATTTATTTGTGTGTGTGTGTGTGTGTGTGTGTGTGTGTGTGTGTGTGTGTGTGTTTTTTGTTTTGTTTTTTTGGTTGGTTTTTCTATATTGTGCAAATTTATACAAATTCTTATAAATAAAGTATTTTTTAAAAAGTGAGGGCGGTAAGATTGATTTATTAAATGGAATTCGTAACATTTATACAGCAAGGGCACAATACGTTGATTAAAGTGACAGAAAAATAATTACACTATCACAATATTTCCACAATACTGTAAGTAATGGCTTTTTTGGTTCACTTAGTTTTTATAGTCATTAAAGTATCTCTATTTAAAAAAATAAGCACACTTTAAGATATGCTATATAGTATGATACTTACTGTAAAAAAAAATCTGTAAAACTTACGGTAAAAAAACATTTTTACCATAGCATTTTTACAAATTTTTACTTTTATAATCAAACTTTTTTTAAAGTGTACTTATTTTACTTAAAAAATTTGATGGTGCAACTCTCAAAAACACTGTAGTTGCTTTCGAACTTTCGAGTCATGAAACTATAATTAAAGTTCAATAAAAGACATCACATTGCCCATAAAAAAATAAGAAGCAAAACTTTTACAATTATTGAATATCAGCTAATTTCACTTTAGAATTTAAATATAGTCTATGGAGCAAACCTATCAAAAACTTGTACTTGTCAAGAACACATTTACCTTGAAAAAGTAAAAATGTATTTGGAAAAAAAATATTAAGATAATGTGTACATGTGGTAAAATTATTCAGCATGTTTAAAAAAAAACAAGATTTTTTTTACATAAACATCGAAATAGAACATTAAGCAGACAAAAAAAAATACAGAAGTTTTTTTTTTTTCAAACCACATAATACAAAAGGCACAATTAAGAATATTTTCTCCTGCATCATGTTTTTTGTACACGACACAAATCTAATAATTCACTGACCCTAGAATGAGCAAGCACAAACACGTGCTCAAAACACAAATGAAACGTCCACAGAACTGAGCACATTAAAACAGGTGTTGAGACCTACAGTTGGCCATAAGGACCTTCTGAATAAACAATGGCCGCGTGGTGCGCAGTAATTGGTGGTTGGAGTGTGATCAGCAGAGTCGGGTAATTACGGCCGAACACTGAGAGGGCCGATTAGCTGAGAGCTTCAGAGAGAACATGGGTGCTTGGGTTAATGCATAACCATGTACAAATCCCTGCTGTTCCAAACGCATTCAGAGAGGCTCAGATACACACGCATATATCAGACGCAGCCATCTCTGCAAGCTGCCGTTCATTAAATTTCTCTACATACTTAGACAACGGTGAAAATGCCCATTAGTGCCAACTGAAATCATTAGCAATTTAATAAACCCAGATGGGAATGGAAGAAATGACTCGCGGGGCTCGCAAACACACACTGGTTTGCACACAGATTATCCAGGATTGAAGATGGGGATGTTAATCGATTTATTGATTGTTAATTTAATCCTCTGTGTAGGCAATAACAATTAAACACAATGGAAAATAGAAGTGGATGGTTATGACTCAATGACTCAATTAGATCCCTAGATCCTGAGGTTGGTAGGTTGTGTACATGATTTTGAGGACTGGTAAAAATAGTGATGAGCTTGGTTCACAGCACTTTGGGACACTGATTGTAATGTTGTCATTCGTTTGGTTTCCCCAAAATTTCTTTATGTCCTCCAAATGCAAATCAATTAAAATAACTTAATGGTTTTCACAATATTAAGTTGATTGAACAGAAAACAATAAGGCTATCCAAAAAAACTGCAACTCTCACATGGTCAGCCATTGAAGCTAAGCAGGGTTGCGCCAAGTCAGTATCTGAACGGGAGTCCACATGGGAAAGCTAGGCTGCTGCCAGACGTAGTGTTAGAGAGACCAGCAGGGGACTCAACCTCTGGTCTGTGTGGGTCCTAACTCCCCCGTATATTGACTGGGACTCTATACTGCTCAGTAAGCGCCATCTTTCTGGTGAGATAACCAAGGTCCTGACTCTATGTGGTCATTAAAAATCCCAAAATTTGCCCACTGGCCTCTGTCCATCATGGACTCCTAACCATCCCCATATTATAATTGGCTTCATCGCCCTGTCTCCTCTCCACCAATCAGCTGGTGTGTGGTGTGCGGTCCGGCACAATATGGCTGCCATCGCGTCATCCAGGTGGATGCTGCACACTGATGAGGAGATTCCCCCAAAATGTCTAAAGCGTAATGTAAAGGAATTATTATTATCATTATTATTATTAAGAAACCTCGTGTTCTTTCAGCTCACTTTAAATAAGTAATTTGAACAAGCAGCAAACATATTTTGTTGAGTGTTGTACAATGGCCAAAACTGGAATTTAGAAACAATTATAATTTTTATTAATATTTTTCAGATTTTACAAAAGTTTTATAAGTACATTATAGCTAAATAATTTGATTGTTTTTTGTACCCGCAACATTTCAAACCTTAAACACTTATTACACGCCGTCAGTATCAGCAGGTGAGAGCAGAAATTCCATTGAAAATACAGGGGTAAAATAAATGGTCATATTTTAAAGACATGGCAAAAGAAAATGAAATTGAATGCAGTGCATTATATCCGGTCTGAGACTCACTTTATATTGTAAATCTATCAGGCAGGGAAGATCACTGATTTTTAAAGAAATCAGACCTTAAATGTGGCAATTTTAAAATAGAAAGACAGTTCACCGGAAGCGTTGAGGCTGGCTGGCTGAAATTAAAAGTCTGTGTGCATATACTCTATCGTTTTATGTTCAAGCCACTTAAATTTGTTAAAACAATTACAGTAACTTAATTGATTTGTGTTGAGACAACATGAAGAAATTGTGTGGAAGCCAGCATGAATGTTTGTTCACATTAAATATAAATAAATAACAGTTTCTTTTTAGAAAAACATCTCCCGCTTGTTGTTTTGTTTGATGGTTTGTTTCACGGGATTCATGCTTTGCGCTTTCGAACTTCCGTTAAGGGAACACATGTGAGCATCGGTAGTCCCTGATTCTCACGATGTATTGTGGGAGCAAACATTTTCAGGGAACAAATGTTTCAGTGAACTAAAAGAATTTTGCAATTGAGACAGCACTTAAAATGGCAGACTCCCTGATCAATATTATGACACTGAACAAGCGAGCTGATTAAGATCCACCTTAAGAATGTGGTAAAACTTGTTCATGTGATAAAAAAGCGAGGAGTGATTTGAAGAGGCATAAAAAGAATAAATTAAATTATCACCATTATGGTCATCTGTCTTTGAAGGGAGGAATGACGGTATGACCTCTAATTTCGAAAACCCCCCCTTCAAGTTTTACGTTGATGGGCACAGAAATTAATGAGCGGAGACCAGCGGCAATCCTAATTAGCAGAGAGGATGCTAATTATTTATTCATTATGAACAAAGGGCAGAGGTGACAACACTTGTTGGGTGTGAAAGGGAAAAAGCAGTATAATAATGTTAGCATTCAGAAAATATGGTTGTTGGTGGTTTGTTTTTATGCATTTATGTTTTTGTTGTTGAATAGTTTTGAGTAATGACACATTAAATTCAAATGTAATGTAAGTGTACTTGAATTAGCCAGTCTGTTCCTCTATTCAATCAGTTGGATCTCTCATAAAATTATTAGGTAAGACAACAGATTTCAACTTGGATAATGAGAAATGAGTCTTTTCTTATAATGATTTCTAAAGGATCATGTGAAAGTGACAGTAACCAAAACAAATACAATATAAATCCTTCTCTCTTATCCTTTCACAAATTAGTTATGTCTGTCACAATTAAAGTGAAATGTGAAAACGGAATGGAAAATGTCAATTTGCAGCATTACATTTACAACTCTGCATGTTGCATCATACTTGTTTTACTTTTTTATTATTATTATAACCATTCACACATGTTGTGTTGAGCTTATGAATGCAGTAACTCAAGTAGTCTTGAGTGCACACGCTTGTGAATTCTCTCATCACAAAAAGGAAAAGGCTAAAGCAGTGTAAAAGTGAGAGATTCGTTTATAGCTTCAGCAATGAATCATCCTTGCAGCCAGATTACGATGTGCCATTTCTCCAAACACAAAAATGTTATTTATGTATTCTGTTTAACCAACAATAACGATCATTATCACACTATCAAAAATAAAGTTTTGGTCATTATTACAGACCTACCTAGTAATAAGCCCCTTAAATTTATAATTCATGTGAAATTTTTATTTGCCTTAACTAGTAACTATTTAAAAGGCCGCGGTCCATGAATCAACTGGTTCCAGGCCACACAAGAAATCATTGATTATTTCCGGTTTTATTATTATCAGCGTCTAAGCAATCTTTTTTATTTAATTTTTTTGTTTATGTATGTATGTATGTATGTATGTATGTATGTATGTATGCATGCATGCATGCATGCATGCATATACATACATACATA
>CAIGQZ010032312.1:9001369-9039394 GCA_903798205.1 Danio tinwini
ACATATATATATATATATACACATATATATATATACATATATATATATATATATACATATATACATATATATACATATATACATATATATACATATATATACATATATATAATATATATTAGGGCTGGGCGATATGGCAAAAATGCAATCTTGATAATTATAATTATTTTCCATATTGAACGATAACAAAAAATATTTCGACCCCAACAATGACTGAAGCTACAGAAATTAGAGGGTCTATCAAAATGGCAACCTTTTTGGCCGATACATTTTCAGTGGCCAAAAATTTGGTACATCTCTAATATCAACACATTTTTAGATTCCCATTGTTTTACATTTCTGCTGTGTGATTGGAACAATATAGAGTAAAAATGTTGAGCACTTGGCATTGTTATTGACAAATTTCATCACAATTCAATATAATATTGTTTATCGACCCAGCCATAATATATATATATATATATAATAATTGTGTAACTTTGTTATTAAAAGTAGAATTCACCCAACAATTTAAGTTTACTCACTATTTACTGTCCCCCTAGTGGTTCCAAATAACTTAGTTTCTTCTCTTAAACTAAAAAAATTTTTTAAAGAACCTGTAACCAACCACTGACTTCTAGAGTATTTGTTTTTCTTAGTATGGCAGTCAATGGTTACAGGTTTCCATCTTTCTTCAAAAAATCTTCTGCGTTTAACAACAAAAAGAAACTCATATTAGATTTAAACAAGGGTAAGTAAATGATGACAATTTAAATTAATGGGTGAACTATCCCTTTAATGTTTATATTTACAAACTGTAACTACAACATGTCTGACACTAACAGAAAAGACACTACAAACACAGCAATATGCAAAGACCAATCTACTGCATGTTTACATAAATAAACTAACAACACAGTGAAACGAAAAGCGTGTGAAACAAGACTTACATATAACCAGAGCCAAAAGTAGCCTAGCATCCTGTCTGACCTTAAATAAACCTTCTGGTTAAGGCATGTTCAAACATCCTGGTGAAGTGAAACGTTTCTAATGGTCTTTCTATTAGTTACTGGTTCTATCAAATAAACAACCAAGCCTAAGGATTATGAACAATCAGGGCGTCAACTAGAGAGGACAGTAACAATCGAGACGTTGAACAGAAGTTGCCTGGGAAGCATTAAACCAATGGGCAACAACAAAAACAAACCAGTTGCATCAGCAAACATCCACACTTAAAACCAACTTCCCCGAGCTCCCTCGAAGGCTTATCTTGCAGAATTTGGTGATCAATATTGAATATGAAACATCTCAAGGGCAGAAGTTCTATTTCCAGCCTCCACTCCAGACTGATGTGCATAAATGGGAGGTCTACTTGCACATGGAATGACTCAGCCGGTCTTAAATAATTTTTTTTCTGATGAACAAGTGGAAAGATAAAAGGCAGAGAGGATCTGCTTCAATCTCATCAGACTGAGAGATGTGAAATTACATGCTTATCCTCGGGCCTATATGAATTCTCCCCGAGATTGTGCAGATAATTCTTATCGCAAAGTTCTTAAATTGAAATTTCGCACATTTAATTGGATTATGCTAAAAATATAGCAAGTAAGCCCTATGGATAAGACTGCCACGAGCTCTAGTCTACTTTTTGAACAAATCAAAAACACACTTTTTATTTTAAAACAAATTCAGACACAAATTTGCAGCCTAATATCTTAAAACATACCGGGAAGTGATTCCTCTGAGATCTGCCGATTGTGATGCAAGAAACAGAGGATTGAAACACTGCCTCAATATTGGCCCTCCTCACAGCTTAGATGCCATGTTAAAAATTTCTCATGAATACCAAGGAGTAAAGATCTGATTAATGACTGAGCGCTGTGTAATAGCGTCAGTCACCGCAGCTAATCAAGAAGAATGCCACATGATTAACCCTTATTGAGAACTGTTCCTCAGGCACAACACAGGAAAAATTAAAGTCATACATCTTCAGAATTCACTAAGGCGAGAATGTTCCATTCATCTCCTCCATCTACAGAGTTAGCACGTCCTCCAGCTGAATCCAAACCAGAACACGCGACTTCAGAAACGTATTTCAGATTGCGCAAGCCAACTTTTTAGACAATACATCATGGTAATTAGTGTAAAAGAGACACAAGGTTTGACTTACCGATGCATACGTCGATTTTACCCTTAATGGCGGCTTCGTGGAGTGGAGTGTAATTCCAGTTGTCTCTGGCATTGGGATCTGCTCCCTGGCAAAGCAGCAAACTGACCACCTCCGCATGTCCGAATGAACAGGCATTGTGCAGCGGGATTAAACCTCCATCATCTCTTGCATGCACATTCGCCCCTGTCTGCAGGAGATGCTCCACAACGTCTTTCCTTCCAAAACCTGTGAGATAACAATATCAGTACATCAAGCTTCCCTTTTTTCTCTAGGAGGTTTACAACGTGCGTTTCAGTCATGCATGTTTACCAAGAATAACATTTTATGCTTGTTCAGCAGTTTTTTCGATAAACTGTTGAATCTTATCTATGATTTTAGTTGTGATGTGACAACCTGTTTCTACAGAAAAAAACTGCTTTATTTTCATTTGCCAGTATAAGACAAAGCAACCAGTTTTTTTGCAATGAACCATAATGAAGATTAACATGTGAATAAACACTATATATATTTTTTTTTTCTTCTGAATTTTAATTTGCCTATCCTCATGATAAATTCCCATGTGCAATTAAAACGGAAACATATCAGCTTTGTCCGAAATTACATATTCTTTTAAAAGAACACTCCACTTCTTCAGGAAATACGCTCAAGTGAACAGTTGAGTTTTACCAGTTTTGAATACATTGAATCAATTTCTCGGTCTGGCAGGAACATTTTTTAGCTTAGCTTAGCAAAAACAGGGTTTCTATAGGTTTCATCAAGTGAAATTTAAGACTTTTCAAGACCTTTTTAACACCATAATGAATGAAATTTCAGACTTACACAAGGCTAAACACTAATGATTTTTTATAATGGCCCAGTTAAACCATTAAAAACAAAAGATAATTAAACCATATGTTTATACAAAATAAATAGAGTTTGTAAATATGAGTTAATAAATAAGAGTTAATAAATAAACTTTTGTTAAAACTTTTATTGAGATGGAAAATTAAGACCTGTTTAAAATTATTTAAGACCTACAACACAATATTTCAGTGAATTTAAGACTTTTTAATGTCTAAAAGTTTGATTTTGAAATTTAAGACATTAAGACCTTTTAAGACCCCGCGGACACCCTGATAAATCATTGAATCGGATTGGGCCAGTAGCATCTTCTCTTTTTTTGGGGTTTGATCATTTTCCTATTCAAAGCTGGACTATTCTAAAGTATAATTGCTAGCAATATCAATTTAGAAAATAGCAAATTTACATTTTCTGTCAGTTTACATACACAATCTAACAACAGAAGAGTCAAGCTTTTTATTAGGACAATTTTTGAAAGGGATGCTAATGGTCTAATCAAATTGAATGATCTATGCTAAGTTAAGCTAAAAGTGCTCTCACCAGACCCGAAGATTGGGTGGATGAATTAAAAAAAATAGTAAAACTCAACTGTTTAACTCAAATGGAGTTGTAAAATGAGCAAAAAAGCAGAGTGCTCCTTTAACTTTACTAATTTTGACTAACAAATTACTTTGTGCTTGCTACATTCGCTAAATTGTCATTATTATGTGACTTATAAGCGGCAATTGCATTGCTTCACTGCCACTTGCTTCACAAATTGTCTATGCCCTCAAGAGAAACTTCAGAGTCTTGCCTATTTTTAGTTTTTCCCATATAGTAAGGACATGCAAATTTAGATGCAGCCACTGTGTAACTGAACATCCCCATCAAACTGCATGGCAGAAGCACTTTTCTCTTTTGTGTGGACACATTTCCCACTGCAACAGGAAGTTGGGGTAGGGCCCCATATCAAATGGCTCATCCATTTGTCTTTAAATAGCCTCTAAACTAAAGCACATGGACACAAATCTTCAAAGTCATATTTTTGATTTTATGCAGGCCTTATATGGATAGGTAATGCAAAAATGTTGATTGTCATCATTTACTCAACCTTTACTTGTTTCAAACTTTTATGGATTTCTTTCTTCTCTTAAACAAAAAAGAAGATAATTTAAAGAAAGCCGGAAATCTGTAACCATTGACTTATTGTTTTTCCTAGTATGGAAGTCAATATTTACAAGATTTCTTCAAAATATCATCCTTTGTGTTAAACAGAAGAAAGAAACTCGTACATTTTGAAACCACTTGGGTGAGTAAACAGAGTTGGGAAGTGAACTATCTCGAATGTGATATCCAGCCATTCATGATCATTAGTTAAGAATTTACACACATACATAATAATAATAATAATAATAATAATAATATACTCTGCAGAGATTTAGAGTCATGTATAAACTATATATTTACTTATATTTAGATCAAGATTTTCATGAGCTTTTAAAATTGATTATTTTTTGTATGGTATTGTTAGTTAACAGTGCAACAACTACTGTCCAAAACAGTTTTTTTTTACTTGAACAATGTTTTAATACATGTGCAAATTCACAATAACTAAAATCAATAACTAGCATATTGTACAGTGTGTTAACTACAATTAGCTAATGTTAACAAATGAATCCTGTTTGTAAAGTGCTACTAAATTCACTTATATTTCCAGGTTCGGTGACTACAGCAACACTGACAACTACTCTTGTAATAATTACTTGCAAATAATATTTATTTTCACTAAAGTACGCAAAATAATAACGCTTCTTCATTACCAAACACTGCAGTCATGTTTAAAAGCCGAGTTACACGTGAAGGTGCGGTTTCACTTTATCCAACTATTGTGATCCAAAGTAAACACTAATTTCGGACATTCGAGAACAAATTGTGACTTCGATATAATGTTTATTACCTTTATCGATCGCCTCTCGGTGTACTGCGGTTCATTCAAGTCTATATGTTGAACTTTATTCACTTTCGGCAGCGCAACAAATGAAAACAAACACGAACGGACAAATACAGATCGCGGAGTGGTTAACTTTCTACTAACGTTGGATGTTAAATTATTGTCCTGTTGGATAACTTGGCCAAACTCCACTTTATTGCCCATGTCCCTGTTTCCTCTAACCCCGACTTGTTTATACAGCGACCTAAAGCTAAAGAGTCTACCTGGCCGCTTCCTAAGTCGAGATTGATAGCAAACATTGTTTACCTGCAGCGAAGTGAAGCGGGGTGGACTTGCGCCCAGCCATGTCCTTCGCGTTTACATTGACCGAATCCACCAGTCTCTTCACCCGAGACACGTCCCCATTCCTGCAGGCCTCAAACAGCTCCCTGAAAGCCCCACTCGTCCCGCAGCCGCTGCCTCCAGGACTGGCACTACCGGAGTCGGGAGTGGAGCCCGCACTACTGCCCCCGCCGGTGGTAGACGAGCTAGTGCTGCTCGAGCTGGAGCTGCTGCTGCTGGTGGTGCTGATGAGCGCAGCGGGGATTTCAGCACTGAGCTCCGGATCCCCGATGTTTTCTGCCTCCCCGCCAGCCGCTGAACCGCCGGTGTCGGTGGGGGATTCAGAAGGCGTAAGGGGACTGGAGTCAGGTCTTTGTGGAGAGGATAAGTTTTGTTGTTGTTGTTGCTGCTGCAGCTGGGAAGTGCGACGAGACGTCGCCATTTTCGCACACAAATCCCCCTCTGGCAGTGAATATAGTCGGGGAGAACTTCCGGGAAGTGTCATAGTAAAACTTCCGCTTTCAGACAAGTGGAAATCTGGATAAATAATGTTATTTTTTAGCATTTTGTGTTTTACTACTATAGTAAACACATTTCGCCAATGTAGAACTTTAGCAATGAATGAATAAACAAAATTAGGTGTGTTGCTCTAGATTTAAGTTAGGCCTATAAAAGGATGATAAAACAGCTGTTCAATTGAAATATGGAAATTAAATTGTATGACTATTATTTAAAGAAATCTTCCTAATGTAAAAGTCAATAATATTATGAAATCAAACAAAAATATTTACCAAAGTAATAAGAATTCCCAGCACTGACATATGGTTTATTCCTTCAGAAGAAATTAAAATGTCTCTTGAAAATAAAGGATCCAAATGAGCGTTTTCAAAAGAGTTTAAAAAAAAAAGTTTTTCTTAGTGTAGAGAGTTTAATTATTTAATTATCTAAACTACTTTTCCATAATGAACCTTTTGAAAAAGTTTCAAATGGATGTCAGGAGCTTTTACCACCAGATGACTGAGCCATATACTCTTCTCTGATCTTCTAGGACTGTCTTTAACTGTTTCTATGGTGCATGTAGCTTACATAATATGCATAGCAGACCAACAGCTGTAGATGAGATGACTATGCATATAGAGCAATGGTCAGACCAGACAGAGAAGCTAAAATACGCAAAGATATTTAATTAGTAAAGTGTTTAATATTTTGTTAAGGAAAATGATTTTTGAAAAACTACAATAGGAACTTTATTCATATTCGGCAACACAACAATTGAAAACAAACAGGAGCAGTCAAATATAGATCACAGAGTGGTTAACTTTCTACTAACATTAGATGGTTAATTATTGTCCTATTCACCAACTTGGCCAAAGTTGTAGGCCTAGGTAATACTTAGTAATAGCCTTGTAGGCCTATGTTTCTGTGCATTTTTTTGCTTTTAAAGGATCAACCTATTTTGGTCTACAAAATCAAATCCAAAGACATGCTTCAAAGTCTGTCTTGGGTCTATAAGAATCTGTTTATTTTAAAAAAAAATCATAGCATAGTTACTCATTTCCTTGACCCTTATTGGGCAACTCAACCATCACTGACACAATATTGACATAACAAAACAGCAGATTCCTCTTCTCTAACTGTGTGTTTTAGTTGTTGCTACAATATTTAGGCTAGTGAAAGTGATGACTTCACCGCTGCTTCAAGAAGAGTGATTTTTCTCTCATTTGAATGGAAATGTTTGGTTATCTTTGCTGATATAGTACTAAATGGATATTGGCAGCTTCTCTTTAAAGGATTTGAAACGTTTGATGACAGTTATGCAATGACAATGTTTGCATTAGAATCATGAACTCTTATCACACTGACAGTCCAACATTGTTTACAAAGTTGTCTCCTCATGTTCATGAGTAATGGATACTGTGAAAATATCTATATCTGATGCAAAAAATCGAACCGAATATCTGAGATTCAAAATGTAATTTATTCCTGGAAATGAACAGGAAGTTTTTTAGATAAATCATATACTATACATTGTCTCATCTCAAATACTAAGACATTGTCTCATCTAAAAAACAGGGATTCAAACATCACAAAATAAAAGTGTAACCCCAAGGGCTAATTATTTGTCACTTCAAAGCAATGTCTATCCTTAAACCACGACTCATTTGTCAGCTAGATGTTTTTTAATGAATTAAAACGTTCAACAATTAAATATAATCACTGTGCATTTTTTAAAATTTAATAAGTACAGATAATATAGCTATTTTAACTTAAATACGTTTTACTGAATGATGATGGAACTACATTTCACATTTAGATTTTTATTCTCACACTTCATGTTCCTTCAAGCTTCAAGTTTATAAACTTTACAAACTTTTAGTTGTTATGCTGATAACTTTATGAAAAAAGTGCATCAATTTGTGCTGTATTATTATGTGAAACAAATACTTGTTATGTATCTGGAATGTGCTCTAAAGCTGCTCCATTTCTGTCCACTAATGAGTTTTGTCACCCTCTTCTGTCAATCACAGAAGTTCACAAATGACCCCCTGTTGCCACTACACAAATTCTGAGATGCCATTCTACAAAGGTGTCATATTAGCTGTCAATCAAGAGTTGTTTCCTGTAAACATATCTGAAAATACTCTTCCAAGCACAACATTTCCAGTTATTACCTTTCAAATAGTGTCAGTATGTTAATTGCATTTCTGTGTTTTTGTCATAATTTTGCCTTATGAATGCCAACAAAAGTAGGTTTTCCATCAGACTTGTGTACTTATATTAACCTTTATGTACAGTTGTCATATCTATTGATTCCGGATGACCAAGTCCAAACAGCTGTTCTCCTGTTAACCTTTTCTACAGTCTGTTTTAGTTCTCTATTTCACAACACATGTGCTAAAACGGCTTCTCCGTTTCTGCTGATGTAGGCTGTTTTTTTTCCTCCTATAATGTTACCATGTTGGGTTTCCTTTATCTGGTTTTAACTATGGATTTTCTGAACCATCTGTGCATGAGTTGTGGTAGCAATAAAATGAGGTGTAGCAAAGTACTAAAACTGTGAATCATTCTGAACACTAATAATGTTTTTTTAGAATGAGAGAGAGAGGAATTAACCTTTTTATTAAATAGGTTTTGTGTCTGTGTTGATAGGTTTTAAAACCTGCTGGTATTTCAAAACCCATGCTGTTTTTTTGACAGTAAATATTCACAGACTTTTCACATGTATGGCTTTCTAAATGCATAATTTTATATGGTCAAAATGGTTTAAAGTTATGAAAAGCTGCATTAAATAAAAATTTACTTTTTTTTTTTTTTTGCTAGCACACATTGATAGTGTTAAGGTGAAAATAATTAATCTACACAAAAAAAAATGCACCATACTGACATAACTTCTTGACCAGTTTGTCTGGACTTTACTAAGTCTTTAGTAAGTACTTTACTGTTTACTAACAGTGTCTTTATTGAGTACATACAATAGGCTACATTAACATTCAAAAATGTATTAACTTAATAAAATTAAATAACTTAATAAAATGGCCGATACAGTGGCGCAGTAGTGCTGCCGCCTCACAGCAAGAAGGTCACTGGTTCGAGCCTTGGCTGGTTCCAACTGTTCCATTTCTGTGTGGAGTTTGCATGTTCTCCCCGCGTTCACGTGGGTTTCCTCCGGGTACTCCGGTTTCCCCCACAAGTCCAAAGACATGCGGTAGGTACAGGTGAATTGGGTAGGCTAAAAATTGTCCGTAGTGTATGAGTGTGAATAAGAGTGTATGGGTGTTTACCAGTAATGATTTGCAGCTGGAAGGGCATCCACTGCATAAAACATATGCTGGATAAGTTGGTGGTTCATTCCGCTGTGGCGACCCCAGATTAATAAAGGGACTAAGCCAAAAAGAAAATGAATGAATGAATGAATAAACTTAACAAAATGAGATACATACAAAAACACATTTTACTGAATTGCTCAGTAATTAACAGCCACTTCGGCTAATTGTGGTAAAGTTGGGACTTTTGGACTTTCTCCTCAATAATGTAAATTCAGAAAAGTATTGTTTGCAAATTCATAATAGGGAAATCATATTAGCAGCTAGTCAATGATTATTATTTACCATAATTATGTTTTAAAGAGAGCTCAGGGTATGCACCCCATATCACCAATTGTACTGTTTTAGCTGCTGCCATCAGGACTTCAATTTAAAGTTTATAATGGTGGCCATTAGGTCATTAAATCTAGCGTCCTGCGGGGAGGGAGATGCACCTAAAAAACTATGTATTGTATGTTGTGTGGTAATATTTAGTTGATTTTTACATGGAACTTTGCCTGTGCTACAGCACCTAGCTGCAATTTTAGTTTCCCTAAACATGATAATAAAGTTTAGTCTGAATCTGATTTAAATAGTGCTAATGTTGTTTTGAAGTCATAGATGCTAGTTCAGACCCAATATTCAAAGTAGCAGTAAACAATTAGGGCACAAGCTGTTACTGCTCAAAAATGAATGAATATGCGAATATAAAACCAACTTTACCTCAATCTTCAGCTATTATGTTTTTGAGTGCTGACTGGGCATTAACAAATAGCAAAAAGACTTCATTAGACTCCATTGACAAGTTTCATGTGGCTCACTGTGAGAAGAGAGACCACATAATTCTAAATTATCTAAATCTTCTTTCTTGTTGAAATTGTCTAAATAAGCATGCAGTGATGTTATAAAAAAAAATGGTATTTACCACAATTTTGGCTGGGGGTCATAACCAGCTGGTGGCATTGCTGACCAACATAACAGTCATGAGTATTTTCTTTCTAGGCTTTGCACATGGTTTTGACTTTGTCTAGCATGCGACTGGCATGCTGGACACACATTTTAGATTGATTTATGCAAGGCCAGAAACAACTAGACAGCAACCTTGAATGTCAAATACAGACCAGTGACAAGAGTGACTTTCTCTGAAACAACAGTCACTTTCCATGAAATGTGTTTTCACAAAAAAAATGTAATTCTTACTTTTGTTTCCAGCTACTGTGACTTTAGTATATCAGTTTCAAGTTCAGTATCTTAGCATCTTGAAAAGTTGTTCTCAGTATTTGAGGTTTGTGTTTCAGTGTTAATTTTAGATATAAACTAAGAAATATATATTTTTTTTAATTTTTAAGAAATAAAATAAAAAATCAGGGCTAACGTTCATTCGCAACTCCAAGTAATAAAGTGTGTAATGTAAACTTCAGAATTGTGAGATGTAAACAGTCTGAAAAGACTTTATGAGAATTGTGAGACATAAATTCAGAATTGTGAGATATAAACAAAACTGTGAAGATAAAACTTAGAGATGAATATTAGAATTTTCTAATTTTAGAAAGATGACAGAATTCATAGATTTAAAACCAGTTGTGAGATGAATTGTGAGAGAAAAACTATAGGACCTGTGCTATAAATCAAATATTTAGATTTTTTTTTTGTTATAATAATTGTTATTATGATAAATCAATTAGAACTGAGAGAATTAAAAGTCACCTATCTAGACAGAATGCGAAAGCACTCAGAGGTTAGTGGGTTCATGATTATGGGAAAAGTGTTGGATATTTTTATAACAGCATGGGGCTTTACAGTCTCGGCCTACTGACCCCCAGTGCTTTCAGTCACGTGACAGCCATTGATCAGCAAGGGGTGCATGCATGCCCCAGTAGCCGGCCATGATTGGTCCAAGCAGGTAGTTCACGTGAACACAGGCTGATCGTCTGCAAAAATGTAATTGTGGTACCGGTAAGCTAAGAAAGTCACTCATGCCCCACGAGGCTTTTACTGAGCGTGAGTTGAAGCTGCGTTCACTTACACGAGACACTGGGCTTGATGAAGAAGTTTGACCTAATTTAAATGCCGTAACACAGGTATGCATTAACTTGTGCTTTTCAGTTTGCTTCTTTATGGTTCATTTAAAACATAAGAGGAATTATAAATTCATACATTGCATTGCATCGTGCTCCAGCACGCAGGTTTTTTTAATCTAAGGAGGGAGGAAACTTTATTAAATACTGTTGTGCTCAGGGAAACGGCTACAAACCAGGAAGAGCATGACACAAAACAACAAAAATGATATAACGCTTTAAAAATATATGGAAAAACAATATTGCATGCGTTTTCGTTTTTAAAAAGATTCGCCGATTAAAACAGCTGGAGCTGACCGTAGACGAAGGAAGCAGCATGATAAAGCGTGATGGTATTTTGGACCCGGGAGAAAGTTGAAACTGCAAATGAGCTCCAACAGGTGTGAATCTAACGATTTGTTTCCTTCATTTTTTGTGATTAACTTTAATATCAATTCAACTATTTTCTTGTAAAAATTAAAGATAAGTTTATCTCGTGCTTTACCTAATCAGGCGGAACAATGTTACATTGTTCCAGACCGTATATGGAAACAAGCTTAGACTTGCTGTGTTGTAAAAGTTTGTTTCATGTAATAATTGGCTTAAATGAAGTTATATTCCTATATTTGGATGAGTTTATAACTCCGTTTAAACTACAAGAACTAAAATTATGTACCAGTACTCGGGCTAATAAAGCAGACGTTTTATGCGCAATAGTGCGTGAATTTAATGTAGTTATCAATATCTATTTAAACAGCTTTAAATTATATAAATGTAATGCTAACAATGTATAACTCAGTTGTTCTGACAAGTCCCCAATATAGGCCATACACCACAATCAATATGGAACTGATACAAATGCACTGTAAAATAATACAACCCTCCACATCTTCCAGACATGACGTTGTGAGTTATGTAACTCGATTGTCATTGCATAAACTGAGAGTATTACAGCTCACCTTGTTTCCCAACACTCAAAATGTAGGCTTTCATAATGATATTGACTTCCTATTAGTGATATCTCCTTGCATGTATAGTCCAATTGGCTGTGCATATTAAGATTTTTGTGTCGTAATTATAAAGTTTTATAATTTCTGAACACTAGAGGGTGCCCACTATCTTTGTGTAGTACAACCTCTTTGGGTTTCAATATCCACTCTCCGGCCTCCAGCTAAGATAAACTTGTTTGACTTGTTAGACCCACTTACTGCAGTCGTTTGCGTAATGTTTAATTCTTTCATAGAGTCTATATTAAGCCCCAGTTGCTGTGCATAAAGGTTAAATTACTTCATACTGAGCTTATATGAGTTACTTCATCCTGTGGTACTTTAAAGTATGAGGGTGAAATTTAAATTAGTCATATATTGGAAGATTTCATCAGCAGTATTCACAGATTAGGGCTGCACTCTTTAAACTTTAAGAGCTTCTCTTTAGCTTTTTAACTTTTCTTTGAGGGCTAAGGGAAGTTGATTTTTGAGAGTGCAAACCTTATCTGATGTATTAATTTGGTTATTAATAATTTTTTTGTGTGTATTTCAGTGCAAGTGGCTGCCTTCCCAAAGAATCTACCATGCCTATCGAACTGGCAATGCCGCTTTATCTGTCAAGCGATGAGTTCTTGAACTCAAGGGCATCTAAATACAGCAGGCCCTTGCGGCCATGTCTAAACCAGTGTCAAAGCTCCAAACTTAGGTTTAGCTCTCTTAAGGAGCAGTCCGAGTTCAATGGGGTCAGTGGAGCCTTGATGATTCCTGGCAGGGCCAAAAAACAGGTATCTTTTGCTGATCACAAGGGCTTCGCTCTGACAGTGGTGAAGATTTTTTCTGAATTCGATGACCCCATTGACATCCCAGACAACATCGATAATTTTTTTACCTCTTCGCTGACTGTATCAGAAGGGAAGGACAAGTTAACCCTCGATTTTGAGCAGCCGTCTGCTGATTACTTGAAATTCCGTCAACGAATAGAGAATGATCACGTCTGTCTCGAACACTGCATGCTTAAGGAGAAATCTATAATGGGCACAGTCAAAGTCAAGAACATTTCCTTTGAGAAGTCTGTTAAGCTTCGCATTACATTTGACACTTGGAAGAACCACACCGATGTAGAATGCCAGTACGTAAAGGACACTTACACCGGCTCAAACCGGGACACTTTTTCGTTTGAAGCTAGTTTGCCGGAACAGGTGCCATCACATGAACGCATCGAGTTCGCTATTTGCTATGAGGTCAATGGTGATACACTCTGGGATAACAACCAAGGAAAGAACTACAGAATCATTCAGTCAGCACTGAGGAAGAGTTCAAATGAATCTAACGGTGGGCATCAGCAATATTCCTTGAGCGATTGGGACATTCATTTTGACCGATATGGCAGCCCCAGATGCTCCCGTGGAATCTTTCCCCATTGGCCAAGCTATGTTGGATATGAAGATATTGGCCCGTATTATTAAGAGTCTACTTTTGGCGTAGTCTATCATGCGTGCTTATCCGTAAGACATTGTGATGAATGCCTCTTCAAAATGCCACTTTAAAAAAATACAGCAGGTTTGATGTTCTAAACCAAGAACTTGTCGAATTCTGAAGCCATATGGACTCTTGAGATATTTATTGGTAGTAATAGATTACATTGTGCAACAAAATGAGTCATGTTTTTAAAAATACTGTTCCTGGTGCGATATGAATGTAATTATGCGGGTAAATTTGTTTATTTCTACTGCCTGTCAAATGCTAGTTTTTGCGCAGGGTTGTGTTAATATTTGGGTTTGCGTTGACCTGTAAAAATAATACAATGTTAAATAATGTACGTGTCAGTGAATCTGCAGGCCAGTATATTAGCTGTAAATCATGAACAAAATATCATTGACATGTTTGATTATTCCTGAGAATGATGAATTCCACAAGGCAGCATCACTCAACGAACAACAACAAAAAAAGAAATGTTATTTCCCTAAAAATGTGAGATTAGAGATGAACTCAGTTTACATACATGGATGCAAATTCTTTCATATATATTTTTTAAATCTACAACTCTAAAGGTATTTACATTTCTGTATTTTAATTGACTATGGTTTATTCTCACTGTAATTGTCTGCACAACAGGATATTGATATTAGTGATTGTTAACATGTATTATGATGACATTTGTTCTTGGTAATGTATGCACTTTAATTTCTTGCAGTGTTTAATTTTTTTTGTCACCCATTTTAAATTGAATGCAGGTTTGACAGAACCACTTGAAAAAAAATGTTGTAAAAAAGTTCTCTCATTGGTATTCGGTATGTTCAAACGTTGTGCATTTTAATGCAATGTTTTAAATGTTCATAGTCATTGAAAATTTCAAATAAAGTATTAGCAGATGAAAGAATTGATTTGTCTGACTCCTTGTAGAAGGCCCTATTGTGTTAATTTATTGCCTTTTGGTTTAAAGTTTGTATCTTTTCATGTTGGTTCACTAAATAAAACAAATTGATAGGCATGTCCAGACTCATGTAGGTGTGTTTAGGCAAGTTGGAACTGAACTTTGCAGGACAGTGGCTCTCCCCGACCATTTGGAGACTCTGCTCAAAAACAAAACAAAAAGATAGACACACATTTCTTTGATAACTGTGTTCCTGACACAACTCTCAGCAACTTTTCAGTTTTTAATTTTGATGATAACCTATGAACAAACGGTCAATTGTACAGTGCCCATTAGAGTTTTAATGGACCTGTGTTGTCAATACTAATAAAAAAAGGAAGTTGACGCGTGGTATCTTTTTATTTAAAGCACGCAGTGGACACTGCATCGTTTTTTTACTATGTGCAATAAAATAATCAGAAAACTGATGGGTCTTTTATTTTATAAACGCGACCATTTCTCTGCCTACTTCCGGTGGAAGTTAAACGTCAGTGAGGGCAACAACCGGTTAGCGGCAGCTTAATTCACGTTTTTAGAAACTACCTCTACGCAACCAGAAGTTCAACTATCAGGCACTGATTTAAAGCCAAATGTACATACTGCAAACTTAAGACATCGAGACTAGCATTTAGGGTTGACATATTTTGAAGTGGATTAAGTAAATATAGAGACACCACCACGCTTAAAGCGCGAAACCAGATGTGAGCGTTTCTGAAATGAACTAACGTTACTAGACTGTCAAATCTGATGGAGACGAACAAAAAGAGCAGTAAACCTCCAAATAGGACTTCACAGTCTGAAGGAGATCAGGAGGATCAATCCTGTCCTGATGTGAGTACAATACAACATTAAAAGTCGCGTTTCAGAGACTGTCAGTATCACGTAGCTTAAGCTAACAGGTAATGTGTGTAATGTCAAAAACGAAAAGAGGCTTTCTAGCACCAGAGGAATAAAACTCGCACTTTTATGTATTTTTGTGTAAGTTCAGGTCAGAAATTGAACATATATATCATATTATTCAGGGTGTCCGCGGGGTCTTAAAAAGTCTTAAAATATCTTAATTCTCAAGAACCGTAAAAAGTCTTAAATCTCAAATATTGTTGTAGGTCGTAAATCGTTTTAAACAGGTTTTCCTTGTCAGTTTTTTCATGTATAGCTACCTATTAACACCCATCCAATCACCAAAAATCCATCTCAATAAAACTTTTAACCTTTTATTTAGGTAAATTTTTAACTCCGTTTACCTTATTTATTATTTTCCTCATAATAATATTTGTTTAAAAGTTTCCCATCTGAGGACTGTTGGGCATAGTTTATTATAGTTTTTTTAAAACATTTGTCCATTTTTTTAGAAAGTTTATATTGGAAAAAAGTGTATGTTTACAACTAGAGCTTGCTTGTTTTGACATTATTTAAAATATTTAAATTTGTTATTATTAAATTATCATTGAATTATTAAATGTATTAAATTATATTTTTTTTGACAGGGCAAATATAAATATTTTCCATCTGGGCCATTTAAAAAAACTAAACTTAACTTTGCGTTTAGCCCAGTATGAGTCTAAAATGTGATTCATAATAGTCTTAAAATGTCTTAAATTTTATTTGTAAAAACCCTAATTATTTGATAAACCATATTACAGATCAAAAACTTACTTGGTAGATGAAAAAATTGGTTAAAAGTGTTATAAATGCATCAGTAAGACAAAGTCATACTTTTTCCCACTTAGAATATTGGACTGTAATAAACAAAATCACATTACGTCAAATACTTGGTAAATAACGAAATAGTTTGTAATTGGAGAAACATTCCCATTCTCACCTTACATTACATGATTTACCTCTGTCCTATTTAGTTTGTAGTTTGTTGATGTAGTTGTTGATGTTGTTGATATAACTAATATCTGTAGAGGCGTAAACTATTTATTATTTTGCAACATTGAGAAATATAGTTGTGTAACTAATAAGATGAGATGACGCTAAACAATGCTGTTGTTTTCTTATTTCACTTGTAGACTTCCTGTGAAAAAAATGAAGATCAGGAGCCTTCCTCACCAAAACAGGGAGATTTCAGTGATCCGGTGTATAAAGAGATTGCATTGGCAAATGGTGCCATCAACCGAATGAACAGAGAAGAGTTGCGTGCGAAATGCACAGAGCTGAAACTTGACACACGGTAATAAGAGCTTTTAGTTTTATATAGTTTCTTTACCTGTATTTGGGTCAAAGTGTTTTTCAACCATACATTAGGATGTGTCTTCTTTACTTTTAATTATTTTCAAAACAAAAAATTGTGGCAATCGTACATTTGTCCTGATTTATAGAAGACCACTAACGCGTCTTTCAGTGCAACAATGGTTTATACTCAAAGTCTTAAGCATATTTAGAACAATAATTGCTTGATGGCATATTAAAAGCCTATAATAAATAGTTGCAATGCAGCCACAAAATATTAAGTAATTGTCATTTAAAATTGTTGTACCACCAGATTTTACTCATTTGTCAGCAAAAAGCTTTTAATAATTTAAAATATAATGTAAATGAATATGATGACTTTTATATATTATTAATTACAGATCAGAATTAATATGGTAATTTGTTTTTACATTAATATATTTTTTTGTAGGTTTATAGTGATTATAAAACATTACTATTTTACCCATATTTTCCACCAGGAGACATTAAAAGAGGCGTTTTAATTGCATTTATATTGCTTGTTATGAACATTAAATGGTTTCTCATTTGTAACCCATTTACTCATACAGTTTGTTTCTACGTGGTCTTTTCAGTGGTGTTAATGATGTCCTAAGGAAGCGCCTCAAAAGCTACTACAAAAAGCAGAAGTTGATGCATTCAGCTGCTGCTGAAGGGAACAGTGACATGTACTTTGACTACATCTGTGTGGTGGATTTTGAAGCAACATGCGAAGAGAATAACCCACCAGACTACCTCCATGAAATCATTGAGTTCCCCATGGTGTTGATCGACACACACACACTGGAGATTGTGAGTTGGTGAGGGAACGGTCTGGCAACCTTGTGCATAATTCTTGCCAGGCAAAAATGCTTCCATAAAGTGTAGTCTAGTTTAGAGCTTTCTGATTTCAAGGCTTTCCATCAAGTGTAATTTTGTTTGGTGTATTTTTAAATATGTTGTGTTTGAATCTTGTTCCTGTCATTGCAGGTAGACTCATTTCAGGAGTATGTGAAGCCAGTGCTGCACCCACAGCTCTCTGAGTTTTGTGTGAAACTTACCGGAATCACGCAGGCAAGATTTAACAAACTGTGTATTGAGTTAAGTGGTAGTCTAGTTTGCATTCAATTAAATACACAATGTACAATTGTATACACAAGTTTGGGATCAGTACATTTTGATGCATTAAAAAAATCTCTAAATAATGCTGTTCTTTTGAACATTCTGTTCATTAAGAAACCCTGTAAGTATGTGTATCATGCTTTAAAATATTAAGCATCACAATGTTGTGTCATTCAAAAATAAAAGAGGCTGAAAATTCTGCTTTTTCAACACAGGATGAACTATGTTTTAGAATATATTAAAATAGAAAGTGTAGAAAATAATAAACTGTAATTATAGTACATAAAATGTTATTAGTCTATTTTAATCAAATAAATGCATTCTTATAGAGAAATTAGAGACACTTTTAAAAATTGTAACAATTATACTAAGGCTGCTTGATATTGGGAAAGTCTTCCATTGCGATGTTTCATTTTTTTTTTATAAATATTTCAATATGGGATATTGTCATAAGATAATTTGAATAGCACTATTTGGTGGTTTTCTGTGGAGTCTTACACTTTTCAGATAAAGAAATTGAATAATCACAATGCAAATATGCTTTTCTTACTTTGCTAGTCCAAATATCTAAACATTCTCAGCTAAAAATATTATTTTTTGTTTTTAACTTTATTTTTCAAGTTTTTCCTCAAAACAAACTAAACTATCTGTCAGTGGGGCAAGTAAAATAATACAGTTTTTGCTTTGAAATGTAGATATTTGGGCTAGAAACAAGACAAAAATTCTAAGTAAGACAAACCTTTTTTAAGTTCCTAGCTCCTGCTCAACTTTAATTCAGACTCAACATTGCATATCTTGCTATGTGACTTGCGGATTCACACATTGTGATATCGATGCTGAAACAATATATTGTGCCGCCCTAAATTATACAGACCACAAACTTTTGAGTAGTACTTGATTCCATGCTATTCATATAGTTTTGTCTTATTATAGTATTATAATATTATGTCTTTATATAATTTAATGTAATGTTGAATGGAAGGAGATAGCTCAAACTTATATCAATAGCTCAAACTTTAATATCTTATTCTCAATTATTTTCCAGGAAATGGTGGATGAGGCAAAAACATTCCATCAAGTTTTAAAGCGAGCAGTTTCTTGGCTTCAGGAAAAAGACCTGGGCACAAAATACAAATATACGTTTTTGACAGATGGGTAAGGATGAAACCGACATTTTAATCTGTATTACAAAAATGCACAACAGAAATGCAAGTATTTAATGTATTTAATTTACATGTTCGTTTGTTGTTTTTAATTGTAAATTTATTAATGAAATGTTCTTGCCATGAAAATAGTCTTTGTTGCTGACATGGCATTAAAGTAAAAATTCATCATCATCATCGTTAAATGCACAACAAAATACACCAAACAGCTCACTTGTCTTGTCTGTGCAGGTCATGGGACATGGGGAAATTTCTTCATACACAGTGCAAACTGAGTCGCATCAGATACCCACAGTTTGCCAAAAATTGGATCAATATCAGAAAGTCCTATGGGAATTTTTATAAGGTTTGTGTTCTTTTTTACTACATCACATGATTATAGAAGAAAAATGGGACTGAAAATGTGCCTGGTACACAACTTGTGTTTTTCATTGACCTGATCACAAGAGGGCGACACTATAAACATATATATGGGGTCTGAAACATCAGCTTGTGCACTGTCATGCACTTCCAGACATACACTACCTGACAAAAGTCTTATCATCTATCCAAGTTTTAGGAACAACAAATAATAACTTGACTTCTTGTTGTTCATTTGGTATCAGAAGTGGTTATATGAAAGACAAAGACCTCTAGATTACGCTTATTTTACCAAAATAAAATATGATCATGCCATGATTTTCATTCATTCATTTTATTTTCGGCTTAGTCCCTTTATTAATCCGGGGTCCATTTATTAAAACAGTAAGGTCTGACTTTGCTTAGACAAAATTCATTTCAGTTAACATAAATAATGTCCAGTAAAGAATATAAAATCATAGTGCAGTGGGAAAAAATTAATATTGTGTATGACTCCCATAAGCTTGGAGGACTGCATCCATACATCTCTGTGGTGACTCTTGAACTTGCAGGACTCCCAGAGTTCAAGATTCATTGGATTCATCTTCAATGCCTCTTCCTTCCATCTTACCCCAGACATGCTCAATGATGTTCATGTCTGGTGACTGGGGAGGCCAATCCTAGAGCATCTTGACCTTCTCTGCTTTCAGGAACTTTGATAGGGATGCTGAAGTATGAGAAGTGCTATATGAGTGCTGTCCTGCTGAGGAATTTGCCCTCTCCTGTGGTTTGTAATGTAATGGGCAGCACAAATGTCTTGATACCTCAGGCTGTTGATGTTGCCATCCACTCTGCAGATCTCTCACACACCCCCATACTGAATGTAACCCCAAACCATGATTTTTCCTTCACCAAACTTGACTGATTTATGTGAGAATCTTGAGTCCATGCGGGTTCCAATAGGTTTTCTGCAGTATTTGTGATGATTTGTGATGCAGTTCAACAGATGATTAATCTGAAAAAAAATCAACCTTCTACTACTTTTGCAATTAGATAAACTAGAAGTCAAGTTATTATTTGCTCTTACAACTGGGATAGACGACAAGACTTTTGTCAGGCAGTGTAGTCGAAAAAACATCTGTTCTGCTTTCATCGACTTGTATGGTTCAATGTGTTTTATTGTCCTAAACATTTCCAAACATTAAATTGTTCAAGCTAAATTTGCAAAAATTTTCACTTTGTTCCTTTGCTGTCCCTGTTTGTAACACAAGCACATAGCAATTTGCGTCTATCAGAGCAGAAATTTTGCTGCTCTCTATATTGCATTTTGTTGTGTTATACTGAAAGTGGACAAAATTGACAGAAAAAAAACTCAAAAACATTTGTAAACAACAATCCCTTGTCTACATGTGATCCAACTGACCAAAATGCATCAAGGACCTAGTAATTTTGACATACAAATTGTATAGAATGTATGATATGTAAAATAAAAGTTGAAAAATAGTATAATATTCAGAGGTTTTTCTGAATCTCTCTCAGGTTCCACGTACTCAGACGAAGCTGATCTGCATGCTGGAGAATCTGGGTATGGAGTACGATGGACGTCCGCACTGTGGTCTAGATGACTCACGCAACATTGCCAGAATCGCCATTCACATGCTAAAGGACGGCTGTCAGCTGAGGGTGAATGAGTGCTTGCATTCAGGAGAACCGCGGAGCGTACCTATTTCTGCCCCTATTGAAGGAGCACCAGCACCTCAGCCCCCCAAAAAACGAGACTAAAAAGATCATTTAAAAGACTCTGCCAAAAAATAACATCGCTTAATGTGGACAAATATGAAAATCTGTTGTGGAAAAAAAATTATCTAGATCAAAAAATATTGAAATATTTGCTGAGAGAAGTGTACATCATAGCAGATCAGCTTGATAAAGCATCACCATTGCAGCAAATTGGTTTCATGTACTGTATTTGGAATTTGCTCCTAGAGAAACAGAAACAGACACTGCAGGAAAAGTGTTTTTTTTCCTAAGCCTGATTAGTTATTGTGCTGTGTTCCTGTTGAACATACATTTTGCAGCTTTGCTCTATATGTATTATTTTGCCAATAAACTTTTTAGTGGTGAAATTAAATATTATTAATGATTTTATTATTACAAGAGAAGAGATGTAGTGTTTATATATTATTTTAATTTTTGTTATCCTGAGAATTGCTGATTCATTACGTTGTGCTTATGGACTCAGGTACTTTAACCTTTTTGTCAAAGTTTAGATCTGTTTTGGTTATGCAATGACATTTGTCAACACAAAGTTCACAGTTTCTGACCATCATATCTAATTTGCCATGAAATAACCTTGATAGAAAACTGAGCATGAATCACAACTATTCTAATATACGGATTTTATTATTTTAATGTTCTCGGTATATGTTATTACATAACTCATATGGGAGAGCGTGTTGCTATATCTATTTGATTAGAATGATGCACCGTCACTTATCAAGAGTAATGCAGCTGCGCATGATGTCCAGCAGAGGGCTTCAAATAACGCTTGTAAATAAACATCAGCAAGCACACTATTAATAAAGTCAACAAGGAGACGGGGGGCTTTTCCCCTAAATATGGTAATTTATTTACTTTTATTTATATCATATTTTTACTACAATATGATATTTATTTATAATATATATGTTTTCAGTTTGCTTATGCAAAGACTAAAGTGAATGCAAACAGGATCCAGCTGTATCTCTTCGTGTGGTGTGTTTTAGAAGCCTGCTGTTATTTACATTGGTTGACTCACGATGTTATAAACATGATGTGATTTACAGGTTAAACCAAAACAACCGAAATGAGATTACATTCACACCCCATCTTTATTGCACGCGACACTGCTCAAAACCGCTGTCAACATACGACGCGTCTGTCGTCATCACCCATCTGACCAATCGATACCTTGTTTTAGCCAAGCGTCGCGTTTCGGTCGGCGTAAAGAAGGTGGGGCTTTGACGCAGTGTTGCTCCTGTGAGCGTTCACTGCTGGCTGCATGCGCAGAGAAGAGGCGGAGACACAGGGAAAGACCACAGCAACCAAACACTGCTCCTCTTTCATTCTTACTGGATATGTCTTAGTTTTGTTTTCTCTCATGTGGCATCAAAGGACGCGCTGGCGGAACCGCCGGCCACACGGACAGGGTTGAGGTGACTTTAGATGCGCGCGTGTGGTTTTTATCTTGCGGTCGATGGCGCAGATAAAGAGGATGCGTGAAAGAACGCAGCCCAGCCCAGTTTTCTTCAATGCGATTGAACAGATGTACACATTTTCGGATGAAGATGAAGTCAGCATGGTCTAAATGTTGGTTTCATCTGGACTGTTTTGCAGAGAACCCGAGTCGATGAAGCAAGTGGAAGCAGCACTATGCTGATAATTGAGCACTGTGCTCAATGAGAGCTAGGAGGAGCACAGCTTCAATACGATGGCTGAGGAGACTAACCTAAATACAGCTAGATTATGGAGGGATGCTGCTTTGCGCTCCAGGAAACTGAGGAGCAATCTGAGACAACTGACTCTCAGTACCAAAAACAGCCAGAAGATTACTTTACCCGAGGATATAAAGGAGATAGAGGTGCTTAATCTGGGCAACAACTCCCTTCAGGAGCTTCCAGAGGGACTGGGCTCAACCCTGACTAAGCTTCGCATCCTCATCCTTCGCAGGAATAAGTTTGCCACCGTTCCCTCTGCAGTATTTCAACTTTGTCAGCTGGTTGAGTTGGATATCAGTCACAACTGCTTGAATCACTTTTCAGAAGACATCGATCTTCTCAAGGGGCTTAAAAAGTTGTGCTTCAGTCATAACAAAATACAATATTTACCATCGCAGATTGGGACTTTGCAAAGTCTGGAGGAGCTTGACATCAGCTTCAACGAGCTGCATGATTTCCCCAGGTCTTTTTCACAGCTCAGGAAGCTCAGAACACTTGATGTGGATCATAACAAGCTACAGCGTTTCCCTTCTGAAATCCTCGCCCTCAGTGATCTTGAGGAGCTTGACTGCTCTGGGAATAAACTAGAGGGTCTTCCAGGGAACATCATGATGCTCCAATCGATTAAAATCTTGTGGCTCAGCAGTACTCATCTTTTGTCCTTACCTGAAACGTTTTGCGAGCTGCAGAACTTGGAGAGCCTCATGCTCGATAATAATTTCCTCACTAGACTGCCACAATCATTTGGGAAACTGCAGAAGCTGAAAATGCTCAATCTCTCCTCAAACTCTTTTGAAGATTTTCCTCAGGTTATTATCAAGCTCACCAGTTTGGAGGAGTTGTATTTAAGCCGGAATAAACTAACGTTCCTCCCTGAGGAGGTTGGACAACTGTGCAATCTTGCTAATTTGTGGTTGGACAATAATAGCATAACATTTCTCCCAGACTCTATTGTAGAGCTTGGGAAATTGGAGGAGCTGGTTTTACAGGGTAACCAAATCGCCATACTCCCAGACAATTTTGGTAAACTTGCCAAAGTCAACATTTGGAAGGTGAAGGATAATCCACTCATTCAGCCTCCATATGAAGTGTGCATGAAAGGGATCCCCTATATAGCCGCTTATCAAAAGGAGCTTGCACACTCTCAACCTGCTGTAAAACCCAGACTCAAACTGGTTTTGATGGGCCAGGGACATGCAGGTAAAACCACACTCAGGCAGTGTATTGTCAGCAAACAATCAGACACCAAGATGGCGATTGGATGTAGAGGCATTGACGTGACAAACTGGGTAGCAGATGCAGAACGAAGTCTTACGTTTATTGTATATGATTTATCCGGAAAGCAGAACTATGATCTTATTAAACCCTTTTTCCTCTCACCTGGAGCGCTTTATGTTTTGGTGGTGAACCTGAAATTGTATACATCAAAGAGCTTCTACTCCCATGTTGGCAGTTTCCTCCACCTGCTTAGTGCCAAGGTGCCACATGCAGTCGTGTGCATCGTAGGGACCCACAGTGACTTGTGTGAAGAGGTTGAGGTTGAAGAAAAGTGCTTGGATATTCATAGGCAGATTTCGTTTCAGGAAAAAATGGACCTTGATTGCCTACATGTGCTTGCCCTGCAGGTAGACGAAGCCCTTGAGCAAGGTTATGATGTTCGGACTTCCAGCCCCCATGTTCTTTTTTATGGGGTCACAGATAAAAACTTGAGACGTAAAAAGTCCCAGTTGCAATATATGCTCAACAATCGACTACAAATCCTGTCTCCAGTGATTTGTGTCAGCTGCGTTGCGGCACAAAGAAACATCCAGCATTTAAAAGAGAAGCTCATGTCTGTCGCCGACCACAGGGAGATTTTCCCCAATCTTCACAGAGTCCTGCCAAAGTCATGGCAGATGCTTGAGGAACTGCATTTTAAGCCGCAGGATTTATGGCTTTCCTGGTGGGATTCTGCCAGGTTGGGCCTTCAGGCTGGGCTGACAGAAGACCGCCTGCAAAGTGCGCTCTCTTACCTGCATGAGAGTGGTAAACTACTGTACTTTGAAGACAGCACGACGTTGAAGGAATATGTCTTCCACAATCTACCCCGCTTCATCGCCATCTTGAATGTGTTTTTCCAGAGAGACCTTCCTGCAATGCTTGAGAAACTACAGGCTGAAGGAGATGATGGAGATAATGCACTGTATACTCAGATGCAAAGTCATGTGGAGGGTTTTCTGTCACATGGTCTGCTCCCGTCAAATGTCATCCGCTTGCTGCTTAAACCTCTGGTGCAGACACAGCAGGACTTGCACCTGATCATGGAATTGCTAGAAAAGATGGGCGTTTGCTATTGTGTCAACAAACCTCGCTGCAAACCGCTTAATGGGGCCACCGTCTGGTATAAGTTTCCCAGTCAGGACAGCAACGAGGAGCCCAAACTTGAGGCCTCGGCCTGTGGGGGCTCATCGATCCCTGGTCAGTTTTTCTCAGTTGAGCAGCTGCAGATTGAATACAGGTTTCCTTTTTTCACCCCTCTTGGACTTTTTGCTCGGTTTAGCGTGCAAATCAACAGCTATGTGGTGCAACGGTCTGATGGGAAGCATCACATCTTTGCCTACCGAGGTAAAGTGCCTGTGACTGTAAGTTACCGGTCCTCCCGGAGCAGATTCCAGCCTGAGATCCTCTCCATATCCAGCCATGCATCCTTGCCAAATATCTGGACAGCTTGGCAAGCCATTATTCCCCTAGTGGAAGAGTTAAACGTTCTTCTGCAGGAATGGCCTGGCCTTCACTACTCTGTGCATGTCCTGTGTTCCAAGTGCCTGAAGAGAGGGTCCCCCTATCCTCATTCCTTTCCAGGTTAGTGTTTTGCTATTTTCTTTGGGAATCTGTTTGATTACATGACTTGTGCCTATTGAAATTCAACAATCCTGTCTTGTTAAGGTCACATACTTGCATTAATGTTACACAATTATCCAGATATTAATGACTTATTGTCGTCTTTGAAACACAAATGAGAGATATTTTAAAGGTTGTTTAAATTATTTTAGCCTATAGAATTAAAGTTAATGAGTTCTCGTTTACTTTTGTTGTGTGGACAACAGAAGCATTTATCTTATCTTTTGTGTCACAGAATGGGCGTGTGTAAATCTAAAAAGATTTGGAGTGATTTTTATGGTTTTGACTGGGTTTTGAACAGGATGTTATGATGGAAAATAAGTTGTTAACCAGATATATTCACACATTCACCGTTTATGGCTAGAGACTTATTAAATGAATGTAGTTTAACACTCATATGTAGTCATAAATCTCTCAAGCATGTGTGCCAGAGCAAATAAAGAGTAAAATTAATTCTTCTGTGTTGAATCAGGCTATCTGTGCAGTACTGTCACCATGGAGGCGCACGTCTGGGTTTAATGCCATGTAAACACTGATACAATAAAGGGTGAATCAGCATGAAATGAAGTCATTTTGGGATGGATCTAGGCTGAACAAAGAGTGAGAATCCCTGGCCATGACAAGGGAGGTGGAAGGGGGGTCTCACTGGGGTTTGAAGCCACACCTAGAAACACAAATTAGCTTGAGCTGTCTGCTGTGCTGCCGAAAACACAGACTCGCACATCCAGCAGTGGAGAAGAGGGTTGTCTTGGTAATAGCATGTGCCGTTTACTGTGGGATACAGATAATATGTAGCAGCCATTGGGAAAAATCATTATCTAAATATTAGATTCAATCCGAATGGTAAATCACAAAAATAATTATTAGGTTTTTAGTATATTTGTAATATAATACACATTTATATTTATGTAGTTGTTGCAGTCTGCAGGGTTGTGCTCTCTTAGTCTCACCCCTTTCACTTTGTCATGAGTAGTGGTGTCCCAAATGACACTATAGTATATACTTTGGTCTTAAACACAAAACTGTCTAGTCCATGATAAAGTAATCTTGTCCTTCATCATCAGAGTACGAAAGCCCTGCCTCCTCCATTATGTAAACAATACAAAGTTAAGTGTCAAACTCCAACTGGCTTTTTAGTTTCCTTTCATTTAAAATAAGAGCATCTTCCAGGTATTTAAAGTGCACTTTTTCTCTTTGGAATTTTCAGTGTAAACACACAAACACTTTTATTACTAAAAACAATGTGAATTAAGTATTCACCATCCTTGTATTGCATAAATACACTAGACATGGGCCGGTATAAGATTCTGACGGTATGATAACCTCGGATAAAAACATCACGGTTTCACAGTATTGGGATTACTGCTTCAAAATATGTTCTTTTTAAATGTCTAGCTAAAAAACAAAACATTTTTTCCCCTTTGAACAATATATATTTTATTTTGAGGAACATTTAAAGGATTTTGGAACAGTAAACATGTCAGGCTAAATCATTTAAATCAATCATAGACTTCTGCTGTTTTCATTAGTTTCAAAAACACTGATTCTTTACAATTTAAAACGACATCATTGGATATCTTTTCTGCCGGAGATACTATTGTAAAAAAAAAAAATCATACAGTAGGAATGGTATAGCTGAAAATTAGCTGTTTAAAAAAAACAAAACGTTATCGTTAGTGCTGTGCGATTTGGGGAAATATATATATTTTTTATTTATTATTTTTTTTTGGCAGATATTGCGATTTTTAATTTGAGATTTAATTTTGTAGTCAAACTTCAGCTTAATAATCTGTATGGTAGCTTCTTGCTGCTAAAATGCAGTAGAGCCTCAGTAAGTTAAAAAAAAAAGGAACTGAATAGATTTTCAACTTAAACATTTTATTCAAATTTGTTTTAAATATTCAAATTTATCTCAAGAGCAAACAGTAAACACAATTAAAATGACCTTACCTTTCAGAAATTGAACTCAAATTAGGGAGATAGTGTAGCTTGTTGTAAAAACAAAACAAAAAAAAAATATTATAAAAATACAGAACACTTAGCAAACTAACATGGCTGAAACAACTCTAAAATTGTACTTTGCTGTTGCTAGCTACTAGATTGAGTGTCACTGGCAATACGTTCAGTTGACTTTTTAGTAAGACACTCACATAGCCGCCTATGGTGCTTTTTTTTAGGTGCTGGTTGTTTTATTTCCTTGTGCTGTGGCAACAATTCTTACAATTGACCTGTTTTTGTTCGATGTCTGTGACTTTGAAACCAAAATATTGCCATATTACCGATGTCCTGTTTTTCTTTGATATTATTTTTTCTAATAATGCTTCTAAAGCAGCAAATGTCATCATCCCACTCATCCACCTGTTTTTTATTTTTTTATTTTTTTTATTGTGGATGTTCTGCATAGTTTGGTTGCGCAAATCTGATTGGGCAGAATGAAAGTGTGCACACTCAATTGGCTAGTAAGACTATCACACACAGGCGGCAGTGACCCATTTGCTCTGAGCAGGGGAAATTAAATATTACATATATATTTCATATCGCAGCCTCTTGCGATTAGCTAATTGGAACTTTCAATTATCGGATTCGATTTCGATTATTCGCACAGCTCTAGTTATCATCCCATGCCTAAAATACACATAGGTTGGGTTCACTTAGGGCCTTTTGTTTTCTGACTGACAATTATAAAGATGTCCTACGCTTCTTTTTCTAAAAGGGTCAAATGTGAGGCTGAATTCTTTTACTGGCAAACTATGCAGTTATTCTTAGCTTTTAAGAATCACATTGAGATTTGTTTATGTTCTTTGTAATTTGTGCTTATCCCCAGTGTTGAAATAGGCACGTTGGGTGTTACTTCAAAAAATAAAGTGGTGTTGGCGTGTGTAAGAGACATACCTCACCAAACACACAATGGTTATTTTTGACAAATAACAGTTAAAGGCTATTTAGAGGTTATGTAATGAAGCCAGCTTTTTGTGTCATTGCATGCTTATAGTTTCACACGTCTTGGAAAGGAAGCAAGTTTCAGTATATGTTAGAATGTCTATGTGACATACTGGATTAAATAAAACTATAAATCATAGGGAAATAGATACTAAAATATGCTAAACATTTGCTATACATATGCTATACATTTCTTGGAAATAATTAACCATTTTTCTAGTTTTGACATGTATACAAAAATCGGGCAGTATATCTATTTGTTGATCAATTCTAATCTCACAAGTTGTTTTATTTATTTCCAGTTTATACCTTAAATTTCCCGGCTGGGTCAGTTGGCATTTCTGTGAGGAGTTTGCATGTTTTTCCTGTGTTTCACGTGGGTTTCTCCGGGTACTCAGGTTTCTAGACATGTGCTATAGGTGAAGTGAATAAACTAAATTGGCCAAAGTGTACATGTGTGAATGAGTGTGTTTCTCAGTACTAGGTTGCAGCTGGAAGGGCATCCGCTGTGTAAAACATATAATGGATAAGTTGTCAGTTCATTCCGCTGTGGCGACCCCTGATAAATAAAGGGACTAAGTCAAAGGAAAATGAATGAATGTATCCTTCTTGGCAATATATGACGCGTACTGTTTTTCATACAATGCAATGACAGTCATACATTTTTAAGTATGGTTCTAATATTTTGTGGACCTACTGTTTTTAATAATGTCAGTATAGAATCTTTTAAAAGTTTTTATTCATGATCTTTATGATCAGTGCTTGATATTACTAGCACCAAAGTTATTATTTAGTGCTCCACATGTATGAAATATATTGTTCTTGGCCTTCTTGGCCCTGAACTCTTTGTTTTCTACTCTTATTGTTTTACCTGGAAATCCTGTACAATAGACCAGACGTTATGGCTCATTAGGTTTACAGTAATGTTTTAACATTCTAATGAAAGACTTTTTTTTGTTTGTTTGTTTTGTTTTAAATAGCTGTACAGGATGTCCTTTTAGACTTGGACAGCTTTGTTTCCTGCAGTCTCGCAGTTGTTGTTTTTTTTCACTCTACTGTCACATGATGAGACAGGATCAGGTGGGGCAATTCCTGACTCACATTAGCTCTTACCAGGATCTCACAAGATGTAAGGGCCCTGTGCCATGCATGGCAAAGACCTGTTTGGCCAGCTTACTGAGTGCATTAGCTTTTAAGTAGCCATTATTATTGAAGGCAGGATTAGTTGAGTTCATTAATGTTAATAGATATCGACTGCAATTTGTGGCAGGCTGCAGGTCAGTTTCTTTGTTTGACCATATACAGATTTCTTACACTAAGTAAAAACAGAACAACAAGTTTAACAGCGAGGGCTTTTTGATCCTACCAAATTTAGGCATGATATTTTTGGCCCTCCTGCATGTTGATTTAGTGCTGAAGCTCCACTCTCAGTAAGACTAAACACAGTGTGATGGTCACCGAGTCCTGCTTTACTCTGAGGCCCAAAAACACTTGCTTTTACATTCATGTAGACGTTTAACAGGATTAACAGAATGCTTTTAGTTGATTAAGTTCTGTTAATTGAGTCTTTTTATGGCTTTTAGCACATCTGTCTATCATTCAATCATCCATTCTTTCCACCTCTCATTCTGTAATTTTTTTTGTCATTTTTTTTCTGTTTTTCCAATAAAAAAATGTTTTCCATCTATTGTTCTTAACTGTTCTTTTCTGTCTCACTGTCTGTCTGTCTATCTAGCGTTCTATCTAGCATCCTAGCGTTCTATCTAGCATTCTTACGTTTCATCTAGCATTCTATCTAGCGTTCCAGTTAGCATTCTAGTGTTCCATTTATTGTTCTAGCATTCTATCTAGCATTTCATCTAGCATTCTAGCATTCTATCTAGCGTTCTAGTATTTTATTCGGCGTTCTAACATTCTATCTGCATTCTAGCATTCCATCTAGCGTTCTAGCATTCTGTCTATTGTTCTAGCATTCTATCTAGCATTCCATCTAGCGTTCTAGCATTCTATCTAGCGTTCTAGCATTTTATCTGGCGTTCTAACATTCTATCTGCATTTTAGCATTCCATCTAGTGTTCTAGCATTCCAGCTAGCGTTTTAGCATTCTAGCATTCCATCTAGCATTCTATCTAGCGTTCTAGCATTTTATCCGGCGTTCTAACATTCTATCTGCATTCTAGCATTCTATCTAGTGTTCTAGCGTTCCATCTTGTGTTCTATAATTCTATCTAGCGTTCTAGCATTTTATATAGCATACTAACATTTTATCTAGCGTTCTATTTAGCACTCTAACATTCCATCTAGTGTTCCATGTAGCGTTCTAGCATCCCATCTGTTCTTCTAGCATTCTATCTAGCATTCCATCTAGTGTTCTAGCATTTTATCTAGCATGCTAGTATTTAATCTAGCATTCTAACGTTTTATCAGCATTCTAGCATTCCAGCGTTCTATCTAGTGCTCATTCTAGCATTTTATCCAGCGCTCCATCTAGCATTCTAGCGCTCCATCTAGCATGGTATCATTCTATCTATCACTCTATCATTCTGTCTTTAGTATTTGATCTATCTATGGACCTATCTGTCTTTCTATCTATCGTTTCATCTTTTGATAAATCATTCTGTCTTCCTGTAAATCGTTATTTTTTTTCTGTAAATCACTCAGTTTCAATCTATTATTCTATCTATGTTTCTATCTGTTGTTCTATCATTCTATCTATGTTCTATTGTTCAATTGTTAAATCTCTCTATTGTTTTATATATCATTATATCTATCGTTCTGTTTTTGTCCTTTTTTTATCTATCATTCTGTCTTTTTTGTTTGTTTTTAGACACAGCTTTGGCACTCCAAAATTTATAATTTGTTTTAAAAAAAATACTGTTACATAAAGTTCAATTAATTAATTAAATTTTATTTATTTATTTATTTATTTACATCCAGTGTGGTTCTATATTTAGTCTGTACCCTAATTTAATTCAAATTTCTGAACACAACTCAGCTTTTTACCTCTAACGTGTAAGAGCTTGTCTGGGTGTACGTAACGTTATTTAAAACCATTTAAGATCTCAGACAATAGTCTGGGAAGAAAAGCAGGTTGACATGTTTTGCAGGTGATGTAAACTTCTTGATTCATACATGGACCTGTTCTCTTTTCTCCTTGAATTTGTAATTGTTTTGCACAATTAGATGCAAGTATTAAAATAGCAACCTTTTTGAATATATGTATTTGATAACTTTAGTCCTGGTTTGTTCTTCAAATCCTTTTAAGTATAGAGAATATACAAGGAAAATTAATGTTGTCAGTTGACAGTTGGTTTGTTACATTTGGCCTGTCAGACAGAATTTGAAAATAAGGAAAAGGCTGGCAAAACCGTTTATCAGTGAGCGCGGATGGTCCAAATTGAAATGGCAGTAGGTACAGTAGCCTGTCTGACCCATTTAGAAATGAGCCAACAAATATTTAGTCTTTGGCTGTTGAACTGGGTGTTAGAAATGAGAGCCGTATTGCTGTACCCTGAGCTAAATCGAGTCACTGCACATCAGAGCTGGCCAAACACCTGCACTGTCAGCACACTGTACTCAAGTCATAAAATCCACTGCCACCGACTCTACATGTTGTTGCCGGAGTGTGTGTCACTGTAGTGCCAGAAAGTGTCAGTGGTCATGGAGCAAAGCCTTTTTAGCAGCTTTTATTAGCATGCATTTTCCATCAATTTGTCATGTGATCTAACTTGGCTTGAAGAGAATCTTGCTGGTATTTTGAGATATTTTCCATGATAGACTGATAATGGCATTTCCGCGGAGGACAGTTTAAATGGAAGTGGTTTATAGATTGACCTCCTATTTTTGTGTATTGGATATTTCTAGGGTATGAGTATGAGAAGTTGCCATTCTTACAATAGCTTTGTTTCATCCACCTATTTTTCTGTGCATTTTGGAATACTGCATAAAAAGGCTTAATGGAAACAACAAGATGCACATACGTTTTCAAAATACACATTAAAGTAATTTTTAAACAATTATTTTAATTATAATTTTGATCTGATAAGAAAAAAAAACTATGATAAAAAATTCCAGCATAGGCATAAAAAAAAAGTCATTTTGTTAACTAGTAAACGTAAAACAGTTGCATGTCAATTTGTTACATTTAAAACAGAACATGTGATAATAGGGTAACCATATGATTGCTTTTTCTGAGGCATTTTTCTCATTTTGCTACTTAAAATGCGTCTGGTTGAGATTTTTAAAATCTACTAATGTCTCCTAAATTGTATGCATTTTTGCGTAACTTTTTTGCATATTTCTTTAATTATATACTTATATACTATATACTGTATTCATTTATAGCACTTCTCGTAAAGAGTAGGGGTGTAACCCCAATGTCCTGGCCAAATCATCCAAGTGGATGCTGCACACTGGTGGTGGTGTGGAGAGAGACGCCCTTATAATTGTGAATCGCTTTGAGTGTATGGCCACTCAAAACACATTACACATTCTAAAACTAATGGTATATGCACAGCCGTGAGTTCTGGAGACTTTCATACTTGAAGCGTTCACCATTGTACTATTGTTTGTAGCAACAGAAGGCGACTCAGAGTAACTTTCATGACATAGTAAGCCCGTGGCATTGCTAAATTAATTAATGAATATATGAAATGAATAGGTTGTAGATAAATTTGGAGGACACTGATGAACATGTTTGCCATGCCTTGCTGCACCCCACCATTAGTTGGTCAAATATGTATGCAAACATTGGCCAGTGCATCTCAATGCATCAGCACTAAGTCTACAGCCGAAATAGAGAGAGCAGCAGCTTTTACCAGCTTTTATCTTTTAGCAACAGTGTAAAAGAAGTGGAATTTTAAAATTAACTATAAGGTAAAATTAAATAAAGTTTAACTAATTGAAAAGAATCGTGGAAAAATGCTAACATTTTTATTTGTTATTAATCTTTTGTTGAGGTCCAACTGTTTTAATGGAAAGGGTTGATTTATATGTTCAAGTTCATGAACAGTTTCACAGTTTTCATGTATTTGTGGGACCAGTGGACTGACTACATTGAGCAACACCTGAAATGTTGTTTCAGTCATTCTAAAATCCCTTAGCCAAAGTCCATCATCAAAGTCTTGAGTGGCTGTGCTCCCAAAAAAAGATCTTGCACCTCCAAAAGCCACCGCTCATGCATTACATTGCATGTTCGTCTTCTGCACAAGAAATGTATTGTATAACAAAAAAGGCAGCCAATGGCAGCCTTATAACAAAAAAGGCAGCCTTTGTGATATTCAATCCCAGTTTATCAGGAAGTGTTGATTTTGTTGTCTTGTTATTGTAACTCAAATTTGTAAGAAAGTTGGAACAAAATTGGCAAATAGCTTTTTTATTTTCAGCTTCCATAGCTTTCAGATAGCTAGTCTTAATGACGTAGCGTACTCAAGTGCTTTCCTTGTCTGTTTGGGTACGTGGGGTCAGTCTGTTTCCTCTCAGAGATGCCCTACTGTAATCCCCTTAATGGATTTGACTAGATTACCCATGAGTGAAAGGAAACCTTAAAGACTGTCAATTAAGTCAAGGCAGACTTGGTTAAGTAATCACACGCAGGACTATTACTACTAATTGTCGTATAGTTTCTATCAAATAAGTAATTAGTGAGTTTATATAGCATCATTTCATAACATTTACACCTCATGGAATTACCCTCAGGGTGAGAGCTGTTCCTGAATGCCTTATAGATGTGAATTATGAACATGTCAGAGCCTGCACCAAGATAAAACATTACGTCTGTAGAACAAGAAGGACTTATGTATGTCATAAAATATTTAAGATAAGACAGGAGTTTCAACAGGAGTTTTGTGTGTTTGGAAGTAGATCTGATATTTGATGTAAATGTTGCTTCCCTCTATTCTTGCTCTGGACCTCCGGAAATTCAGTTTGTGAAAACATTCCGCTGGTGGGATTTTGGGAAACGATGCAGATTTTAAGATTCAGTAATGGCCAAGTGTGGCGTCTTTTATTATGTTTCCTTAATTTTGAACTGCTCTCAGAGGATCACAATAACTTTAGCTGTATCGCAAAGGAGGTTTTATCCATCTCTCTTGTGATTATTGCCAAACTCTAAAGAACACTGTAAGTTTATAGTGGTGATGTTTGCTTAACATACTAGATTTTAAGGCAAGACACTGCAGATGAATAGGGTGAAAAAAGAACTAATATTTACATCCATACTTCTATAGATGAATCATTATAGGCGTTAAGCACTCTTTTCCTCTCCATATGCACCAGACACCTTCTTATAAGCACGCTGTGTGACCACCGGTAGGACTGGGTGATATGGCAAAAATGCTATTTTGATAATTAGTTTCCATATTAAGCAATAACGATATATATTTTAATATAAGCTGTTAAGGCTTCCAGCGTTAAAAGAGTATCCCAACAATGGCCGAAGCTACAAAAACTAGTGGGTTAATTAAATAACATTTTAAAATATTGTTTATTAACAAAAACAGATTACACATTGGGCAGCATGGTGGTGCAGTTAGTAGCACTGCCGTGTCACAGCAAGGTCGCTAGTTCAAGCCTTGCCTGGGTCAGTTGGCATGTCTGTGTGGAGTTTGCATGTTCTCCCTGTGTTGGTGTGGGTTTCCTCCGGGTGCTCTGGTTTTCCCCACAGTACAAAGACATGCGGTATAGATGAATTGGGTAAGCTAAATTTTCAGTAGTATATGTGTGTTTCCCAGTGATAGATTGCAGCTGGAAGGGAATCCACTGCGTAAAACATATGCTGGATATGTTGGCGGTTCATTCCGCTTTGGCGACCCCTGATTAATAAAGGGACCAAGCCGAAAAGGAAATGAACGAATGAATGAATGAGATTACACATTACTCAGATTTTTGCAGGTTTCTGCCATGTGATTGGCTCTTAGATCAATATTGAGTAAAAATGTCCAGAGCTCTTATCATCGTTACTGACATCAATTTTTTTGCAATTCGATATGATATCGTTTATTGGCCCATCCCTAACCGCAGATGAGTGGGCTTGATAAACCACCTGTAGGACATACTCTCTGCTTTCTGTATGCTCGGAGGGAGGACAAAAATCAAACAAACTAAGACTTTCCATAGCATTTCTTTTTTCCTTGTTTGTAAGTTGCTTTGGATAAAATTGTCTGGTGAATAAATGTAGACATATTAAGAATTACAAAAACATTTCCAGTGGACAGTTTTCCTAAAATGTTAAATATTCAAATAATTCATTATTAAATTATCAATTAAATATACACAAATTTACATACATTTTCTTGCACAGAAAGAGGAGATTTTGGGAAACTCTTATCACAAGTAAAACAAATCATTTAGCTGTGAATAAAACTGAAGTTTGGTGTATGATAATGCTGTTGAAATGGAGATTTATGACTAGGTGCAGGAGAAAATTGTACAAACATAAATTGATAAAGTTTATTCAAAGTATAGATAATTTTTACCCCTCAGACTGAAAATAAACACACCATATGAACCCCCTTTACTGCCCCAAATATTCTCCAAATTCTCAAAAAGTATTTTTGTTGCAGTTCCTCACAACAAACTTCTTTAAATACTTATTTCATAACATTTTATTGTTCATTTTGTCCCATTTTTCATTGACTGTATTTAGGACACAGGCTGGAAAGAATGCAATTATATCTGAAAGTGAAACAGGAAACCTTTGGGTGGTTCTGCAAAAATGAATTGACTCAAATGTCTGTCTCACGTGAGAGTGGAATCGATATGTCTCTCATTGTATGTTTGATTTCAAATGTGTGTATTCCTAAACAGATCTGCTGTAGTCCAGTTTAAAATCAGGGTTTACCACAGTCCCTGTCTAAAGAAGCATCCGTAAGCTGTGTGTTTGGCTTCTTGCCCCATCTGTATAATAATTCTTGTTTGTTTTGCATGTTTTCGGCCTCAAACTCTGTATTCCCGAGCACCAGAATAATCTGCTGTAGTCAATCCTGTTATGTTACTACGTTCCCTCGAGGTCTACATTGTAAGCCAGTAGAATTATCCATATGACCTGTGCAGGGCTGTGTGAGTAGATGAGATTGCAATGGATGTGCCATCTTTTTTTTTTTTAAATATTGTTGTCATCACATGAGTCACATCAGCTGATTCATGCACATCAGACACAAGGGTTGAGTTGATAAATTAACCCTTTCTTTGCTGGAATATGCTCAGAATGAGAATATCAGTGCTTTTGCCTGATACAGTCATCTAAAATCCATGTGAACCAGAAGTTGCTGAGACTTGTAGGACTTTTTCAGTGTGTTAATGTTTTTCCAACTGAAACAGAATATTGAGTAGGGGACAGGGCATATTTTTTGCACTTTATTTCCTAATAGCAAACTAATGGTAAGAATATTGTGGCCGAAGTCTTTAACAGAGAGGGACCACCACTCCAAACATGGAAACAAATGGTCAGACTTTGAAGATTACTAAAACAATTTCCAGTGGATTAACTTGGACCGGTGAAATGTTCACCTAAAGCATGGATCTCAAACTCAATTCCTGGAGGGCCGCAGCTTTGCACAGTTTTGCTCCAACCTTAATCAAACACAGATGATCCAAATAATCGAGGTGATCAAAAGAGTCTTGAACTACTTGATTAGTTGCTTAACTGTGTTTGAATAGGGTTGGAGCAAAACTGTGCAGAGCTGTGGCCCTCCAGGAATTGAGTTTGAGACTTAAGATCTAAAGAATAACAATCTGTACAGCAAAGTACATTGCATATTTTGATTTCACATGGATTTTGAATAAGTGGGTAAATGGAGAGAAAAAAATAGAGAGACATTGAGCTGTGGGCCTGTGTATTATTTTTTTTAAGAATGAAATTAGGAAAGGTTTCAGCAAACTACAGTACTAGTGAGCTGTTTACATTAATCTCGTGAAAGTGATCGTGAGCATTTGTGTGTATGGTTAAAAACTAGCCCAGAGCATTGCTTGAAAACTAAAGCTCTTCAACACAATCTCATGGGAATTTGTAACTTTTTGGTTTAGCAACTAATTTGTATTAATTTCTGGGATCTCATTTGGACATTTTAGTATAATTTGCTTATCCCCTACTGAGGGGTAGGGTTAGGGGTGGGGTTTAGGTACACATCTCTCTTTTAAAAATTATACATTTTCATATGAATAAATCTTGTGACTTTGTATGAATTAGTCACTTTTCTGACTATGCAAAATGTATGTTTGTTTGTTTGTTTTCTTGTAAGATCGGGCTGCCAGAATCAATTTAAGTGAGAATAGTGATGCACTGAAAATCTTAAAAAAAATTTTTGGTTATGCATAATAATTAGGGCTATGGCAAATGAATGCATAAACAGTTGTATTTGTTGTTGGTATTATTATTATTATTATTATTATTATTATTATTATTATTATTATTA
>CAIGQZ010032312.1:9039404-9087722 GCA_903798205.1 Danio tinwini
TATTATTATTATTATTATTATTATTATTATTATTATTATTATTATTATTATGATTACTACTACCACAATTTGTCATATACAAGTACTTTTAAATTAAGTGTACAATACACTAAATTCAAACTCATTTATTGAATTTTGCACATAACACATTGATTTAATTGCAGAAAGATCATATGATTTCAAAATTGTGGTTGTCACCCAGCATACATATTTAAGTGCCATGGTATCGGTGCACTACCTCATATTATTCCTTAACAGCAAGATTACTATACATTGCACCTCCTTAGTTAAAATGAATAATGAATGAAGTGAAATGCAGCACCTTCTGATCCTCCTGATGCCTGTTTTTGTAGTCATGTTAAACATGTTTTCATGGTATACTACGCTCAAGTGCAATTCAGCATAGCAATGTGGCTGTGCAGAAAGCCTTGACATTAAAAGATCTTCAAATGTGCTATCAGGTCAACAGTGCGTAAGCAGGATTAGATAGCAGCTATCACCTGCATTCTTTTTCTATATCTGTGTCTGTGCTCTACGTGCTCTTTGCCAGTCAGAGGTTTTTGTTTCTTTTAGCCACAGCTTTTTTTTTAGCCCTGATCTTATCTAACCTGCAGGCCTCATTACATTCTACTCGGCTTATGTTAAAATGCAACATCAGACTGCATATATGACCACAGTGCATACTCGGATCGCTTATTATCTCCATAATTCAATCTAGTAATGCTGTACCAATTTTTCAGCAGATAGTACCAAAACTGGTGAAATGTCAGTTTGTACTACTTTTGGTCCCATCGCAAAAAAATTGTTGCTGTTGTAAGTTTGTTAAGGTTATATTTTTGAAAATAAAAATATTAAATAAATATTAATAATGCTAATAATAGATTAACCTAAACATTAAACAAAATTAATGTTGTTAATTTAAAGGCACAATATGTAAGTTTTTTTCATTAAAGTATCCTCAAAAACTATAGCCGTATTAAATATTTTGCAGACTTATTTGCTTACATGTTTCCAATATTTCGAAGTATGTTCATATCCAAAGAAATAAGCTATTTTAACTGCAGGGAGTGCGGAATTATTAGGCAAGTTGTATTTTTGAGGTTTAATTTTATTTTTGAACAACAACCATGTTCTCAATGAACCCAAAAAACTCATTAATATCAAAGCTGAATATTTTTGGAAGTAGTTTTTAGTTTGTTTTTAGTTTTAGCTATTTTAGGAGGATATCTGTGTGTGCAGGTGACTATTACTGTGCATAATTATTAGGCAACTTAACAAAAGTTGCAGCAACCACAGCCTCCCAGACACTGTTCAGAGAGGTGTACTGTTTTTCCTCCTTGTAAATCTCATATTTGATGATGGACCACAGGTTCTCTATGGGGTTCAGATCAGGTGAACAAGGAGGCCATGTCATTAGTTTTTCTTCTTTTAGACCCTTTCTTGCCAGCCATGCTGTGGAGTACTTGGACGCGTGTGATGGAGCATTGTCCTGCATAAAAAATCATGTTTTTCTTGAAGGATGCAGACTTCTTCCTGTACCACTGCTTGAAGAAGGTGTCTTCCAGAAACTGGCAGTAGGACTGGGAGTTGAGCTTGACTCCATCCTCAACCCGAAAAGGCCCCACAAGCTCATCTTTGATAATACCAGCCCAAACCAGTACTCCACCTCTACCTTGCTGGCGTCTGAGTCGGACTGGAGCTTTCTGACCTTTACCGATCCAGCCACGGGCCCATCCATCTGGCCTATCAAGACTCACTCTCATTTCATCAGTCCAAAAACCTTAGAAAAATCAGTCTTGAGATATTTCTTGGCCCAGTCTTGACGTTTCAGCTTGTGTGTCTTGTTCAGTGGTGGTCGTTTTTCAGCCTTTCTTACCTTGGCCATGTCTCTGAGTATTGCACACCTTGTGCTTTTGGGCACTCCAGTGATGTTGCAGCTCTGAAATATGGCAAAACTGGTGGCAAGTGGCATCTTGGCAGCTGCACACTTGACTTTTCTCAAATCATGGGCAGTTATTTTGCGCCTTGGTTTTTCCACACGCTTCTTGCGACCCTGTTGACTATGAAACGCTTGATTGTTCGATGATCACGCTTCAGAAGCTTGAGTGCTGCATCCCTCTGCAAGATATCTCACTATTTTTGACTTTTCGGAGCCTGCTTGCATGTTTCCAATATTTCGAAGAATGTTCATATCCAAAGAAATAAGCTATTTTAACTACAGTAGTGACATGTACCGTGTCATTATGCTAATGACAGCACACTCTATTTTAGGGTTGGTTTGATCGAAAATGGGGAAACAGCAAACAAAGACGCTTTAATATGTTGTGCATTTCATGAGACTGCACAGAGCAGCATTAAAACAGAACCTTACATGTATTTAGTATGATATAACAGCACTGCTTCTTCCCCACTTAATCACAATTGGAAAAACCTGAAACTGTAAACTGGCATAATAAAAGCTCCGCTGCTTTCGTGCTCCCATCAGCAATTGCTTTAACATTCTCATTTTGTTTTGATGGCGTATTATAAGTTATGTAAATTTTGAATACTTTTGCTTGTCCATGAACATAATTTCTCGGATGTAATAAAGATTTCATCCTATGATTAATACAATGGTAAAACGAGTGACATGTCTATTGCTCAGGATTTAATGCACATACTGACATCAAATTTAGTTTTTCGTATACTTCTCTATATATTTACTATTTTCTTTGTACCATTACAATGTCAAATATGCCATTTCAGATTCAGTCCGCATTTTAATATGAAAGAGAGTGATTGCTTACTTTTTAAGTGTGGGGTGCAGTTTCGTTTCAAACTTTTGGAAAATGTAAAACAGGCAGAACTTTTATTTAATCATAGCATAGCATTTACATCTGACGATATAATTGCCTATTGAAAGAGTGTGCTTCAGTTAGGGTGGTCAAAATATGACAGAAAACAATATTATTTCTTAATTATGATGTAAAAAACATTATAAGTGGACTTCAGAGGATATAGTACAAAAATGGCAGTTCAAGAACCCCTCAAAAGGACTTTTTACACAAAAATGAAAATTTCCTCCTCGTTTCCTTTTGCTCAAGTGGTTGTAAGCATCTATGAATTCTGTTGAACACAACAAGATAGGGCTGCATGATATTGGAAAAAAAATGTATATTATATAATTATTTAGTTTTTCAGCTGAATAGATTGCAATATGAAATATATTAATATAATTGAATCAATTTTTTTTGTGAAGATTTACTATTTTCTGAATGTTTGGGGTGATTTTATAGTGGAGTGCACCTTCATACATTTTTAAAATTACCTTTTAAACTAGCTGCTTTTTTTTTCTTCAGAAGAAAAATGTGTTTTATAGTTGTCTGGTAAGTCTTAATACCAGTTATGGAAAATATTTAAAAATCGAGTGGGCATTCAATCTTCACTATAAAAATGTAATTAGTATTTGTTAAAGTTACAAATGCTATTGTTTCTTGCTCCTGAATGCTTTAAATTCACTTGATATGTTTAACAGAAATAAACAAACAAACAAAAAATGCCATTAATAAATTTTAAATCGACAATAGTTAAACTTTAATCTACATTAGATTATCTGCCATAAATCTACAAGCTCCTGGTCTAAAATAAGCCATACTTGACATTGCAGATCCAGCGATGTGACTATTACGGATGCACAGATTGCGATATCGATGCTGAAATGATATATTGTACAGCCCTACAACAAGATATTCTGAAAAAATGTTGGGAAAAAAGCCATTGACTTCCAAAGTGTTTTCTTCCGCCTATGGAAGTCGATGGCTGTTTATTCCCAGCATTCTCCAGTATATCTTCCTTTGTGTTCAACAGTAGAAAGAAACTCAAACAAGTTTGGAACAAGTGGAGGAAGTGTAAACAATAACAGAATTATAGTTTTTGGGTGAACTATCCCTTTAAAACTCCAGTCAATTGCCTTGGTGTAAACGTACTGGCACTGTTGACTAGTTCCAAGTGCACTAAGAAAAAAAAAAAAGCAGCATTTATTGTGATACCAGTCTTATTGATTTGTGCTGGGGAGGATTGATTAATTTAAACACGCTTCATTTGTTGATTGTGTAACTGCTGTACTGGCAGCTGCAGTGTGTTGTAAATGGACAGATCTGTCCGTATGGATTCAGTGCTCCAGCCATGACCTTTGGCAGTAAAAGCAGAGGGAACTTCCTCCAGCAAAAGAAATGCTGCTATTCCTGGAAACCAGTGGTTAAGAAAGGTCTTTTACGGCTTGAGAGTTTCATTTAGGAGAGAGCATGGTATTTTCATGTAAATTTGTTGGAAATCGGGGTGCATATACTGTATGTGTGTGCATGGGTGGAATAATTAATGGTGTGTTTATAAATATGTTGAATTATTTTGCATGACTGAGCACTGGGTTACATTTTATGAGCACAGCTTGAACACTGATCTGCTTCACACTTTCATTTGAGTGTGATCTGCGTATATGATTTCTTGCGCAGTGTGAAGTAAACCTGGGACAAACAAACCATTTGCCTTAAAAATGAAGAGTCTTTAATGGAGATGTTAGTGGTAAAAGAGGACGTTTTCTTTTTTTGTCTATAAATTGAAATTAATTTAGCAGTAATGTGGAAATATTGGAATATTTATTTAAAAACAACAACAGATTTTGGTCAACGTTAAAAATGTAAAAGAGGAATATATTAAAAAGTTTTGTTTATTTTAAGACTTTTTAAAGTAAAAATGTTTGAAATGTAAAAAAAATACATTAAACGTTTGATTTTATTATTAAAAAAATAAATACTTTTGTTTTGCAGGGATGCATTGAAATGTTCAAAAATCAGTAAAGATGTATAATTGTTACAAATTCTTTTTTGTTTTAAATAAATTTCAGTTTAGACATTAGGAAAGGAGGAAGTTTTCTTATTTGGTTGTCAGTAAATTAATTACATTTAAAACCGATGGAATATTTATTTAATTTAAGTTTTAATTCAATTTAAAATGATAGCTTTTATGTAAAATGCTTAATGTAAAAAAATCTAAAGAAATAAACATTTAATAAGTTTGGTTTTATTACTTTAAAACATAATAATTAATAAATGTTTTAGCAAGGATGAATTAAATTGATCAAATCAGTGAAGGTGTAAATATTTTTTTTTATATAAAAAAGACTTCTGTTTTTAGTAAATTTCCTATTTTCAGGGTAGACAAAATGTAATTGTCAATAAATTAAGTGAATTTAAAGGTTATGTGGAACATTTATTTAAAAAACTAAACAAAAACAACTCTGCTTATTTTGGTCCAAGTTTAAATAAAATAAACTATAAAGACTTTTTTTAAAATTAATTAATACTTCTTCTTATCCATCAAGGATGCATTAAATGAATCAGAAGGCTTTATTTATAATTGTCAAATCTGCTAAAAATAGTTTGTTTCAACAGCATGTTAAACATCACAGCAGTTTACAACATTGAAAATAATAAAAATGTTTTCTAAGCATGAAATCTGTACATCAGAATGAGACTAACTGCCATCAAATCAAAAAATTATATTTTGATAATGTAATTCAACAGAATTTGAATGGAAATAATAAAATGGCATGCACGATGACAAATATGTCGTTCAAATTGCATTAATTAAATATAGAATTAACTCATAGTTTGTTTTTTAAAAGTGAATCTGATTTTCCTGTTTGGCTCATCTCTGTTGATTTCAGTGTGTTCTGTAAGTGTCCTCATCTCAGCTGGCACTGAATGTAAAGAGCTCTGGATCTCTCTGGTGGCTTTCTGCACCTCCAAAATCAATACAGATTCAACTAAGCATGCCTGGCATAAAATGTAAGCAACTAAGCAACTCATGTTAGAGGACCATAATGCATGTTTGTGATGATCTCATTGCAGAGCAGATGTGAAAAGACTGAAGCTAGTTAGATGACTTCATCACTTTTTGCTGCATTTAGGGTTAAGGTCAGACTGCTACTTGAGGGTGAATTCTGTCAGGCATGTCTGAATGTCGTATGCAGTGGAAAGGCGGCTTGAGGGTTAAACTAAAAGCACTAAATAGCTTGTAAAACAAATTGTGTTCATTCGCTTTACATGTCACTCAGATGGTCTCATCTTGTTCATGTGGGAGGTGAAACTACAAGCTGTCAACACTAACAGCAGTGCAGCATAGAGCACTTGCGGTCTACACAGTGTTGGAGATTAGAGCTCTCACTATCTAGATGTTGAAATGAAGCCCGGATTTGATCTACCCTATTGTTTATTGTTGTTTATTGCTTTAATATACAGACAAGAAATAGATGCATGAAATATTTCGAAACATCTTGAATGAGATGAGAAAGACATGGAAATCAGATGCGTGTTTGAAGGAGAAAATAGATGAACTGTGCTCAAGAAATTCCTAAAGTCTGTGAATGGCCGGTTGTGTGTTATAATCAGATTTTGGTGTTGCTGAGAGGGATTGATATGGATTTGTCATGGTTTAGCTCCCTGCTGATTTCCCCGCATTGTCTGCAATGAATGAAATCTAAGAATAGTGATCATGATAGTCATGATACGGCTTCTGTGTCAGGACTTCCACACAGGTCTGGTGTACTAATGAATGTGTATTATGACCCAGAGAGTTTATAAATCATGTTTGTAGGTCCAGCTAATAATATTGATGATTTTGTAGATTAAACTGGGCCAAAACCATACATTTTGTGTTTGAAGGTGTGCACTAAATGGTTAGTTCACCCAAATTACCTTATTTTGGCACTCTCTGCATTACTTTTACTGTAGTTCTTATTTATTTTTTATTTATACAGGGACAATGTACAACATGACATGTTGTGCCAGAGTTAGCTATAAAACTAATTTACATCTGTAGTCCCTGCGAGACACAAGTATGGCTGAACATGAACAAACGTGTTAGGTGGCTTATAATGAATGTGGATGGCAACTACAATTATTTTGATTGTTTTGGTACAATGCAATGAACTATAATACCAAATTTTGATGCACTTTCTCTTAACATGCCCATTAAAGGTCATGTGTTAAAGGGTTAGTTCACACAAAAAAAATACATTGTCTTCATTTACTCACTTGTTCCAAACCTTGAGTTTTTTTTTTCTGTTGAATATACACTCTCAGAAATAAAGGTATGTGAGCTGTCACTGGGGTGGTATCTTTTTTAAAAGGTACATACTGTATTTGTACTTACAGGGTCTATATTTGTACCTCAAAAGTATATATTAGTACCTAAAAAATTTAGGTACTAATATATACTTAGAACACTTTTGTACTTTTTAGGTACTAATATGTACCCTTGAGGTATTAATATGGACCTTTTAGGTACAGATTTGTACCTTTTTAAAAAGCTACCACCCCAGTGACAACTCCTGTACCTTTATTTCTGAGGGTGTAGAAGATATTTTAAAGAAAGTCAGAAACCTGTAACCATTGACATCCATAGCATTTGTTTTTCCTACTATAGGTCTCATTGGTTACAGGTTCCCAGCTTTCTTAAAAATATATATTTTGTGTTAAAGTAAAAAAACCTCGAAAGGGTAAGTAAATAATAACTAAATGTTCATTTTGGGGTAAAATATCCCTGTAATTGGTCTTTTGTGACTGTTTGAAATTGTTTAACCATGTAACATTACCACTATAAAAAAAATCCAATTAACAAGATTAAATTAATTAGGGATGCACTGTTATGAAAATTCCGAACTGAATGTTCTGGATGCACTTGGCTGAAAACAAAAACCAAACATTCTTTGTAAAAAAAAAAAAAAATAATTAAATAATATACTACATATGTCCTGTTGGTCTATTATTAGAGCAGATTTTACTTCTCTGGTGAGCATGTGTGGTTCGTGGTTATGTACATAAGAAAAATATTTACTATTTTGTACTTTGACCCCAATGTGCATGCAAGCTTTTCAACAGTGCTATCTGCTGCGCTCACACTTTGGTCGACACAGCAACATATCGCCCTTGTACAGCACTAGCCTTTAAAATTAATGGGTTTCATAGCGCACTGCTTTCTGTGTCCAGTGTGAAAGCGGCTTCAGACCACACAGTGTCTATGATTGGAGAGAATGTGAAACTAGGACAGTACAAAGCAGCAGAGCCTTATTTGGCAATTTATTTTAGCTTTTAAATGGTTGAAAATTCAGCACGTCTCTAAAATTAATTGTGTCTTTGCTTACCCTTTGGAGATGGTCAACAGAGGATAAACTCTGTGTCATCCACTTATAACTAGATTACCAAAACACACCTCAACACCAGAGTAAACAGGACCATCATTTGCTCAAACCAGTTTGATTTTTAATTTCTTTTGAACGCAGAAGAACTGAAGTCAGTTAAATCATTCATTTAGGGAAAACCATCAAGATCACAAAAATGATATGATCTGTTGGTAAGCTTCGTATGTTTGTGTTTGAAATATCCATTCAGTTCAGTAAATGTTCAATTTTGGTTAAACTTATTTTCAACCTGTGTTTGTATTTAGGCAGAAATGAATAACCATAAGTGGTCCACCTCATAGTTAATGATTGTGTTTAATTAGTTACTCCTTCTGTTGACTTTAATACATCACCATCGTTCCTCTTTAAGGTAGTATGCTTTCTTCAGTCTTCATGGCCACAAGCAGATCTTTTATTTCATAGATGTTCATTTCTTAAAGCACTCACATGTTTAAAGAAGATTTTAAGTGTTAAACTCAGGTGTTTCCTTTTTTCAGCAGAGCATACAGTGCATGCAAATCCCATCAGGACACACTGCACTGACTGAGACGTCTCAATTCGGATGGCTGTTAAGCCTTGGCCATGTGCCCATCAATGTGTGCATGCGTGAGGCATTTGTTTACTTCTTTATTATTGTATGCTAATAGTACAGACTTGTTTTTGGACTGAATGTGGAGTCGTATCATTGTCCAGTCATACGGTTGTCAGCTAAAGCACGCCTCTTTTCTGTTCAAATTAGGCTCTTTTTCTATAATATATTATTATTAAATTATTAAAGTTGGCAATTTTATGGAACAGCAAATAACAGTGCATTGCAGTTAATTTTTTGCTAAATATTCAGGAATTTGCAATTCATGTTACAGTTTTTTTTTTTACTTCCCAGAGTATTCCGCAAATAACAATTCATTCTAAATAAAATTTTTCTATAAAGTTCATCAAATAGGCGACGCAGTGGTGCAGTAGGTAGTGCTGTCGCCTCACCACAAGAACGTCGCTGGGTCGCAGGTTTGAACCTCGGCTGGGCTGGGTCAGTTGGCGTTTCTGTGTGGAGTTTGCATGTTCTCCCTGAGTTTGCGTGGATTTCCTCTGGGTGCTCCGGTTTCCCCCACAGTCCAAAGACGTGCGGTACAGGTGAATTGAGTAGCCTAAATTGTCCGTAGTGTATGAGTGTGAATGAGTGTGTGGATGTTTCCCAGAGATGGGTTGCGGCTGGAAGGGCATCCGCTGCATAAAATCGTGCTGGAATAAGTTGGCGGTTCATTCCGCTGTGGAGACCCCAGATTAATAAAGGGACTAAGCAAACAAGAAAATGAATGAATGAATGAATGAATGAAGTTCATTAAATACAGTTTTAGTGATTTCTCTGTTTTAGGATATTTAGGCAATTACAATTTATTTTAGTCAATTCTTTTCAGAATATTTAGCAAATTACAGCTTATTTTTTTAGTAAATTCTTCCCAGAATATTTATTTGGCAAAAAGGAATGAGCGGGATTTGATTTTATCCGATAGGATTTGTCTATGAAAAGTAGGTTACGGGGTTAATAAATAGGTTAATAACATTTTAATACGTTTTAATTCAGTGATGTTTTAGTATCATGAAAAATAATATAATTTTTCCATTTAGAATTTTTTCATTTCATTAATTTCATTTTAAAGTTTAGGATGTTTAGTTGTGTTTGTTTTACGTGTGTGTGTGTGTGTGTGTGTGTGTGTGTGTGTGTGTGTGTGTGTGTGTGTGTGTGTGTGTGTGTGTGTGTGTGTTCATTTTAAAGTAGCAATTTTTCAGGAAATATTTTAAATATTTTTTATTTTATCATAAATTATTTATATTTATTTAATTTTTTCAGTCAAAAGATAAGTTAAATATATTATGTCTGATTTAGATTTAGTACAAATGTTTCTGTTTTATGTATACATTTCAGTTGTTTTATGAGGAAAATTACATTCCCCCTCTGCATATTGCCTTCATTGTTAGTTGTTTCAGACAACCTTTTAATACTTTCCCTTTCTTCTCAGATGTTTTTTGACTCCTTTTACAATCACAAGGTTAATGGGAGAAACCCATATTGATTTAATCCTCATAGAATCCCTCAGGTCTATTTTTGTGTCGCTGTGTGTATATGTTTGTCTTCATGGGAATGGCCCTGCTTTGTGCTTTATCAGTCAGAGCTCTAATCCTCTGGCCTGAGTGGCTGTTCATCCTAAAGTCTCGCCTGATCACTGTTTACCATCCAACACTCTAAACTACAACTCAAAAAGTAGATTTTTCTGTTAATAATAATAACAAATAAGTGATGGCTTTAATAACGATTCTCAAACTTTGTGAGTAAATGAATACATTTTTTTTCCACCAAAACATAACTTTGTTCGGTTCTGTTGTGAATGATTTAGTAAATCAAGCTGAACTTGTGCATGACACGTGCTGTGTCAGATACATGCTGTTAATTCCAGTGGCAGTTTATTTGGCGTTTCCTTTAAGACATCCACATCCTGTGGACAGGATTCCAGGATGTCTCTGACCCAGATTTGAGACGTCATAAAGGGCCGCAGTGCGAGTCACAGCACGAATGCGTTAAAGATAAAACGGCTTTGGGAAATATCTGGAATGTGGCTGGAGGGATGGACTAGCTTTTGCGTTTTGTGGTTACAATGTGTCTTAATTTTTGACTGAGAGATGCAAATCTTAAGTTTCTTTCGTGGTAATGAAATGACAAACACTTATTATGGATGCATGATTTACAGTTATTAAAAAAATATATTCTATAATCAAAAAACAATGTGCATAAAATTAAATTGACAAATCTTATATATGTAGACATTTATTAAATAAATCATAGTAACGTGTCAACTTTAATGTTTTAGATGGCCTTTGTGAAAATAAGATTAAAATATGACCATTAGTATGCAATGTTATGCTAAAAAAATCCATATTTTGGCACAATTATATATATATATATATATATATATATATATATAGTTGAAGTCAGAAGAATTATTAGCCCCCCTGTTTATTTGTTTCCCCAATTTCTGTTTAACAGCGGGAAGATTTTTTCAAAACATTTCTAAACATAACAGTTTTAATACATCCTTTCTAATTCAGCTCAAAGTGCTTTAAAAGGCTTAACTAAGTTAATTAGGTAAACTAGGCAGATTAGGGTAATTAGGCAAGTTATTGTATAATGTAGTTTTTTTTCTGTAGACTATCGAAAAAATATATAGCTTAAAGGGTCTAATAATTTTGACCATAATGTTTTTTTTTTAAGTTAAAACTGCTTTTATTCTATTCGAAGTAAAACAAATTTGACTTTCTCCAGAAGAAGAAATATTATCAGACATACTGTGAAAATTTCCTTACTCTGTTAAACATCATTTGTATGAAGGAAAAACAAAACAAACAAAAAAAATGTACGTACATGCATACTACCTGACAAAAGTCTTGTCGCCAATCTAAGTTTTAGGAACAACAAATAATAACTTGACTTTTAGTTGATCATTTGGAAAAGTATCAGAAGGTAGATTTTTGTTCCCATGAATCATCTGTTGAACTGCATTCTAAGCATCACAAATACTGCAGCAGACCTATTGGAACCTGCATGGACCCAAGATTCTCACAGAAATCAGTCAAGTTTGGTGAAGGAAAAAGTTATGGTTTGGGGTTACATTCAGTATGGTGGCATGCGAGAGATCTGCAGATTGAATGGTAACATCGACAGCCTAAGGTATGAAGACATTTGTGCTGCCAATTAAACTGAAAATCACAGGAGAGGGCAAATTCTTCAGCAGGATAGCGCTCATTGTTTGTTCAGCCTTCACATCAAAGTTCCTGAAAGCAAAGAAGGTTAAGGTGCTCCAGCATTGGCCAGCCCAGTCACCAGACATGAACATTATTGAGCATGTCTGGGGTAAGATGATGGAGGAGGCATTGAAGATGAATCCAAAGAATCTTGATGAACTCTGGGAGTCATACAGGAAAGCTTTCTTTGCCATTCCAGATGACTTTTTTAAGTTATTTGAGTCATTACAGAGATGTATGGATGCAGTCCTCCAAGCTGATGGGAGTCATACACAATATTAATTCTTTTTCCACTCCACCATGACTTTATATTCTATACTGGACATTATTTCTGTTAAGTGACAGGACTTTTGTTTAAGCAAAGTCAGACCTTACTGTCCTAGTTAAATAATGAAAAATTAAGGCATGATCATATTTTATTTTGGTAAACATAAGCATAATCTAGAGGCCTTTGCCTTTCATATAAGCCACTTCTGACACCAAATGATCAACTGGAAGTCAAGTTATTATTTGTTGTTCCTAAAACTTGGATTGCGAGAAGACTTTTGTCAGGTAGTATGTATGTATGTATGTATGTATGCATGTATGTTTTTTAGTTTTTTTTTTATTCATATTAAAATAAAAAATAAACAAGACGCATTGTGACATATGAAGAAATCAAATTTAATATTGTGATCTTTGACAATTCTCAAAATTAATATTAATTTTAGCAGTATTTATTATTTGCAATTTATTTCACCCAAATAGTGTAAAATTATAATATTTTCAGTTTATTACTCATCTGCCATAACAAACCAAAAAATCACCTGCTCATTGATATTATTAGCCAAAATTGGAATAAACCAGCTAGTGCACAAATTCAGCATAAAACATGTTTTAAAATCTTCACGAAACCAAACGCTGGTATGTCTGACGCAAATATTTACTTAATTTCCCTTGAACAGTTGCAACAATCAGCATTTTTGTCACATTGTTTTTATTATTGAGAGTTAGCGTCCACCTCATTGTTAATAGAAACTTCAGTGCTCAGACAACAAAAGCTGAAGAATGTCCGTCTGGAATGCCAGATCTTCAATATGAGCACAGTAGACTGTAGGAGTGAAGGCAAAGCTGGACAGGAGTGTAGCAACAGTGCTCTTTGTTATGGAGATATTTCTCATTGTTTCGTTCTCTCTGCTGCTTCCTGCCCCGGCGAGTACAGGATGTTTAAACTGCGCTGTGTTTATAGATTTGGTGTTTGGAGATTTATTGTGTTGGTAACTAATTCTCTCTAGGATCACTTTTTTTGTCCTCTCTGCCTCCAGGCGCAGGACAGGTTTAGCGCTTAATAATGACTGTGTGAATGGTGTGTAACTGAATTTTAGTGTTGAAGATAATGTGGTATTTATTTCAAGGTGGAGGGTGAGAGTGTCACCTGTTATTCCTAAGATGAGTGTTTGTGTTGATGGCGAAAGGAATCTACATTAAAAATATATGTGGGGAGGAAACTTGATTGATTTATGTTCCATTTACTTAAGTTTCTAAACACTAATAAGTAACTTAAAGATGCTGTATGTAAGTTTTTGGCTCTTCTAAAGCTGTCCATAGCGTATGTGTGTGAATGAATCTGTATGGATGTCTCCCAGTGATGGGTTGCAGCTGGGAGGGCATCCGCTGCGTAAAACATATGCCGGATAAGTTGGCGGTTTATTCCGCTGTGGCAACCCAAGATTAATAAAGGGACTAAGCCGAAAAGAAAATGAATGAATGAATGATATTCTGACTCTAATGATGGGAGACGAAAGAGAAAAACAATGACAACAGCCAATCAGTGTTTATTTTCAGCTTTACCAATAGCAGGACAACAACTAATGGCGAAGTGGGGATAAAAATAGTAAGGCCCCATCTGATTGGTCAAATTTGGATTGACCACCCGTGCATAAAATAAATTAAATTCATCATCCCACATGTCTGCGATCTATATATAGCACATACGATCACGATAAAGATAAATTTGTGATCTATTGTACAGACCTAGTGTGCATGCGTGTGTAAATTGGATATTTATTTATTTCCTTAAAAATTAGAAATCTCAAAAGCAGCCAAAAAAGATTTTGTACACGTTTAGGGATTCCCATAAAAATGGCTCTGAATGCAATCACGTTTGGCTACATGACTTGATTCAGTAATAAACAGAATTAGTTTCATGTGTGTTTTCCGTCTCGAGCGGTGAAAGTAGAATCCTGCACCCTGTCTCTCATTAATATGTAATAATGTTGACTGAAATGTGTCACCTGACCTGACCTTGACATCATGGCAGCACCGTCACTCCAGATGTTTGGTGTTTTAAATTCTCTTAAGCCGGCAATGTTGATCACAACAGCAAACAATGAAATATGAGCTGTAAAGCATGTTTAGTATGGCTCTGATGGGAGTCTGTGGGTCACAGAGGTGCAGGAATTGATTAAGTTAACCTAAAAAAATGTAGGTAGATTGAACATAAAACAAATAAGTTGTCCCAAAAATATCTTAAGAATTGCGTTGTTTCAGCTTATTTTAACTAAGTAGTTTGAACAAGCAGCAAAATCATGTAGCGATTATAGCTGTCTCGGCACTGACCAGTGTTTGTTACATATTAACGATTTTAATCAGGAACAGGAACTTCTGCTGATCATTTACAACCTCTTTCCACCTGATATTCTTTACACTTTTGATCCTGCCACAAATGGACCACGTTAAATAGAGGTGTAAATACAGGTTCTGAAAGGTTTTGGGCCAGAGGTGGTGGAAACACATTCGATAGGATTGTTTTCATAGCGTAGATGTTCATGGGGATGAATGCATTTGAACAGACACAAAAGACCAGCTGCTCATCGCCTACTGACCTAATTCTTGTACATTTATGGGATGTGTTGTGAAAGTGCACTGGCCAGACAAGATTTAAGATTGCCTGACTGAAATCACATATTTCTTCTGAAGGCAAAGTGCTTTTTTTAACAGCATTAATTCTAATTGAGCATAAACCCACAGCTTTCAGTGTAGTTTTGTGGCTATCAGAGCAGAAATGGAAGAGCTTTCTGTATCACTTTCAGTTGTCTCATCATGTTTCGGTCTAAATTGAGTTTAAAAATTTGAGTTTAGTTCACAAAACTGGAGTTTATTTCACAATAATATCGAAAGATCAGAAAAGCCCATGCACACATAGTCAAAAATTATGTCAATCATGACAATGTCTTTGTTACTTTAACTTATTGAAATAACTTTCAACTTTAGGCATTGAAAAGATTTCAGTTTATAGCTTTAGGTTTCGAATTTAGGCATCAAATTTGAACTTGATGTTTTAAGTCAGTTTAACTGATGTGAGTCGCTAAGTTAATTTGATTCAACTTAATTTAAGGCGCCAACAAATTTTCATAGTTTACACCTGCCTAATTAAGTGACATTTTAAAACGTTTTTTATGTACATTGTGCAATATCGCATGTACAAGAGACAAGCATAAGATAATGTTCTGAAAAAAAATATACTCAAGCACATAATCTTATATCTCATACCTCAATCCTATCCTTTTTTGGAAACGGGCTAATTTAATAGTCCCCTAGAGATAAACAGTTGAATTTTACCATTTCTTGAATCCATTCAGATGATCTTCAGGTCTAACACAAGCACTTTCGGTTTAGCTTAGCATAAATCATTGAATCAGATTAGACCATTAGCGTCTCCTGAAACAAAATGTAAAAAGAGTTTTAATCGTTTTTCTATTTAAAGCTTGACTCTTCTGTTGTTACATGGCGTACTAAGATCAACAGAAAATTAAAAGTTGCCATTTTCTAGGTCAGTATGGCTAGAAACCATACTCTCATAAAAAAGTAACTTTGCTGCCATACTATAACTGCAGCAGAAGTATTAATATTACGCAGAGCCAAAAAATAGTCCCGAGTTAGCTAACTAGTAGGTAACACTGCATAATGTTATTGTGCCTAATAATAGTACTTAATTTTTTTCCTTTTATTTATTTATTTATTTTTTACATTTTTGAGTGAGATGCTAATGGTCTAATTTGATTCATTGATTTATGTTAAGCTAAGCTAAAATGGATTCAGAAATGGTCAAACTTTGTAACTTTTTAAATTGTTTAACTCTAGGGAACTTGTAAAAAGGAGCCTATTTCTAAAATGTTAATGTGTTCCTATAAGTTAGTCAGTGTACATTTATTCTACCTCCACATTTGAATGAGGGGAAAAAAATGGAAGGTCCGATGATTAGACATTTCTCTATATTTTGACATATTTTACATAGACTTGTTTCTTTAACTACTACAAAGACTTCAAAATTTGCACCAGTCACATTTACGTTTCTAAGGATGGGTTTCAGAAAAGAAAAGTGCAGGTCTGCAGAAGTCATTGTTCCCCACACATGCCTCGAGTGCTCATTGCGGTTCAGCGCTCTTGTGTTTTATCCATAAAACCTGCTAGAAAGCCTGCCTAACAGTGGATGCTTGTACAGCGGTATTGACTTGAAGCTTTGGCCAGGGAGTGCAGTTTACCTTTTAAGGACCTGATAATGCACCTCAGAGAGCAAGAACAAAAAAAAGTCTGTGAAGCAGAAATGGAGAGTCTGGCAGAAGAACAAACGCAAAAGTGCAGCTAGAAATCAAGTTCAGTGCAAAAGTCAAGAAATAACTCCCAGAAATGACTGTAATATTGCAGCATATATTAGCAACAGTGTGACCTAGACTAAAGGAGTAAGTAATAATAATAACTAATGCATGAATCAGCAGGAACACTCACCTTTATTCTGTATGAGTCCCATAAAGCAACTGCTGACTAATTTCCTATTTAGCCTACACAGTGAATACTTGTAGAATTAGCAACACTGTCTCTATTTTCACATATGGTAACCTTGGCTTTCTAGTTTGCTCTGTTCTAATGTTCAATCTAGTGCAATTTCTCCTTTATTTAGAACGAAGGAGAGCAGAAAATCAATAGGCCTAATGTTGTAAGTGGTGTTGGGGTCGGGCCTCTTGGTGCCATGATGTACACAGTTATTTTAAGTGTTAAGGTACTATGGCATACTTTGTTTTCTCATTTCGCTGCAGTGCCTTGGGGTAAAATCTTTGTAGATTAAAAAGCTTTTGTTAAAACCAGATCAAACCTGATATTATTATGCTGATGTATTATTCCAACATTAATACGGATCAGGTTATTTATAGTTTTTCTGTTTGGTCACAAATTAAAAAGAGTTTATAGTGTTTCTGAAAACAGTGTGGACTCTTAAGTAATGTGTATGCATGTCATTTGTATTAAATGTACATTATGAATAATATTAAGTGCTATTTAGTTACAGACTCTCCTAAAACTACAATGTTTAAAGCAGAGGTTCCCAAATGTTTCAGTCGGTGACCCAATAATCACGGTGGTGGTTTTAGATATATCTGATCCTTGCACACAACGGCGCACACATACCAATAGGTATAAGTCTATTCATCGTTTAATTTTGGAGAACGCCACTCGGAAACCATCCTCCATGTTCCGTTGTGGCCTGTTTTTATTTTCTAATGTACTTGAGTGCCGTAAAGGTGTCAGAAAGTTTAACCTGGTGCCATAAAATCGATGTGCTGCATCTGACGCTATTGCTGTGAGTTTAATATAACATACTCACCACAGGGGTTGCAAAAAAATCGAAAGGGTGATTAAAAAAAATAAAATTTCTACCCCCACTTTGGGGAACCACTGGTTTATAAATTACAAATATGTGTTATGTCGTTTTTTTCTTGTGTATTAAAACAATACATGTGTTTTGCTTTGTCACCCCGAAATCAGAACGTAAAATTAATTAAAGGCATATTACAGTGTTAATATTATTTTTTATGTACCTTGTAATTTTTATATAAAAAAACATTAAGGTTTCCAAATGACAATGATCTGATTTAGTCATTTCCAAAATCATCCCGTCCTACATTTTTCATCATTCACAATAGAGAAAATAAAATTATTGCATGAAGTTTAGCTGTCTAAATACTTTACGGTTTCAATTTCTTTCGTGACATTTGCTTAGTCCCAATTTTAATATATAGAAACTGTTAGACTTTTAATAGCAATAATTGTCTGTTTTTACGTCTTTAGCTTGAAAACTTGTTCTCTAGTCATTTATAAACGGGTTATAAATGAAGACCGAAATGAGCATCTTGATAAATTTGTTCCATTCATTCATTCATTTTCTTTTCGGCTTAGTCCTTTTATTATTCAGCGGTCACCACAGCGGAAAGAACCGCCAACTTCTGCATCATATGTTCTAATGCAGTGGATGCCCTTCTGGCTGCAACCCAGCACTGGGAAACACCCATACACTCTTGCATTCACACACATACAGTACGGCCAATTTAGCTCATTCAATTCACCTATACAACGTCTTTGGACTGTGGGGGAAACCGGAGCACCCAGAAGAAACATACATCAACACGGGAAGAACATGCAAACTCCACACAAAAATGCCAATTTACCCAGCTGGGGCTCGAGCCAGTGACCTTCTTGATGTGAGGTGACAGCGCTACCGACTGCATCACCGTTTCGCCCCTAAATTGGTTTCATTTCAAGTGAATTACGCAAAATTCAAAATCACATGCAAGCACAGTAGCCTACAGGTGACGGCGGTCTATAATCTTTTGGATTGACACATGATGCAATGCTTTGTTTTTCTGCGATTGGTCTGATCCCCCATAAGTAGTTGTTTGCACATTGACTTGCTGACTAGCACACCAATCCTTCACTGCAGCTCTCTATTTATATGCACGAGGGACTCTCCTATCAATACTGACTGCGTGTAGGGTGGACTGAACACGTTTGTTTTGGTTCCATAGACATTAACACTTTAAACCTCAATACCATCAGGTTTTATATTCTGAAGACAAGCTGTCTGCGGTTATGTACACTTCATAACCGCAGTTATTCATAAAGGAGTATTATAGGAAACTGGTAGTCATTCTTGAGTTTTAAATAATAAAGCTCTATTATATTAAGCCTTTAAACGATTGTGTTGTTAAAAAGGCGATTTAATGAAGGCATCGAGCTGTTTTGCTCAAGCGTTGATGAATGCTTGATAAACATCGCCATCTTGTGGTAATTTTTTAAAAGGGACTTTTTCTTTTGAGGAAACTTGCTGAATTATTACTAAAATCATGGAAACATAAAAAATATATTTGGGAATAATATGTGTGAGTGTAAAATATGTGAGTCTAAAATATATAAAACAACAACAAACATTTGCGCTAGCAAGAGATTACAAAAGTAGATTTGAAAGTATGGTTCCCTCATAATTGATCTCCCATGGAGATTGATCCAACCATTCAGCTATGATGAGATAAATCGCAGTACTTTATTTTCAATCATTTTCTTGGTGTAACTAGTCTTTTGTATCTCTTCTGCATTGTGTAAATAAATATCAATCTTTATATATCTTTCAATGATTTATTGTCTGTGAAAAACAGTCAGAATAAAAATGAGCAGAGGCATTTAACCAGCCCTTATGCACTGGCTTCTTCCTCATACACATCAAAATGATTTTGTCCTTAAGGTAACAGAGGGACATGTAAAACAATAAACAAATGTTAACGCCTTCCTTCCTAATAGTATTGCAATGTGTGTGGGTTTTGCCCATTTCCAGACTGGTGTCCAGCCATTTCCAGGCTGGTCTTAGCTAGTCAGGCTGGGAGATGACCAGCCAAAACCAGCTATGTCCAGCTTAAACCTGGCTGGTCAAGCTGGTTTTAGCTTGTCATTTTCCAGCCTGACTAGCTAAGACCAGGCTGGACATGGCTGAAAAACAGCCTGGAAATGGCCCAAACCCCTCTAAAGCCAGGCTGGTTGACCAGCTAAAACTAGCCAACCAGCTTAGGTTGGTTTTAGCTGTTTTTATTTTAGCAGGGATTTGCTTTTAAAAAAGATTAAAACATACAGATGAAATCACTAATGAAAAAAAGCAATCATGTGATGATAAATAAAAAATATGGATAATTATAAAACTTTATTAAAAACTTTGTTCCCTTCATTGAAAATAATTTGTTCAGATTAATGCATATTTGTTTTTTTTAAACATTTCAAATGATTTAAGAAATTAATTACACTGTAAAAACTAATACTGATGGAGAAAATTAATGGTATTTATACTTCTGCAACCCAACTATTGTAATCAGTATTAAACAGCTTACATTTTGATGATAATAAACAGTCAGTAAGTTTACAAGTCAATTTTGAAGATTGTTTATGCTTTTCTTCAAATCAATTCAAACCATGAACTGATACTCTTAAGTAACGTTTTACATATGTCTGGCTTATATTTATAGCATTCTTCAAATGATTCTGTAATTGCGCTAAAATATAAATTTGGATCATTCTATTGTTTGTGAAATGCTGTATCGTGTATATCAGATTGAACAAACCTTCTTTTATCTCTTTGTGGTCATTTACAGGAGAGCTGTTAAGCCAGCCTCGACCTGAGGGACTCACCGAGATCATCTGCCCCAAGAACGGGTCCGAGCGGGTCAACGTGGCGCTAGTTTACCCTCCTACCCCGACTGTGATCAGCCCCAGTCATAAATGACTCTTGACTTCACTGCACTTTCCTGTCTCCAAAAACCACTGCACCACTTTCCCATTTATCTTACATCACATATGCCCACACACACAGAAATATACATGTGTTTGTGTGCACAAAAGTTTGACCTCTGCTCTGATGGACAACTGGATGCTCCACCAAGAAAGTTCACAATGGAAGCTTTGCCATTGTATCAGAACATACTTGCTATAGGTAGGATTTTGTTTAAAGCTATATATATATATATGAACTATACACTGTAAAAGATGATTAGTTTCTACACAAAAAAAGGTAAGTACAGTGCTCAGCATAATTGAGTTCACCCCATTTAAAAAAATGAATATTTTTATCCATTTCTCAGTGAATATAGGCAATGTATTTTGGTGCATTTAAACAAAACAGATTTATTAAACAGATACATTTATTAAAATAATATTTTAGTCACCAAACATATTTAGAAATTGAAAGATAATACAATTAAATTCAAGCTTAATATTGCAAAAAGATTTTTACAGCATACAAAATTTCAACTAAATTTTTCAATTGTTTTGCTTCTCTTGATTTTTTTCCTCTTTAAAAAAAAAAAATTGTACTAGGTTTTGGACCGTTATTGTAAGTTATTTTGTTAGATAAGCTCCAGATTTGGCTTTTGTACTGACTAGTCTAATGTGTACTGTACATGCACAAATATACAGTAATATTGTATAGCTTCCTATTACAAATATGAATTTAAAAGATAGATTTGTGAGGGGTGTACTTATATATGCTGAGCTCTGTATATATAAACATTGCCTTAAAATGGATTAAAAATTGTAACTTGGAATTGTTGAGTTAATTTAACGTTATTTTTATAACACATAGTTCATTTACTTGATTTTAAGGTAGTGAGTTTACTGGTTTTAAGTGTAATCAACAAGTGGCTTTAAAAGCAATGGGTTTACAAATTTTTTTCTTTAAAGAAAGGTTAACTAATCACTTTGACAGTGTATTATGAATGCATTACATTGGGAAAAAAATTACTTTCTGACATTTAGTTTTTTCTGTGATGTAATATATAAAGAGTTCAGATGCAAAAACCTCTAAGTGCCATCAGAAATTTTCCTCTAAACTTTGTGTCTCCTATATTTATGTTCAGTTATTTCACTTTGCACTAAGAGTAAAACTACTGAAACTACACACAACTGTCTGAGAAAAATGCTAACTTTAGATGAAAATTTCAGACGGCACTTTTTGCACCTAAACTCTTGATTTGTAGACAATTTCACTAGGGGCCCTTTTCAGAAAGGAGGTTCAGTGAAAACTGAAAATATGTTAACCCTGAATTAAGAGAAACCCTGAGTTTTCTATTTCACAATCAGAGGTTTGTTGAATTCGAGAAAGCAGGCTAAGTCAACCCAGTTTCTAAAAGGGAGGTCATTTATACTTTTGAGTCACTTGCCATGGTAACTAACTCTCTGAACCTAACCTGGTGAGGAGGTTTTCTTTAGTAATCTCAAGAGTTTCTTTCAGTCTCCTCTTCTTTTTTAAAGCACAAGCTATGTTTAAGCTTTACTCAAAAAATGCTTTTCTTATTAAGTATTGAAGTGCAACTGTTAAAATAAATCTGAAATCAAGATGACCTTTTTATAAGAAAAAAAAATATTATTTTTCTGGGGGCATCTAAATTAAAAAACTTGCATTTTGCTAAAAAAAATCTGCCAATCTGGTGATTAAAATAAACTTTTCCAGAGTGTCAATTAATAAGGGTAAATTTACAGTAGCTCTGTAGTTTAATGTCAAACAAGGTTAAATTCCAAGTCAGCCCAGGCCAGGGGGGGATTCGGGTAGTTCGAAAGACCCATGCCTCACTGACAAAGGTCCAGAATTTGTCCCATACATGAGCTCATTTGTCCTATTCTAACTGCTATGCCATCATAACTTGTAAAAAAAAAAAAACCCATTGAATAGGGTTTTAAGACCAAGCAGAATCCTCTATCGGCTGTCACTTTTGTGTGACTTCAGCTAATCAGTTTTGGCCAATGCAAACAATTCTCTTTTATGAGTTCAACATCCAGCTGTGCAAGAAATTATACAATCTGACGTGAGAAGTCCTCTTTCGCTACTCTATTGTTTTTAAATAGAGAAAACATTTTATAAGTAACTTTTATTCTAAATCTTGGAACAAAAAATGACCAATGAAAGGGTGTGAAGCACCAAAAGCGACCGATATAAAAATGAATTTGAATACTATTTTGGCTATTGTTGTTATCTGTGAATTTTCAAATGGCCTTTTTTGGTTATGATGACCATCTGACAATCTATTTAAGCTAAAATAGAGCTTTAAATGTCACTAAAATCCAGTATTTAAATCTCATAATTAAGTAGTAGCCTAAATGAGGCCTAAATAATAACCGCAAAAAGGTCCACTCCAAAAAGAACCACTCCTTTCACCAAGCTGGCTACTGGCTGTCCTCTCAGACTCCCAGAGTTCAAGTTTAAACTCAGAATTTGCTGAACCTCCTTATTGAAACGGGCCCCAGATGACTGGAAAAGCTCTTTTTGAAAAAAATTCATCATTTTAGAGTGATTGGGATGGCAAGTACATCTGCATAATAAACAAATAACAAACATAGATAAATATAATACAATGAAATAGTCTCGTGTTTTTGTAGTTATACAGTATTCAGGTAATTATTAAATGTCTTCATGATATAAATAATTGAAATCAATTAATCACAGACCTTAAAGGGATAGTTCACTTTTCTGTCATCATTTACTCACCTTTTATTTGATTAAACCTGTTTGACTTCCTTCTATTGGACACAAAAGAAGATATTTTGAAGAAAGCTTAAAACCGGTAACCATTGACTTCCATAGTATATGTTTTTCCTACTGTGGAAGTCAATGGTTACAGGTTTTTGGCATTCTTCAAATTATCTTTTTTGTGTGTGTTCAACATAATATAGAATCCCAAAAATTTAAAACCACTATTGAGTAAATAGTGAGTAAATTTCAGTTCTGTGACTATTGTGGATGCACACATTTGCACTGTCATTGCTGAAGGTATATATTGCGCAGCACTGAAATATCCCCTTTTTAATCATCAACCTCATTTTAATCATGTTCTCTCTTTATTTTCAGATGTTCAACTCTGACTGCCAACAAACAACGAACTGAATAGTATTCGAAACTGTTGCCCTGACATCTAATTTATGTCAAAGTACATCTGAAGCTTTTTCGGTCACCCTGAGATTTCCTGCAAAGCCTTTCAGTTCAGTCTTCTGCAAGTTCTGGAAACTCACGATTATTGCGTATATTAGAGTGAACCGGAGAGGTTCGGTGGACTGAATATGGACAAGAATAGACCGTTTTCCCTCAGACATAAGACAGACTTTGATTATTAAGGTTAGATTGATGCTTTGAGTGAGATTGTACATGAAATGCATGCCTCTGAAATGCAAAATGGGTCATTAAATGTCATATAAATGGGTAAATGCACCTAGCGCAAGCCTTTTGAGAGGTTTAATCATATTGAATGTGAAAAGACACAACTATTTATTGGTTTTCAGCTCACTTTTTGGGGGGACAAAAGAGGCGTTTCAAGTGATTTTAGTGACACGTGTCGCCAAAGATGCAGTCTATCTCTTTCTCTGTCTGTTCGTTCTTTCTATGCATAATTTTATACCCACACACACACTTCAGTGCTTATACAGAAACAAAGTGTACTTCATAGCATGAGGGATTTTATTTCAAGCATGTAAACATAAATATCAACGTTCTAGAAAATATCATTACATTCTTTCTTGCACATCTTCAGATTTTTTGCCGTTAGTTGCCGTTTTCGATGCAAAATTACTGAAGTAGAAATGTACAGAAATGGTAAAAGTCCAATATTTCAGCCAAGGATGTCTTTTCACTAATCTGCTCAACTGTAAAGTTGTTTGTTTTGATATATTTAATTCACTGGAAATATTCTTTAAAAGCAGTGTCCATATTGTACATATTTGTGTAAAATGTTCACAGGATAAACAAGTAATACTTTTTTATATATATATATAATTGATCCATACTTCTATTGTTCATTGTTTCAATGTTCCTTTTGGAGAGGGGAGAATCTGCAATACGCGTAATGATTTTTGTGAACAGCGGATGAACTTTTGTACATAATATTTTATTTTTGTAAGCTAATAAGCTGTCACTAGTATCCCACGTTGTTTACTGTGCATTGTGCATGGCTGCTGTGCTCAATGTCAAAGTCACAAACTGTTTTATAAGTCATAAAGACGATATTCTTTCTCATTGTAGGACCACAAGAAAAACACCAAATATAAAGGCTGGTTTCCACACTGTTGCACAGTTGTTGTTTCTTTTGCGTAATAATTCATAAAATAATAATGCATAAAAATTACTAGGAAATATAGTTGAGGTCAGAATTATTAGCCCTTTTTTCTTTTTCAAATATTTGCCAAATGGTGTTTAACAGAGCAAGGAATTTTTCACAGTATTTCCAATTATATTTTTTCTTCTGGTGATAGTAATTTGTTTTATTTCAGCTAGAATAAAAGCAGTTTTCATTTTTTTAAAAAGCATTTTAAGGTCAATATTATAAGCCCCCTTATGCAATATGTTTTTTCGATTGTGTACAGAGCAAACAAACAATGACCCTAATGAACCTAACTTGACTAATTGCCCTAGTTAAGCCTTTAAATTGCACTTTTTAGCGGACTACTAGTATCTTGATAAAGATCTACACTGTAAAACCCAACAGTCAACTTTATCAAATGAAATGAGTGTAGTTAACTCAAAATTAACTGAAAGTTAATTCTACTCATCTGAAAAGAGTTTTGAACTCAATGTTGAAGATGAGTTAAACACTTAATTTCTTCAACTTAAATGGAATAAGTTCACAGTACTCAAATAGATTAGTTTTTTGTTTTGTATTTTTAACTCCAATGGTTTGAGTTGCCATAACTTATGAGGTTTTACAGTACTCAGTTGCTTTGAGTTCTCTTCATTTATTGGTTTTACTGTGCTCAAATTGCTTCATTAACTTATATGGATTAGGTTCACAGTACTCATTAGGATTAGTTTTTAAACTTAAATGGTTTGTTGCAATCGGTTTCCTCAAACAGTTTGAGTTACCTTAACTTTTTGGGTTTTACAGTGTAGTAATATTAGGGGTGTGACAAAATATCGATATGCCACTATATCGTGATATTTCCGGCTGCGATACATTTATCAGTACTCTGGCACCAAGTATCCATATTTATCTAAATGTATAAAGATCTGAATTAATCAGTTTACTGCTTTGGCTGCAGTACACCTAGCCACCACCAAATGCACATCCAGTAATGGTGTATAAACAATAAGCATGTGCACAATAAGATTGTTAAATATTGATAAATTGAATAAAAATATCACGGTTTCATAGTATCATGGTATTGTGATTACTACTCTAAAATATGCTCTTTTTAAATGTCTGGGTAAAAAAAACACTTTTGCCCCCCTTGAACACAATATATTTTAATTAAAGAAACATTTAAAATGTTTTGAATCAGTAGCTTTTGATGTGGAGGGTGCTTTTCTGCTGGAGATTGGCCTAAAAAAACTAAATAAAATAGTTGCAGGGACAATTTAACCGAAAATTCTGGTGGTTTTAAAACCCTGACTTTTCCAAACCACAGTAAACCTTGAAGCCGCTTATCATCCCATGTCAAATCAACAATACATAATAAGTTCTTCTATAAAATGTGCTGTTAATAAAAGAAACGCATCTTATAACTATTTAATGTATTTTTTATTATTCATTTACAAATACAGTGATATATCGTGGACGGTTCTCTTGTGATGTTATCGATATATCGCACAATTGCTGATATCGTGATGTATCAATATTGGGGACAAAATATTGTGATAATATCATGTCATGAGTTGACCTGTGATTCCCACGCTTAGCAAATATTATGTAATGTCATTATGGCAAAGATAAAATAAATCAGTTATTAAAATTGCATAAAAATTGTTTTGAAATGTGTTAAAAAAATTCTACAGAAATTGGGGAAAATATACAGGGGGGCTAATAATTCAGAAGGGCTAATAAGTCTGACTTCAACTGTATACTATTTTTTTAAAGGGACAATGTGATAATGTTATTAGTGTTATTTTTTTTTTGTTAAATCAGTCAATACATCAACACATTCTGTTGTAAAAGTGATGCAAATGTATACATTTATTAGCACATGACGTATAGAGTTCAGTCTTTTGCTTTCTTAATATTTACAAAAACACAGCAAGTAAATGAGTAAAGACCCGTTACAAAATACTGCCTTTCACTCAGCAACATAATTACGGCGATAAATTATTGATGTGAATTAGTTGCAGCTTGGTACACTAAGAAAATTAAATCAGCTTAAATTACTTTAAGATTTCTTTCAACATAATTTATTACTGAAAACGGTATTAAATTAACTTAAAGGGATAGTTCACCCAAAAATGCTAATTTACATTTTATTTACTCACCCTCAAGTGCTTCCAAACATTTAAGAGTTTCTTTATTCTGTTAAAAACAAAAGAAGATATTTTGAAAAACGTTAGAAATTGGTAACTATTGACTTTCATAGTAGGAAAAATAAATACGATGGAAGTTAATTGCAGCTTTCCTCAAAATGTCCTATTTTGAGTTAAACAAAAAAAAAAAACAGGTTTGGGAAAAACTAAGATTGAGTAAATGATGACAGAACTTTCAGTTTTGGGTGAACTATGGTCATTTTAAGGCAAATATCTCAGCAAAATTGTATTTTATGGCATTTTTTAACAAAAAGCCATTTATCTGAGGCAAGGCTAATATATGATGATGGTACTAGGCTGTTCTTTTTATCATCCAAATGCACGTGTTCATGATAAATACACTCAACATCAACAATCAAGAAGACAAATAGGGCCCAAACCAATGAGCTGCACCTGAAGATGAAAAGATGATGGTGGCAGAGCTTCAGTCATTGTCATAAATACAGTCTGTAAAGAAGATTTTAAAGAAGAGTTAATTACCTGTCTGCATTCTGACAATCCGCAGATGAAGAATTAGCATTTTATATTTTCATGTAATGTTTATTTTGCTACAATACCATCTCCTTCCATGCTACAATTTGCTACATACCATCTCCAATGTCATCATAGACCTCATCGCTACAAGTAAAAGGTACAAATTTTAGTACTGCATAATCACATGTTGACAAAACCGTGTAGAGCTTGAGAAAACATAACTTACTCTGTTTGGATGTTGCTAAGCGAGACGTATCCAACTGAAAGTAAATGTTATAATGTTATCATTACCAGTATTTTTTCTAGTTCTTAAATTCACTTGAGTGTTATAGGTCTTAAATAATTGTAACTAGGTTGTAATTTTCCAGTGTCTATGTTACACAAAACAAACTTGAAATGAAATGTTGAAATGCTTCCACGGTGATATAAAATGTGTCTTGTTTGTTTTGGTTCTTTGGTGTTGTAGTTCCTTATTATACAAATTAAACCAACATTGTGATAAAGGAATTAAAATGTGTTAATAATGGTCTAAAATGGTTTGTTCTCCTCCAAAAATCGAAATTATGTTATTAATTACTCACCATACCTGCTAACACTCCCCTGTTCCCCGGAAGTTTGCTGAATTTCACACCAATCTCCTGCCACCCTCCCGTTTTGTTATTTCTCTGGCCCAAACTAGCTATGAAAATTCACTTTTTGGCTATGTTTGTTAGAGTTGCCAGATCTGGTATGAAGCTCGTTACCTCACACAATTGACAAAATATTCAAATCTCAAAGCATTTTTTAGCTCAGTCAGGCAGCATATGTTACAACCAAGTTGCGCTGTTGATTTCTCTGCAGGTGGTAGATGTGAGATTTGAACGGCGGTGGTAGCAGACAATAACCCCCTCAAAGACACATGTTGGCAGGTATGTTACTCACCCCCATGTGGTTCCAATCCCTTTAGACCAGGGGTGCCCAAACCTTTTCTTAAGAAGGGCCAAAAACCAAATTTGACTGAGGGTGGTGGGCTCTATGTAAATATACCAAACTATATTAAAGTTGCCATGGATAATTTCTAAAAAAATAGAAAACATTGATTTATATTAACTAATGTAGTATATAGTTTTTAAATTGTTCAATGAACTTATCACAGTAGTCAAGCTGCACCTGTTTTTGCCTTGATTTGCTCGCCAATGTCTTCTGCATTGTCTTGTATCCGATGAGCGTCAGTATTTATATTTTTTAAAATCTGATTCAGTTACAACATTTCATTTCAGTTTGCTTTTTTTAAAGCTCAGCAATAAAAATAAACAAACAAAAAAAGGTAACATTAAAATAGAAATAACAATCTCTGTAAAAGACCCCAGTCCTGCCCATCATTCTCACTTTGTTCTCAGATGAGATGGTGGGCCAAATCACAGGTTATCATGGGCCAACTTTAGCCTGCGGGTTCTAGTTTGGGCATCTCTGCTTTAGACTTTTGTTTCTCAGAACAAAGATTAAGATACAGTATTTTAGATTTAATCTTATAGCTCTCTCATGATCCATAGACAGCAATGGTCACGACTCAAGTATTATAATATGTTTTAATGTTATGACATTACAAGAATACATGTGTGCACACAAAAAAAACTTTTTGTGTGCACACGTTTGTACGATTTTAAAGGAGGTGTGGCACCCAATTTAGTACGATTTGCTCATCCCCAAATGACGGTTGGGTTTAGGGGCGGAGCAAATCGTACTAAATTATATGATTGAGATTGTACACATTCATATGAATTAGCCACTTAATCAAAAAGTTACGAATTGTCGTGAGATACTGTACACTAGGTTGCACTCCTGACATAGAAGTTGTGTGTGGGTATACATCAGTGTATAGTGCTCATAAAAGCGTGTCCTATACTGACACTGAGAAATAGAAACAATAGTTTAATTAAAAATTAATTGAAAAAGAATAAATTAATTATTTTAGTTTATGTGCACACAAAAGTATTCTCGTAACTCAAAACCATATCTTCTCGTAACCACTAATGACACATGGACTGTTTTGACCATGTTTTTGAGGTCCCAAATGTTGTTGTCTATAGAGGGTCAGAGAGCTCTCAGAATTCATTTAAAATATCTTAATTTGTGTTACAAAGATTAAGATTCTTGGAGGTTTAGAATTACATGAGATACATGGGTAATTAATATCCTAAGGTCTTGAAAGGTCTCAAATTTGACTTAATAAGACATGCAGAAAGAATCAAATCAAATTTTGGGTCACAAATAACGCCACTTACATTTGCCCTCCTTGTTCCTGCAGATGAATTTGTCAGGGTCAGATTTGCTGATGACGTCCACAGTTTCCCCAGCCTGTACTGCCAAATCCTTCCCACTTCCTTTCTTACTGGTGGCTATTGTTGCTTGATGAAGTACTTGAATGTCGCCGTCATACTGGTAACATAAATGCAGAGTTATGTTTGCTCATTTTTTTAGATATTCCATTTTCACATTTTTGACAAAAGCAATCAAAGTTATGCACCTTAAATTTCTTTCTAAATTCCTTTTCTTCTTTCTCAAACTTCTTTTGTTTTTTGGGGTCGTCATGCACTTTGCTCTGCTTAGATTTCATATGAGGAAGGCTGAAGAGAAATATCATTATCATCAACACAAAGCCACTGGAATGTGCTAATAAACCACAGTATTTTCATGTTATCTGAATATTGCTTTATCCTGGTTAATTTGAATTACCATCTCCGTTAAGACATTAATAAGCATCTGTTTACCTGGATGGCGAAGGAGCAGGAGGGAATGAATCGACATCATCGTAAATATCTTGGGGAATGTCTGAGATGTGGAGATGTTTGAAGGCAAATGATGAGTTTCATGGTTCATTCGAAAGCATGATATACGGATAGACTGATTTTTACCTTTGTTTACTTCAGGTGTAAATTGTGGAGGGGGAGGAATGCTGAAAAATATAGTTAGACATACATAAATATTTAATCATTTTATGTGTGAAAACCACTTAGCTTCTTTAAATTACAGCTACGGTCTGTTCACACCAAGGCTGATGTTAATAACTGTAATAATAACTATAAAACATGGCTCTAAACATCATAATGAATTGAAAAGAGTAAAGTCACAATTCACTTTCTTACTAAAAATAATAACAGCCAAATCAGCAGATGAGCATTTTTGTGCATGAAATGGATGTTAATAGTCATTCTTGGTGTGAACTGACCTTTCATATATCTGTAGAAACAAAGCAAAATCAGTAGAGGTTGATGTTAGGGGAAAATGAGAAGTAGTGAATCATTCATATGTTGTAACATGATTAGAAAAGTTAAGAAGAGCATTAATAAACATAAGGCTTAGAAGGATTTCCTTAAAGAAGCTATTTTGGCTTTCTTGCACTTTGAGTTGATTGGGAAGAAAATCATCAATTGGCTTGCTTTGTTAGGGCAATTGTGATTGGCATGAATTTAAAACGTGGAGAAAAATCATTGTCTGATTGCATCTTACTAATGTAAAAATTACTCGTTATTGTTGAGCTGGCTTTTTCTCCGCTCAACTGAGACTTTGAGCATTTCCAAGAAGGAGCGTTTTAGGAGAGGCCTGGGATCTCCAGTGCTATGGTTTCAGAGGAGCGTAGTATGGGTGAGACAGATCCAAAATAAAAGCAACCGAATACAATAACAAACCTAGCAATGTAGATACACATGTAAAGACAATATTCAGACATATATATATATATATATATATATATATATATATATACACTCTCAGAAATAAAGGTACGCAAGCTGTCACTGGGGTGGTACCTTTTCAAAATGTATAAGTTTGTACCTAAAAGGTCCATATTAATACCTCAAGGGTACATATTAGTACCTAAAATGTACAAAAGTGTTCCTCTTAATATTTTTAGGTACTTATATATACTTTTGAGGTACCAATATGAACCCTTTAAGTACCACCCTAGTGACAGCTTGCGTTCCTTTATTTCTGAGTGTGTGTGTGTGTGTGTGTATATATATATATATATATATATATATATTTTTTTTTTTTTCTTTTTTTTTTTTCTTACCTGATTGGATTTGAATCAGGTATATCATCATACACATCATCATCTTCTGGTGGTGGTGGTAAAACAACTATAAACAGCAGAGGGCAGACTTGTTCAAGTATTGCCTCAAACGGAAATTATTGCAGTTACCATACTTAAAGCATTAAACTTGAGGCTTACAAGTAAAAAAAAAAGCTCTAGTAAAACTTACCCCGTTGTCCATTCATATTCCTGAAATATGAAAGAGAGATTATTTGTTATATAGCCTACACGAGAACAGCATTTGCTGAAGTTGAATGAAATACTTTTTGTAAAAAATTATTTCTTGGATCCTAGAGAAATATTTAATGTGACATTTAGTGAAAAAGTGGCTTTGTATTTGTCCAGCTATTAATAATGAGGCATAATTCAGCTGATTTCGTTTGAAAAGCTTTCAGGCTTTTACCTTTGATCGTCAACAGATTCGACATCATCGTACACTTCTTCATTTTCCAGCGCTTGATTCTTCAAGGCGCTGAAGTTGATCTGAACCATATCTGTTTTAACATAACCAACTGAAATACAGAGAGAGAGAGAGAGAGAGAGAGAGAGAGAGAGAGAGAGAGAGAGAAAACAAACTACAGTAGATGCATCTATCCTCAGAAAAATGTGGGTGTGCTCATGTGAGGACATAACCGTACCTTCAACATTGTTTATTTTGTAAAGTGAAATAAAACGGTAAGAATGGAATAGAGTTGGTAAAGTAGTTAATCTGAACTATTTAAAAATATTTATACAACTGTTCGGTCTGGTTCTTGAATCTGATTGAGATATTCTGCAAATAACAGCACTTGTACAGCCTCTTTACCCTTCACCCTTGTGTATTACTCCTCCCACATACAGCAACAAGCAAAGGACACTTTACAGTTTGACAAACATTGTTGCTGTTGGACAACATAATGTACTTTTGAGGCTTTTTTAGTCAAGAATGTAGTTGTTTAGATTGCAACTATGCAGTTTATTTATAAGGATACAGCGCGTCTGCGACCATAAACCTGTGATTGAGCAGACCAAATACGGTTAATGTTGTCCATCCACAAGATGGTGACAGAGACCGCATAATAAGTGACTTACCTAGTCGATCTCTCTCTTTTGTATGTTATAATGCTGTATTATACCATATTAATGGTAATGTGTTAAGTGTGAGACGGGTCTCAAGTCTTAAAACCGGAGATGGCCACCTGTTTCTAATGAGTCTCCTGTTTCTGCTATTGCAGACTAGTTCAGTAAACAGAAAGAAAGAAGAAATGTCCACATGTGCCTAGCGTTTTTCCTTATCACAAGCACAACAGAAATCTGGTAGTGTTTGTGTTGCTTTGGCTTTTTCAGGGGTTGACGTAAATTATTGTGATCTCTCCCGATTGCAACAGAGAAATACTGGGAAATCTCTGTAGACTGATGGTATTTCATGCTGTTCAGCCTTATAATCTTAAAATGTGAGCAAAATCACCTGTTTTGTCATCACTTTAGACATTACATTAGAGAATCATTCAAATACTAGCTCTAAGGTGACATTGGTAAAGTAGCAACGGTTCCTGCTGCAGCATGCAGATCAGGTTCAGCTGCAGATGTGAATGAATAGTGGAAGAAAGTAGTTCCTCTTACAAAAGGATTTTGAGACTCTCCCTGTTTGATTTTCTTTTTATATACATTATTATGCTTTGGAACTGTTGTATAAATGTAATATCACACTTGTAGCAGTTTAATGTGGCTGTATATTGTCACTGGTGGTGAGACAAGGCACGAGGTCACGCACGCCTCCCAGCAGTGCCGATATACAGCCACATCGCACTGCTACTCGTGTGATATTGTTCATGTAGTCTATAAAATTTACAATTTTTTGTGTTAATTTTCAATACATTTTCGACGTCAACGATATGTTTGGCATGACAGTGACTGCCTTTTTCTCCTTTTTTAAATAATACTATGATTTCTTACATGATCCATCTTGATTCCGGCCCAACCATTTGCCCTCTGGGTTGTCAGTGATTCGAATAATATCAATTGACTCCCCCTTCTTTATCAAGAGATCATTTTTTCCACCCTTGCAGTCAGACTTTGCTTTTACCTGATGCATAACCTGAAATGGCGGTGTTATCTGAGGAAAGAACACATTAGCAAAACAACCATTTAAAACCATTAATTGAGTAAACATTAATGACTTCTAAATGTCTTTTTCTTACTTTAAACTTCTTAATTGCGTCTTTCTCTTTCTTCTCGCGGTCCTTTTGGTTTTTAACATCTTTTTCCAGCTTCTTCTGAGGTTGACTTGGCTCTGTTGCTGATGACCTGTGGTAAAGGAAAATATCATATCAGTGTGTTTCCTCAATAAACAAGTAAACACAAGAGAACATGAAATGAAGCATTAGATTATTGGCAAAGCAGCAAAAATTCTAACAATACTCTGTTGCAGGTGCCCAGTGAAGCTTAACCTCTTAACCACACAGACTGTTTCAGCAGTAGTGCCTATCTTACCTGCTATCATCAAGATCCTCATATATCTCACCATCACTTCCACTTCCCTAAAAGAGGTAAGGCATACTGTAAGATACTGCAACACAAAATGATAGTGTACTGTCCAAGTGAAGTAATTGTGTACCTTCCTCATGTTTCTTACCTCATTTGTCTGGGCTGTAATGATAAAAAGTGAAACAAATGTATTTAATATTAGCTAGAATTGAATTGTCATAACATAAGGATCAGAATACATCACTTTCTATTGATTTGCTGGATTCATTAGATATGGGTTTGCGTAAAATGTTAATACTTACTACAATTTCTGTCAAATTTAAAATAATAATGTTTTTAAACATAATTCAGATTATTTAGTGCACAATGGGTAGCCCTGCTTATTCTGTACCATTGTCATTGGTCAGCATTGACAAGCTAAAATGGCTAAAAAACTAAGCTAAAAAAAGTTACTTTTGTCAATAACTTCTCCTCAGATCTAGCATTATGTCCTGTAAAGCTGAAGCAGTGTGTTTAGTTACTTAAAGGGGTGGCCTACGATATCATATTTTAAACTTTAGTTTATGTGTAATGTAGATGTGTGAACATAAACAACATCTCTGAATGTAATACGCTCAAACTTCAATGCAAAGGGAGACATTGACTTTTACAGAGTTAGCTTAGCAAAGCCTACAACGGACAAAGGTCGGAGACTACAAAAAACACATCTGGGATCACAAATGCTTCAGGTTATGCACATTCACCATGCGCAAACACCTCACGCGGCAAAGGGGTGTGGTCAGAGGTTCTGTAATGCAGCAGAGAAAGCTAAAATGTCGTCCAAACTCTGATATTTCTACAGAGCTTGTTCTGTTTCTGTATTTGGGCTTCCAAAGGACACGACACAAAGAGAAAAGTGCTTACAATTAAATTTTGATTATGTTTCAGAGAATTATAAAAAAGATATAGCTCTAGCATTTGACAAAGGACAGCTTCTAGAATCACTCCTAGTTCAGTGCTGGATTCAGCTAAAAATGCCTCAATGAAGGAGCAGCTCCAACCATCATAGAAGAAGCGGTGGATTGTGAGCCACAATCTGTAAGTGTTTTTATTTGTTAAAATTGATCTATTTTATGTCTAGCGATAATGGTATGTTGTAGCAAGGGTGTTAACAAGGATGTAAACAACGGGACTGTTTGGCACTACTAACAATTTAGTTCATATTTATCCATCAAACCGCTGTAAACACCCAAAATCTTCAGCAGCGCTGCAGTGTCTTATGAGGCCGCTTTTCCTGCGTCATACATCTCAAATAACAAACTCGCAAAAGATATGTGAACATTTTATATTACTTACAAATGCTTATTTTGAAAATATGTGAAAGACACTTGTCAGATTTTATTTTAGAGAGCAGGACTGAGGTTCAGCTGTGTCCTTTGTCATTTTCTGTCTGATTCAGGCACAATGGCTAACAGCTACTCTGACTGACAATATTTACACAGCGCAAAAGCGCGTGCTTGTAGGAGTGTGACGCTTTTCCTGGTGACGTGGAGCTGATCTGCGAATCACAAAACATTATCTTAGCTGCCAATCAGAGCCTCTTGAGGGCAGGCCTTTCGGGAACAAGGAAATAAAACAACCGTTTTCATGTTAGCAGAGTAGCTAATCAAAGTAAGATATATGAAAAAATAACATGATTTTTAATTTTTTTTTTACAAATGAAGCATGAGCACACATTGCTTTGCACCTTATAAACACAACCAAGCCCTAAAAATACAATCTGGACCACCCCTTTAAAAATGTAAATCCCCTTAATTACTGAAATATAATGTAGCAAATCAGTGTCAGATATACCAGTGGGATACCCGGCTGTGTCTGTGTGTCTCTCGTCAACAAACATACTAAAATAAAATACAATTAATAAAAACAATACTTTTATTTTTACCGCCTTATTTAAAAAAAAAAGTAATAAATAAAAATTAAACGTTGTGATTTATTATCGGAGCTGTTTTATTTACAGTATAAAAGTCCCAGGCAGAGCTATCAACTTTCCATGCATATGTGTGTTTCTTTGTGTGCCAATGAAAGCTGTGCATTAATATAGAATGGCGATGATTTTGATTGCACACGTCAGCCAATCAGTATGGAATAATCTAAAAAACCATGGTATAAAATTAACTTTCATTAAATAACATAATTGTAGATCTTACCCCTCAAGCATTCCACATCATCATAGTTCTCATCTTGAATTCTGCAGATAAAAATAAGTTTGTTGAATTCTCAACACATTCAGACGTAGTTACCTGAGTCACAGTGATAAGCGTGGTGCTTGTTACTCACAGAGGTCCCGGATGCCGTGGGGGCAGGCAGGGGGGTAAAGGTTGAGAGGGCAGAGCCGGAGGTGCTTGAATACTGGGGTGAGCGGCGGGTGGAGGAGGGGGAGTGACATTCTTTGGTCCCGGGCCTGCAAGAAAAATGTTCACCTCATGGTCAGCAGTTATCCTTTGAAATCAACAGCTTACACAAAATGTCAGTTGTGTCATTAATTACTCAAACTGCTATAAAGACATGCAGAGCTACAGCAATGCAAAAAAAACTACATGTTTTGGATATGATTTTGTTGGAAATTCCTATTCAGACCTAAAATTTATGCTATTTAAATCAATCATTCAACATGATTTAACTTGAACATTTGTGGTAATCAGTTTACAGCTGTTTTTTAACACCTCATAAGGCATTTTAACCCATTTGTGTAATTAGATTAAATGTCTGCATGATTATCATCAAGACTTTTTTGGCCTTGTAAAATTGGTCATTATGGAATTGAGCTGCTGCATTTGTGTTTTGTAATACATGCATTGTCCTTCCTTTTTTCCTTCACTTTCGTCAATTGGTGAAGTTTGTTCCTCCCCGCTGTCGCCACTGGTTGCATGGTTTGGGATTAGTGGAGCTGTGCATCAATGGATTTGCTCTTCAGTGTTTGGACTTTCAGCGGTGAAAATGAAACTTTAACTCTGAAAACTGGACTGACACACTTTCAATTTACTATAATCTTCTATGTTAAGCTGCTTTGACACAATTTACATTGTAAATGTGCTATAGAAATAAAGATGAATTGCCAGTAGATTACTTTTAGAACTCTCATCTACTATTTTATATTACTTAGTTTTGTAGACCTCAAAACATAAACAAAAAAAAAAAAAACAACCCCACTGGCTAAAGAGGTGATCACACTACAATATTTTATGCCATTGACGTCTATTCATATTGCAAGCAAATATAGGACATCTGAAACGCAAGCTCGTGCAAAGTGCTTTTCATATTTTGCAAGTTTGTTGAACTCTGATCTGCAAATTTGTGTCACGTTATGATTTGTGACCAATAAAATTTTGACGTGGCTTCTTTAAATCTGCATGGCTGTATAGAGAATAATGAGTGTGGAGTCATATTACATCCATCAATGCACTCATCATAATCGCTACTGCTCATGCAGATTGTGAGTGACATGAAAAATAAATTCTTAAGCAGGAGTGAATTGCTCTTTTAAAGCATGACTGTCTCGATGGTCTCGATGATAAAAAGATTGTGAACACCACAGAGAGTGACGCTTTTAACCATAATAAAATCATTAGATCTATTCACAAGGTGCTCAAGAGCAAAACCTGGCCCTGTACAGTTTCTCACCATAGGTTAAAAATGAAAGTTATTTATGTAAAACTACGTTCCCATTTTATAAGCTTCCCTATTTTTTTTTCACTGACTTCAGCTCTCAAGTGAAAAGAGAAACTTAAAAGAGGAAGTTAGATTAGAGCATGCAAGAAATCTTCAATTTCCAGTATGCTGCTGTTCCTATCTGATACCAGATGCACCTGAATGTTTGCTTCATGATGGCACCTTTGATACTGACATGTGCTGTGCAGAAATACTGCATTGTGTGTTCACTCAATGGCACACAACAAAGATCAATAACAAGCTTGTTGCAATACTGTATGTCAAAGTGCAGCATCTAACCTTCTGATACAGTCATGTGATGTTCCTCATTTGGACAAATTACTGACTAAGATATGCATTCTGCTCACAGCTTCTTCAATCTTTTATGACTTTATAGATCTTGTTATATGCGTGCTTGCTAATGGCCTCAGAGGAACGCAGCGCAGTCACAAGTAAAACCACGGAAACCACTTTGGCCATACTAGACTGCTTAAGCAGTAGCTGCTTTGCATACAAAGTCTTTGTGGCAAAGTGTAAATATGACTGAAGTGCTTATTGCCTATTGTTGTGTTACCTCAGATGCTGCTATACAGTAAGCATGTGCAGATTGTGCCAGATGAGCAGTACTCACTCTCTGTTGAAACCTCTGAGCCCTTCTTGAACTTCTCAAGGTTGACTTTGGGTGGTCTGTTGGGTTTGGCAGGGGCACTGCCTAAGGCGTAGGTATTAGGTAAAGTTTTCTTTTTGGGGGCCGAAGGGTCATCATTTGCTGTCTGTGCAGGAGGTCCGTGTGCTTTTTTGGGAAAGTTGGGTTTAATGGGTGCTACAGGCTTTGAGACTGACTCATTTGTACTTGAAGCTTTAGCACCATCTTTAACACCTTCTTCTAGTTTAGTGAAACTATTTTTAACACGCAAACTTGATGGTTTCACAGTAGACACTGGGGAAGATCTCACGGTAGACTCTGTGTTGCTGTTTTCCTGTGGCTGCTGGAGCATCATAGCCATTGTGCTTTTCGGTTTGGGTGCCGATGGCATTTTTGGAGTTGTGGGACCGTTGTCTTCAGCTTTGGGGATGTCTTTGACCCAGGAAGGTTTTGTTGTGGAAACCAGTGGCTTTGGACTTGTGTCCTTTGAGTCATTCGCCAAGATGCTTGATGGAGGTTTTTGTAGTGGTACCTTTGGGAATGAGACCTTCGAAGGTTCGGGATCCAAGGAAGAGTCTGGTGGTTTAGGCTTAACTGGAACTTTGAAGTTACCTTTGTTTTCGGACATATTTTCGAACCTATTTATAAAAGCTTTAGGCTTTGGAGGATCATGCATGTCTGGAGCACTTCTCGCAGTGTTGACTGTGTTCTTTAAAAAGTTGGGTTTGGGGGGAGTTGAGGTAGAAGTAGCTCCACCGGAGAGGCTAGTTTCGAGAACAGGCTTCTTAGCAGTCACTACTGGACCTGAAGACAAGGTGGGTTGGACGGGTGGTTTTGGTCGAACACTTGGAGCCCCTTCCACAGATGCACCTCCTGCCTGGAAGCGAGCCATTATAGCTTTTACGTCAGACTTATTGTCCTGAAAAAAGATTTAAAGTCAAAATTTGAGGAACAGAGGCAAACATGGGCACATTCATATTTGTGTGGTTGTCATTCTGCTTGAGCTTTTAATCAGTGTATTATTAGATCTATGTGACATCACAGTTTATATGACATGTTCAGCATATTTTTAGTTTATGCATGTGGGAATCAAACTTAAGACTCTGGCACCACTAGTGTCATAAAAAGTATTGTTTTGTGAGCATGACCCACTATATATAGTCAGAAATATTAGCCCTCCCTGAATTATTAGCCTCCTGTTTTTTCCCCAATTTCTGTTTAATGGAAAGAAGATTTTTTTGAACACATTTCTAAACATAATAGTTTTAATAACTCATTTCTAATAACTGATTTATTTTATCTTTGCCATGATGACAGTAAATAATATTTGACTAGATATTTTTCAAGACACTTCTATACAGCTTAAAGTGACATTTAAAGGCTTAACTAGGTTAATTAGGTTAACTAGGCAGGTTAGGGTAATTAGGCAAGTTTTTATATAATGATGGTTTGTTCCGTAGACTATCGAAAAAAATATATAGCTTAAAGGGGCTAATAATTTTGACCTTAAAATGGTTGTTAAATTTTTTTAACTGCTTTTATTCTAGCCGAAACAAAACAAATAAGACTTTCTCTAGAAGACAAAATATTATCAGACATACTGTGAAAATTTCCTTGCTCTATTAAACATAATTTGGCAAATATTTAAAAAAGAAAAGAATTTTCAAAGCGGGGCTAACCATTCTGACTTCAACTAACAGTAACAGTACATGTATTTGTCGATGAACACAGTCAGTGCAGATGTACAGTGATTGTTAAGCCGCAGTCAGACTAGACATTGAGCTGTGCAATTTAGTCATACTGCACTGCGAAAAAGGGTGGGATTAAACAAGATGATTAGACACGTAGGAAGCGTGCGATTGCTTCATATTTTAAATGTCTGTATTGGAGGTCATGTTTTGATCTCAGGCAATAACTTCACCAAGCACAGTTCACCAAGTTTGAACAACACAGCGACGAAAGCAATACAACAACTGAGAAGCCATTCACAAAGAACACATTTGTTTTTGTCTGAAAACAGAACACATCAGCATTTAGGAGTGCTTCTGCCATTTTGCTGTTGTCATGCAAACTTGCTACCCCATAAACAGAAGTGCGCAACACTATTCCCGCCTCCGAGTTCTTTTGACTGGTCCACTGCTCTGTAACTGACATCATGTATGACAAATGAATGCTGCTGTGGGTGAAATCTTCATATGGCTTCTAAAAAAACATTGCAAGAGACATGAGTGTATAAAGGTCACACAGATCTATCAAACAATGGACATATAAGATACTGTCTTAAGGGATCTTGTGAGCTCGTACTGTAAGTAAGTCTGTGAGTAAGTGAGTGCCTTCCCTACAAACACACATCAGTAGTTGTCCACCACACCTGTTGTTATGGATGAACACAGTACTGCATTTTCATTATAAGACATTTCAGGTTTGAAGCTTACTGAATCTTAAATTTAATACACAGTTATTGTTTTAGCAGAGGGCTGAGCTTAATCTGTAAAAGTTTAATATGAAGTTTCCTAATTCATTAATTTATTTCGGCTTAGTCCCTTTATTAAACTGGGGTTGCCACAGCGGAACAAGCCGCCAACTTATCCAGCATTTGTTTTGCTCCAGCTGCAACCCATCACTGGGAAACATCCATTCATCCATCCACACACATACACTACGAACAACTTTAGCTTACCCAATTCACCTATAGCACGTCGTTGGACTTGTTGGGGCAACCGTAGCACCTGGAGGAAACCCACACAAACCTTGGGAGAACATGCAAACTCCACACAGAAATGCCAACTGACCCAGCCGAGGCTCGAACCAGCGACCTTCTTGCTGTAAGGTGATTGTGCTACTCACTGCACCACCACATTGCCCCAGTTTCCTAATTCTGAAGTTTTATTTTTCATTAGTGTGTTTATTTTGTACTTTTGCATCACATGGTGCTCTTTGGTTCTGTAGCTGATTGTGACAAATAAACAGAAAAACAAGTACTGGAGATTTGTTATCATTCCTGTTATACCGTACGAGTACTGACCCACGACCCAAAAACTGAGGTACATTTTGAACTGTGAATCTAGTTCGTACCTCATGTCGTTCAATTTCAGTCATGGTTTGGTATTTTAAAAAAAGAATAATAATAAATAATAATAAAATATATAAAAAAAATTCCGGTACTGTATGTCCCATAGGCTACTACAGTGCATATCATAACCAAGACATATTGGATGACTGTAATGAAAGACTATGTCATAAGTGTTTAAATTTGTAATCAATTTGGCAGTACACCGAGCTTTAGGCTTTCTTAAATGTAGATAAAACAAACATCCCACATGGCTTCTCAACACATGCGTAGGACTACTGACTTTTTGTTATATAATTTAGAACTAACTATGAACCAATCTAGTAGATTTAAATAGTATGTTAGTATGTTAAATAATATGTCCAGAAAGTCAAAGCAATATAAAATGCAAAAGCTGATAAATACTTTCAATGTCTGATTTACCTGAACGTTTATCTCAATTTGGAAATATACTGAAAACAATAAAGAACTGTATTGTTATTTCATTGTGTAATATAAAATGTCTGCTTTTGTTGTGTAGAACTGTCAAAAGCAGTGCTTTATACACCAATCTTTCAGATTTATTTAGAGGTTTTTAAATCAATCATCTGACCTTAAACTGAACATCAAGCACACAAACAACAGAGATTTTTAAAGTTTACCGTAAGCCTTGTTGCAAGTGAAAAATAGCACGCTTACCTCCGATTTGTCATTACAGTTTAGCATAGCTGATTTTTCCATCAGAGCTGTTTGTTGTCAACTGCACTGAGCTTGAGACCTGTCTGAGATCACACAGGAACTGAGAGCATTTATCATACAAACTAGCAGGAAGTTACTGCTCTCACTATTATTATTTCAGAACTCACATACAACACTCATGTGCATAAAAAATTGATAGAAAATACTTTTTTTTTCTAAAATTATGTATAAAATTTGTCATATAGATGTTGTAAAATGTGCTGCTGTCACTTTAGGTAAAGGTAACCACAAAAGGGCTTCAGATTTTAAAGCCAGTTGCCAGTTGGCCATCATTCAAATTTCACGCAATTGGATGCAAATGTCTTACTGTATCAAAAAAAAAAAGTTTTTCTGTGCCCATAACATTGCTTATCTATAACCGAGCTGTTCACCTCACCGGTCACCTCAAAGCTGTGCATTACTTTCACAGAAACACAATGCTCTAGACACATGTTAAAATGCCTAGCAGCGCAAAGTGTGACACTGGATGATGTGTTTGGTAACAAGCGTTTGAATCAGGACAGACCTCTCTCACCAGGAAGAGCTGATAAGCCCTGGACAAGCTTCTAATGTGACTGGCTTGACCCAGAGGTACACACTGTGCTGTTGACTTACTGCGCAAAAACGAGAAACTGTTAGACACACAGGAACTAACATTGGCCAACTAATTACAATATCTCTATATGGTCTTGACAAACAACAGCGATGTAGACATTTCTCACAAGTTTTAAACCACATGCTGTTCTGTAGTATACTGACATTTGGTCCACGTTTCCATTTTTTTTCTTTTCAAATTTAAGTCCAATTTTTAAATAAAAAAATACATTGATGGTGCTTTCAATTTAATGGAATGTCTGTATATTTTACAACTATTTAAAGCGATAGATTATTATACTAAATTGCAGATGTCGATTTTTGAGAGGAAATAAAAACGTTTTTTTTGTGCATGTATCTTTAAATACAAATGAGCTGCTGCTCCCCACCTCTTTTCCTGAAGAGGGTGGTGCCTTTACAGCTTATGCATTGGAGACAAAAACAAAGCAGCAAAATTATGTATTTATAGTATTTTATATCTTTACTGTAAAATGTACAGTAATTTTCATAATGCATCTTTAAAATACAGTAACATACTGCATAACTGTCTTACAGTAAAATACAGTTTTGATTACAGTTAAATACTTTGTAATATACAAAAATTGTTAACGTGTTTAAAAAATATAAGTAGACATTGGGCATTTATGAAGTGTGATTTATACAGGTTAGTGGGCTTGACAAACCACATGTAAAAAAACTCTTCCCCCTTCTTTAATCTTGTACTGAATTCTCTGAGCACTAACAGTTCCTTTGTATTGTTAGGACTTCTTATGTGTATTGCCTCTTCTTGTTGAATCACTGAATGCCTCCTCAGGCATCTGCTAAATAACAAAATGTAAATATATGTAATTTTTCCTGAAATATGAAACATATTAGTGTTCACTAAAATATTGTCCCAATACCTACAAAAAAATTAGATTTTTCAGTTATAGGGCTGCATTGTGCCCTTTCATCTAAATGTAAGAACATTTACACTCACCGGCTACTTTATTAGGTACACCTTACTAGTATTGGTTTGGACTCCCTTTTGCCTTCAGAACTGCCTTAATCCTTCATGGCATAGATTCAACAAGGTACTGGAAACATTCCTCAGAGATTTTGATCATATTGACATGACAGCATCTTGCAGTTGCTGCAGATTTGTTGGCTGCACATCCATGATGCGAATCTCCTGTTCCACCATGTCCCAAATGTCCTCTATTGGATTGAGATCTGGTGACTATGAAGGCCATTTGAGTGCAGTGGACTCATTGTCATGTTTAAGAAACCAGTCTGAGATGATTCATGCTTCATGACATGCCGCGTTATCCTGCTGGAAGTAGCCATCAGAAGATGGGTACACTGTGGTCATAAAGGGGTGGACATGGTCAGCAGCAATACTCAGGTAGACTGTGGGGTTGACACAATGTTTAATTGATACTAATGGGCCCAAAGTGTGCCAAGAAAATATCCCCCACACCATTAAACCATCACCACTAGCCTGAATTGTTGACACAAGGTAGGATGGATCCATGCTTTCATGATGTTGACCCTGCCAACCGAATTTCACAGCAGAAATCCAGACAACTTTTTTCCAATCTTCTATTGTCCAATTTTGATAAGCCTGTGTGAATTGTAGCCTCAGTTTCCTGTTCATAGCTGAGAGGAGTGGCACATGGTGCGGTCTGCTGCTGAAGTCCATCTTCCTCAAGGTTGGACATGTGTCTAGACATCGAGATGCTCTTCTGCATACCTCGGATGTAACGAATGATTATTTGAGTTACTGTTGCCTTTCTATCAGCTCGAACCAGTCTGACCATTCTTCTTTGACCTCTGGCATCAACAAGACATTTGGGCCCACATAACTGCCGTTTACAGAATATTTTAGAAATAACAGGCAGTTGGACAGGTGTACCTAATAAAGTGGCCAGTGAGTGTATGTGTAGAGCATTGCATCATTGTATCGCAACAATTGCGCATTTCATCTCAGAAATGCACACTGTGAAAATGTGAATATGAATAGACTTTAAGTCATGTTCTAGTGCCTCTGCCAAATGTAAATATGCATTTAGTGAATTGAATATAGAAAAAATAGGTGTGTGTAAGAGATTGAAAGTCCATATTTTGTGTTTAATTGGACCTGTATTGATCTGGTAATGCCAGTCATATGTAATTTCATGAAAACATACTGTACGTCATACATACATGGCATAGAGCAGGGGTTCTCAATCTCGGTCCTGGAGGTCCAACCTCAATCAGACACACCTGGGGTAGCTACTTAAGCTTTTACTGGGCTTTCTAGAATCATCCTGGCAGGTGTTGAGGCAAGTTGGAGCTAAAATCCAATAGTATCTGGATGCAACCTTAATAATGCAAGCTGAGGCTGCAAATCTCAGTAATGCAATGTTAGACACAATACATTAAATTGAGCTAGTGACGTCACAGTGAGGGGGATATAGGGGTGGGGTTAGGTGTGTGCATTTAAAAGCATTGGATGCAGCTCAGATTGCACTGCACCAGGTCTGCATCCAGATCCCTCTCCTAAAATCTGCAAGACACCGGCAAATACCTCTAGGACAGAGTTTGATAACCCCTGGCATAGAGTATATGTAACATGATTTTGCTATTATTTTTACACCAGCTAAAGGGTGCTTAACTTTAAAGGGCACCTATAGTGAAAAATCTACTTTTCAAGCTGTTTGGACAGACATATGTGTAGGTATAGTGTATAGACCGTCATATTGGGGTGATATAAACACACTCAGTCCTTTTTTTTCAATTTAACAACATAAAAACGGTGGACCAATTGGAGCTGTTTTGAGATCGACCGCAACTTGATGTAGGAGTGCGGGCCCCCCGCCCACCAATATTGATTGACAGGTGGCCATTACCATCTCCTCAGTATGTTGTTTCACGCCCACCATTTTCAGCGTGTGAGTCACAGCGACGTCACCAAAGAAACACCCTTGCTCTATTTTTAGATGTAAGGCTCATTGGGCTCAACATTTACCACGTTATTGCTCTCCTCCGCGCCAGTGTTTGTAAGTTTTGGTGTGTTTGCATACATGTGTACTTTTCATTGTGTCTTCCTTAAACTTCAGCGGTTTGCATTTCCCGCGGTCACAGAAGCTACCTGTCATCTTAACTAGGTGCAGCTGGAAAGTGCGAGCGCGCTGCCTCACATGCTCGTCCCTTCATTGGAAATAACGAACTAACGATGCGCAGCGCCATGCATTTCGCGTTGTCGCGAGTGAAAGTGACGACCGTGGGGTTTGCTCACTATTCTGCCGCCTAGGTCGCCTCTATGGATGCCCTGGCCCTGCTCAGGACACTGTTCATATTTCTGCCGCGCCACAGAGCGTTATCTGAATAGTTTCATTTTAAATAACATGCGAATGTGCGCGTCTGGTGTGCCGCGTCATGGCTCTGAGCGGCGCGTCCGGTGCATCAAGCAGGTCAACCAGAAGTGCCGCTCGGCGACACGCAGCGTCGCGCCACGCAGCGCCATGCTTTTTTTAATTCTAAACATAAGTTTCTAACAGGTGACACACCGACGCTGCAAGTGTGCCATAATTTCAACTGTCATGTGCGCGCCGTGTCGCGGTGCATCAGGTGTGTGATGCCCTTCAGTCAAAGTTAATTCAGTGTGCTTTATTAGTCTCGGTGTAGGCTACAAGCTCGTAGCTTTAAACTAGCACACAGCTGGCTGTAAAACTATACAAAGACACAAATGATTTGTACTCTCTGCTTGGTCTGTGTCTGAGTCGTACAAGTACAGCTGGTTGTACCTGGTTGGTACACTCATGTTGCTTCTCTCTTGTCTGCCTGTCTATTACACAAAGCGGGGGAGCTCTTGGCTCCGCCCCCTTGTTAACTTGGGCGGGAAGTCGAAACTAATTTTCATGTGAAGCAACACGCCCCTAAAACAGCAAACTGTGTACACGTCCCCAAAATGGCACTTTTTAACACATCATAATAAAAAAATCTGAATTGTGTTTTGAACTGAACCTAAACTGACACACTCAGAAGAACCATAATATTAATATTACCTCTTAAAAAAGGGGTAAAATAGGTGCCCTTTAAAATGTTGCTATACAATGTTTTGAACAAACAATTTTGGTCTTTGGAGGAAACTTGTTTTATAGGACGGGTGGTAAAAAAAAGTTCACTGAAGTCAAGAAGTCTCTTGATAAAGCATGTGTTTTACCAACTACTAAGAGAAGTTGTCCTTTTACATGCTAGAACTTTACCATGCTGCAAAGTTATATTTTGATGTTCAGTCATTACACATGATTGGTCTTGGTATTTACATTAAACCTATTAAAAGATAAAACAATTTTAGAGCCTGTCCCCTTAAAAAATAAAGTAAATAAAAAACACAAACAATTTTGTCAATGGTAAAACATCAGATAAACTGTTCAAAATTTGTACTAAAAAGATAGGTGTGGTGGTGTTAGACTTTGCTCTGTTCATGTGTATGAGAATGTGAGACAGGAGGAAGTTCATATTGGTGACTCTGACCCAAAAATTCCTATAGCAATAGATTACCATCTTGCCTCAGTACGAAAGACTCACATTTTAGAGCTCCAGGGCAAGTAAGTCTGAGTACTTTAAACATTGCAAATAGTTTTTACAACAAATTTTACAATTAGATTTTTTGTTTATCAATATATATATATATATATATATATATATATATATATATCATGCACACAAAAATACTGCTCCCTTAAAGTATTTTTTTAGATCAAATAAACTTTTCTGGTCATCTTAACTTACATCAGTCAAACTGACTAAAAATATTAAGTTAAAACTTTGTATAATTTACAAAATGTAGTGGAAACCTGATTAACTTATTAAAAGTTAACTTATTAAGTTAAAGGAACATAAAAATGTTTTGTCACAAACATTTTTTACAGTGTGTAAAGTGCAGCAATTAATAATATTATTAGTATTTTTTTATTATAATTATTATTATTGCTGATTGAACATTTTGAGCACACCAACAAACCTGTGTCTTAAGCTAAGTGTCTAATAAGCAAAATATATATAGTTCAGCATAAAGGGCACCTATTTTACTCCTTTCTCAAGATTTAAGAGAAGTCTTTTGACTCTCCAGAATGTGTCTGTAAAGTTTTAGCTCAAAACACCAATCAGATTATTTATTATACCTTTCAGAAGTTTGTAATTTTCAGCTCTAAGCATATTGTGGCTGTTTTTGTTGCCTGTACCTTTAATGCTGGTTTTCCCTGCACACCGTTCCCACATGCCTGTAAGAGTGTGCCTCAATCTCCGGCTGCATCAGATAAACAGCACAGTGACAAACATAAAGGAAGCAGATCTCACTTAACGCTTGTCAGAAATACTACAGTAAGAACTTTCCCAATGATTATTTGATGTATTTGTTGTGGAGTTAATTCAAGCCTTTCGATGAGTCACACACACACACACACACACACACACACACACACACACACACACA
>CAIGQZ010032312.1:9122123-9152458 GCA_903798205.1 Danio tinwini
ATATATATATATAAAAATATAAAAACTGGACTATTCTAAATGGATGCATTTGAACTTAACAGTTCAGTGGGCTGTGGCCAGCTTACCGAAGTCTTAAATGTCATTATTGTAAATAAAATAATATTTGTGGCTAGTGTAACGTGTCTTGATTTCTGCCACAGCAGCAGCAGCAGTAACTGATGCACGTCTGTTTTTGTTGGCAGCTATAAATCCGTGGTCCTGGCAGCTAACAACTTTGGCCGCTTCTTCACTGGTCAGATCACAGCCGCAGGGAAAGTTCCTCCTGCTAAGGTATTCGCTGGCAGAACCCGCACACATGCCCTGACTGTTTGCTTTTCAGTTTACTTGATTCATTGCTGTACACTTGTCCCATTAGATCTTGGATGAAGATATAAGCCCTGTTCATATTTTCCTTAAATTAGATTTTCCTGTTGAATTTAGAGATTGAATTTAAAAACGATTTTAAAGATTTTAAAAACGCTGTTCCTATTGGCAGGTGTTGATCATTGGAGGTGGAGTGGCTGGATTGGCTGCTGCTGGATCTGCCCGCGCTATGGGTGCCATTGTCAGAGGATTTGATACCAGGTAAAAAGTCCCTTAAACAACAGTTTTATGGGTAGATTTGCTTCTGGTGTTTTTTCCATACCTGTTATCCCTCCCGTTTTTCCCTGGATTCTCCTGTATTTTACAATTCTATCCCGCTATCATCCCCTAAAGGAATTTTCTTGTATTTCTCCCATATTTTCAATCTTTCAAGAGTGGCTATAAACATTAGAGCTGATCCTCCTTATATGCAACCCATACCATACTGTTTTATTTAGGCATGAAAACACTTGAAAATGGATAAAAAAAGGCAGAATTCTCTTCCTTACCATTACAGGCGTTGTTGCTCCTCCTATACAATCCTTAAAACAGTCCATGTAGCAGTGCGTGACTGTCAGATGCACTCCATAGTGATAAATAGATGCTGTTTTCCAAACGGATTCCGTTTCTGTACACACATCTGGGTTTTGGGTGTGTGTTTGAACAGACATATACACATAATTAATAATAATAATAACAATAACTAATATCTAAAGATATCTGTGCTTTTTTAGCAACTTAATTTTGTTTTAAATGAGCATGAGCAGTTAGGAAAGCAATCAAAGTCTTTCACTAATCAGAATGATTAATAATCATTTCAAATGCTCATTAATCAGAATGTTTAAATTATACAGTGAAGAAAAGGTTAATGAGATTTGATAACTTCTATTTCTTTATAATAGCTATTTAATAGGCTAAACTGTTTGCAAATTTATTTGCAGCTTTTTTTAAGGTATACTATTTTGTGAATAATAATATTAATAGTAATAATAATACTGACCGTATTACTGTTTACAAATAACAAGATCTAGATAAACATATTTAGTAATTTGGGGATTCTTTTTTTTTTTTTTTGGGTGTGGTGGCGGTGTTGGGGTGTATCCCTTTTTTTCACATTCCAGTGTTAACTGGTATAGTTTTTCCTCCCTACAAAATTAACTTTTATTAAATTTTATATGCCTTTAATTGACAAGTGACGGTAAAAAACATTTTGTTGGTAATGCTGTTAAGCAAAAAAAATTGTTAAATGTGGTGTTTAATTAATTAAATTAATAACAAATGAATGGCACTTTTTATAAAATAGTTTATAAATTTAGAAATTTTCAATCCAATCTTACAGTAACCTCAGTTTTTAAAGTCATTATTGAGAAATGAGATGTGCATCAAATAAACATTCTGTTTTTTTATTTTTAATTAACATACAATTTATTACACTAAATAACTAAAAAGGATTTATTACCTTGGCCTAACATAAAATGATCAGAAAACAAAACAGTTGGTGAAAGGTCTGTTTTTTAGATTTATTTATTTAATTTTATGGTTGTCGTGTAAATATCGTTATTAACATTTAAGAGTTCTTTGTTTTGTTAAAGTTTTAATTAATTGGAGAATTATCACTTTTTTCTTTTATTATTATTGTTATTATTATTATTATTATTACTCTATATAATAATCTAATACTTCCAGTAGGTAGTAGTAAATGTCTAAATGCACAAATAACTTGAATTTTCAAGGAGCCTGTAACAACATTTTGAATTGTTTATGTCGGTAGTCAATGGGTGCGTTAAATGTGTGTGTGTGTAACATAAATTTTCCACAAATAATTAATGCATGTATATGAGCCATAAATCCATTTAAAAAAATTATTAATAATAATGTTCAATTTCGCTGATTTTGTCCCCTACTTTGTTTGTGATGGTTTCCTTTGCCTTTATTGGACTAAGTTATATTACGAGATATGAAAGTGAACGAAAGACAGCGCAACAGTTTTTTTGACCATAGTTTATTGTTATACTGCCTGAGAATTTGGTAAACCTTTTAATTGGAACAAAACCCGAGTCAATTTATTGCTCAACTAATTTCCTCACTATTCTGATAGTACAGCATGTTAACCAATACTAATTTCAAACTTTATGATGCTTCTTGAGTTGCAAAATCAGCATACAGTATTGGAATAATCTCTGACAAATCATGCTACACAGAAGTATTTTAATGCTTAAATTCAGCTTCACAGTAAAGGAATTCAGTTTTTAAACTTATTGGACTAGACATTTATTTAAAATTGTTTCATTATTCACCTTATAGCCATTTTACTGTGTTCACTTTAAGTTCATTATTGCAAATCATAAGAGACGTTGAGTATATTTCTTACCCCAGTAATAGAAATGCTGGGTGTATTTAAAATGTAACGTTTTCCATATGTGGTTTTTCAGAAACTTATCTTTTCTGATTCTAACGCAGTACTGTTTTTTTTTTGTCCAAAATTGCATTGAATTTGGCATGTGGTGTATTAATTTAGTTAGTTAATAGTGGTAGGGGGCGCTACATCCACAAATCCATGTTGCTTCTGTATTATAGATGAAGTTCACCAGCACAACTGCCAAATTTTAATGCTACATTTTTTTTCTCTAGTGTGCTACTTTTTTGACCCGAATGATTGCTGCTTGCATCAAAAGTTTCAGCATGTTTTGTTTTTTCCTCTCCACTTTTAACCTACCAGCGCATCTGTTATTTCCCTTTTTTTGTCAGTATTTATAAATGAGTCATTGTTCTGCTCAACTTTGGATTTATGATGTTTGTTTAATCTGCAAGTTTTTTTATGCCTTCCCAAAAACAAGACCATAAAAAGATCTTGCTCAAGAAACCACTGCTAATCTTGCCAAGCTGTTTGAAAATACATAGTATAAAAAGCTGTATTTTACTAAAATATTAAAAGGCGAGTTTAGAGTGTTTACTCAGAGTGTTTATACATATTTTCACTGTTTTTTTTACAATGATTCACTAATTCCTGAAAGCCACATGAGCTTGAGTTTTAGCAAACGTCCTCTTGATGGCAGTGTTGTGTTGGTCACAGAGTCTGTCTTCATATTCCAGAGCGGCTGCACTGGAGCAGTTTAAGTCCCTGGGCGCTGAACCTCTCGAGGTGGATTTTAAGGAGTCAGGAGAAGGTCAGGGTGGCTACGCTAAGGAGATGTCCAAGGAGTTTATCGAGGCAGAGATGAAGCTGTTTGCCAAGCAGTGTTTGGATGTTGACATCATTATCACTACCGCGCTCATCCCCGGTACGCACACCTGCACTTTTCCGTCAGCCTTTTCTGCAGTTTTTCCATCACTTGCCCTTTGGCGTGTGCTGGGGCTTGCAGATATTAAGTGATGTGCTGTTTGCTTATGCTCTTATTTTTCCATCGTTTGACTTTTAAGGATTAACACACCCAGAAGTTGAAGTTTTTCTCTCTACTCAGGCTTATGTTTAAAAAAACATGTGCTGATATTTTGCTGTAAAACACAAATTCATTACATATTTTTCTAAGATTTTTTTTGTGAAGCACAGAAGGTCTAAAGTACTATCAGATGCTTATGAAGTCTATCTTATCAAGTCTTATGGAGCTATTAAAGACTACTTTTTTTACTTTCAGTGAAGTTGATTGTTCTAATTGCACGTAAGGAATGTTTAATTATTTTTAAGTCAAAAATTTTTACAATATTGTAATTATTAGAGATGCACTGAAGTAAACAATCTGGCAGAAAATCCAAAAAGTTAGATGTGCTTGGCTGAAAACCAAAACCAAAAATGCTTTATATTATTTAAGAAAATATTAAATAATAATTATTTCAAAGTGTTTGTTAGACTTTTTAAATGAAACTCAATAACTAAATTATATAGATTTTTAATAATACAAGCCTATACATAAAGCTAATTTTATTGACCATTATGTGTGTAATCATTGTCATGCATGGAATAATGTAACTGTTAGTTCTCAGGAAATATATTGGATGTGCTGCTGTAATTACTGCAAAAGGTAGACATGCCTAATATTACAGTTGCGTTGTTTTTCCAGCTTTGCCATGACAGCACAGTAGCACTATTGCAAGCAGTAAGAACAATTACACTACATAGAAATGTCCTGCTGGTGCATTATTCAAGCGGACTGCATAGATATATGTGCAGGTACATGAGAAAATATCAAGCTATTGTGAGTTTAGACGGTGGCGAGCACAAGTTGGTCGAAGGTGTGCTCTGCTGCTCTTGTACTACAACAAATTGTGCTGAACACTGCCGGACAGTTTGCACTCATATTTTCACTTATTTGTATTTTTGGCCCGTTTTCACTGAGTGGTACAGTATGGTACGGGTCACCTTTATCAGGCTTGCATTTCCTCTGCCAAAAGGGTACCAATGGTTTGTTCATGTTTTAGGTTGCTGAAAGAATAATTTGCTTCTTTGTTTTTTTCCGGCTTCTTTTTTTCACGTCACTCTCGCGTTTGTCTGTTTCTGAAAGGATTATGTCAGAAGCGTTTCAATAATCACACGCACATTATTATCAACAGCTCAAGCAGCTCGTTATTTCAAATATAGATGTGAGTAAGCGAAACCGCTCGTGCTTTAGACGGCACATGGTAGATTCTGATTTTCTTTTTGCCTTTGTGGCTGTTCATCTAGACCACAACAAGGTTTGTTTGAGCTTGTGTTCCAGCATGGCTTGTTATTATATGTGTATATTATATTGGTGTAATCAATGTTATATTATAACCTTGTGTACAAGCTAGTGACGTATCTCTGTAAACCAAAAGCGTTCAGCTGCGCGTCTAGCTCTGCCTTTAGGTACCCTTTTGTTGTGCTAGGTACTCTTCTGAAAGGGTACCCAAAAAGTGGTATGGTACGGTTCGACTTTTGGTACCTTTTGGCAGTGGAAACGGCCATAAACGCGTACCGTACCCTACCACTCAGTAAAAATGGGCCATTAATGACATTCTTGGCCAATAATTTTCGGCTGCTGAATATTCGGTGCATGCTTTAGTTATTATTGTTTTAATGTTTAAGCTAACTATCAATTTAGTAGGGGTGTAATGCTATATTATTTCCTCCCAAACTGTCACAGTTCAGTGTTGACGGTTCGGTTCACAAGCTTGCATGAAGAATATAGTTAGTCCTGAAATACCAGTCCAATCACTTGAGGTAGGCTGAAAAGACTACAGCAGTGCAGCAACTTGCAATGCTTTCGTCATGTTGCCATGCCAACTTGGTACACAGAAGCTCGCAAGCAACTTTTGCCCTGCCTCAGAGTTCTTCTTTTTGGTCCACTGCTATGTAACTGACATTAATGAGCACCATTCATGTGTGAAGTGCTGCAGAAGGCTTGAGTTTTCACGTTTACATAGGAAAGCAAGTGAATCGTTTTCTTTACTCACACGCACAAGATTGAACTTTGAATATTTAATATGCAGTCTAATGATGAGGTTTTATTTTTCATTATTCGGTTTATACACTGTTTAACACTTCTGCCTGTTCAAAATATACAGAAAAGGTAAGTGCTGGGAATTTGTTGCTTATTCCGGTTGTATTGAACTGTGAGAGCAAAACCAATGTACGTACTGAACTGTGACTTTAGTGTACCATTACACCCCTGCAATTTAGTCATACACTTTGTAAACTAAAAATGAACTGAAACTTGTCCAAATTTTGTGACTGTGATGAAGCTCGTTTGAATAATGACCCTATAATTCAGGTTATTAGCATAAAAATACCCCTGTATGAATTATTATTTTTGATTATTAGAAAACAAATATATTTGATATAGTAATATAGTAATAGTAATTCCAAATAAATTAGCATCTAACCATAACCTATTTTATATTTATATATTTAGATTTTTATTTTCTATTGTTTCATAGAATGATCTGTTTTTGAATGAATCATTTGAGTTAATTAATCAATGATCCTTTCACCAGAACAATCAATTGCATAGTTTGTAAATGAAACATTTTGAATGAATAGTTAAATAATTGATACAACAAGATCGCTTAATTCTTCTTTTAACTTAGATCCTGGTTTATTTCATAATCCTAAACTTAATACACAAGTTAATACACATGGCTTTTGTTGGCGTTTGAAAAGAGAAACCGATTACCAGGCATAACTAATTATCTAGAGCATAATTACCAATTTAACAGCTCTGTGGCTGCAGATGTGCTTCATGTTTATTTGAAACATGTTTTGTCCTAATCTCCATAACCAAGATCTAATACAAATAAGGCAGTGTCCATAGCAGAGCAGGTTTACAAAGTTTTAGTGAGTGTCATAAAGAGTTGCTTTTGGTCGCTCTTGCTTTAGATTGGCAGAATCCTGTCTTTCCACTCGCTGTTGCTTTTTCAGGACCTGCTGGCACTCCAAAATCAGTTCCTGAGACTTTTTGCATGCTCATGCACACTTCAGTGTTATTTTATTTCCATCCCTTAAGCTACGGAGCCACCGGTTGGACTTTTTGTACTTAATTCCTACACAAACTGCATACCTGGCAGTTTCAAGCATGCTTAGATTGGTAAAACCCATTCAGCCTGTTTTTCTTTTATCAGAAAATTTTTCTTTTAAAACCAACAAGCCGCAAAGCAGCTTATCTGTATATTAGGTTGCAGGGATAAAAGGCACATCAGAGGAGTCTTATTAAATGCATATCAGTCATGGTTTTGGTTAGCAGTCTCACTGTGCTGAAATTATTATGCAGGTCGGAAGGCCCCTGTGTTGATTACTAAGGAAATGGTGGAGACCATGAAAGACGGTTCAGTGGTGGTGGATCTGGCTGCAGAGGCAGGGGGAAACATCGAGACCACGGTTCCTGGAGAACTGTCTGTTCACAAAGTGAGTTCACTACAACTTGACCATTTGGGGTCAAAGATTTTTGCAAACACCCCTTACACTCTGTGTCCTTTCCTAAACCATATGCATCAAATCAAACGGTCTGCATAAAAGCTCGTACACACCGGGATGCTTTTCGTTTGCGTTTATCGTCAGCATTTTCCAAGATGTTTTTCCGGATTCGAACCCAAGCGATTTTCACAGGCGTCGAGCAGAAGAGTATGCAAAATCACTCCTTGACGTTAGATGGCACTACACAACTTTAAGCTCCTGACACCCGCTTGTAACACAGAGAAAGAAGACAAAGTTGACACGCTTGTTGTTATGGATGGTTCTAGCAGCAGCTCCAGCTCTAGCGATGAAGAAATTATTTTTGTTCACCAGTGCAGTAAGCAGCTCCACGTTCATCACGCCTCTGGGCATCTTCTTCAATGTGCGCTCGCATTGACAGTGTTGCGCTTAAGCGCCTCCAAGTGCTGTTTACTGTAACTTCAGAAGTTCCATGCACGTGAACAAAAGTGCCAATCTGATTGGTGGAGAAGGTTTTGATGTGGTACGTCAAAACAAAAAAAACTAGCATGAAGTGTTTTTTTTTTTTTAAATGACGCTTTTGCGCCTGTCGTTTTGCGCGTTGGTGCGCATGATCACATTGACGCCCTTTATTTAGTCACGAGGCGTTAAAGTTCGATAGAAAACGCAAACAAAAAACGTCTCTGTGTGCACAGGCCTGAAGTCTGTAAAGGACAAACATGTCTCTATTTGACTTTTTTAATAGATTTTTTACACTTTCACTGCCATCAATGTCTTTACCAGTATCGTTCCCAATGATAACTACCCAAAACTAATTATTTATTTATTTATTATTATTAATTTATTACAGTTTACAGACTGCCACTGTTTTTGAGTATGTTTGAGTTTTGGGGAAAAATGCAATCTATTATTTTCCATACAGGTCATTTTTATTATTATTACACTGTGGTATTTTTGCAAAGTCAGTGATTTTAGAAATAACTTTCACATCATTGTTTTTGTGGTGTTGTCACATTATTAAGAAAATGAATACATAAGCTAGTACATGCATACAAATACCATATTTCAATCAGTTATTAATAATTCCACGTTTTTGAAGCTTTGACAACATGGAAGCCTGTTATCAAACAAAGCCTGTTATCAAAAAGTCCTAAATGACTTTGTAAAAAAATAGACCTAGTATGAAATACTAGTTTTTTTTTTAAACACTGTCTTCATTGATTTTTAGAAGCTTTTAACATGTACTGCAGAAATCAAAACCAAACTTACAAAAACATTTGTTTATTTACATTTTTTTAAATGTTTGGTTTGGATTTCTGTAAAATAAAATAAAAAATAAGTGAAAAAAAATACAAAAAAGTTAATAAAGTATATAAATGTGTATATACTCTATTTTCTATTATTAACTGCCAGATTAACAGACTATATTCTGTTTTAATACCATGGATAAAACGTTTAAAACTTTATAATCATATATTATGAATTTGTAAAGCAATTATTGTAGTCTCGTATTCCATTTATAGTGCCGATGTTAGAATTGTGTACTAATTGTCTGGGTTTGTGCCTTCAAACAGATACTCTGCCATTTGAAATACTGTAGTTTTAACAGGTTTAAATGGCAGCACTTTTATCCTGAAGCTCCAGAGTGTGACTTTTTTTTGTGCCTATTAAAAATAGATTCATGAAAGGAAATCAGCTGGAAAAAATACCCATAAGAATGCGTAAGGCTTCATATTTTATTCATTTATACAATATTTAAATATTAGACATCAGAGAAAAAAGCTAGCAAGTAGCAGATACTTATTTAGCTCACCTGTCAGGAAGAAACTCTACAAGTTTGATATCGCAGTTGAAGGCTAAATATAAAATTTTCCTGTAAAAGCAATGCCATTCATCATAAGAAGAGAAACAACTTTCAGAAGCATAAGAACAAAAGTGTATAGTCCTGTTTGTTTGACTAAAATGTTGTTGTGTTTGCTGTAGGGTGTGATCCACGTCGGCTATACTGATATTCCCAGTCGTCTCCCGACTCAAGCCAGCACTTTATACTCTAACAACATCACTAAACTCATCCGCGCCATCAGCCCAGACAAGGAAACGTTCTACTTTGATGTCAAAAACGAGTTTGATTTTGGCACAATGGACCATGTCATCCGAGGTTCAGTCGTTATGCAGGTAAACCTTTTTTTATTTACAATATTGTTTTTTATTGTAGGATGACATTTTGTGTTTAAAGTTTTCATGTAAAAGTGGTAAAACATTGCTTTCAGTTGCATGCAACATTAAGGCCCAATTCTATTTTTGTACCCCTACTCCTACCCCTACCCCTACCCCTTCCTCTTGTCCTTGGCCCTTAAAAACGAGTGTGAAGGGGAAGGGCTTCAAAATTTACCCCTAAGAATTGAGACAGCACTACAGCACCTGCACACTTCATCATACATCATCACGATCTCTTGCTTATTAGATCAGACGATGGCGACTGCTATAGTTGTAAAAATTCGTAATAATGACAAAAAATACTAATTTGTGGCTCTCCTTACTTACGGGTGCAGCAAAACTGCTGCTGTTGCTGGTGCATTCTGGGAAATTTTCTTACCCCTTGGTTTCGAGTGTGGTCCTGAAAAAACCCTTAGCTCTACGCCTTCAAGCTAAAGAGAATTGCGACACCACTACCTCTTCACATGAACGCTCAAAACGAGGGGTCCCCTACCTAAGGGGAAGGGCTAAGGGATAGAATTGGGATTGGGCCAAAACTTTATCGGCAAAATCTCTCTGTTTTATGGGGGAGTTAATTGGCTGTCTTAGGGCAATAGTTTATTTCTTTCTTTTATGATGTAAGCTGAAACAAGTGAACTGCATAATTATATTCGATATTTAGAGATGATGTAAATGGGCTACTAGTAGATAATGAAATTAAACATGACAATGCATGTATTTTTATTCCTTTGACTTATTATTAACATCCAAATTCATGCTTGGTTTACATTGGTTAGTGCACCATGAGTTAACATGAACTAACAACGAACAACTGTATTCATTAACTTATGTTAACTAACATGAACAAATACTGTATTAATGTATTGTTCATTGTTTGTTAATGTTAGTAAGTACATTAACTAATACACTTTATTGTAAAGTGTTACCCACAGGGACGCAACGATTAACCGATTTCACTATTAACCGCGCTTAATTGTAAAGGTTCCTCAACACCGCATTTCTCCACGGAACAAAATTGCAGCAACTTAAAGTTATTATCAATCAATTAAGGCCTTTATTTGTCACATATACCTCACATATACCTCCATGTATTCACATACACCCCCCCCCCCCCCCCCAGACCTTACACAAACATCACATTTCAGGGGAAGACCGGTCACTGGGAGGTAGCATTTAGAAAAAGGAAGTAAGATACAATTCAGGAAAGAGAGGCAAAAAAAAAAAAGCCAACTGCCACATTATGCCAATTGTACGATAGTTTAAAGTTCCAAGCTTGTACACCGAGGCTAATGGAGGCATACTGGATTACCTATGGCTGAGGCTATTAACTAAGGGTCATTTACATGTTGCATCTTTTGCACGTGCAGGTTTGCTATCTTTTTTTTTTGTGTGTGTGCGCACATATTGGGAGTAACGTGCACGCGTTGCGCATGCAGCATGACATGCTCACGCTTTCCAGGTGCATCTAGTTGAAAAAATGGTGCAAACGCACCGTGTGTTACGTGACGAGAACTGACCATTCAGCTTCATACTTTGTATGGAATATAAACATTTCTACTCCGAAGAGAAAAAAAATACAAAATGAAAATACCAAACAAGTTCATAATATAGTTGATCAAAAGTGTCTTTCAAACAGAGGTTTAGCAGCCTTTAACTACACTTTGCTCTCTTTAAAAGATAAATATTTGGCTAATATGTAGCTTAGATTTACATTAGACAAATACTATTTTTGTATTTATTATTCTTCTCATTTATTTATTTATTGTTTAAATGCCAAAAATGTTTCACTTATTTTTAAGTTCAAAGAGAAATGGACTATTGTTTGTTTTTTATTATTATTTTGTGCCGTATTATTTAGTTACTGAGCAGCAATAAATAACACTTTTTTTTAAATATAGGTTTTCATGTTTTTATTTATTTATTTATTTTTTTTACTAGTAGTGTTTTGAAATTGATGAATGCACAATAATCATAATAACTGTGATTATTCCTCAGAATATAATTGTACAACCAAGATCTATAATTGTTGCATCTCTAGTTACCCATGAAAAATATTACATGTTGATTTTTGTGGGAACACTTAGTTATTGACAGTGGCCATTGTGTATTCGTTATCACAGGAAAACATTTTTTGATGAACATTTTATGTCAGATTTGGGTAACAAAGTTAAGCAGACTCATCTTTGCATTGACAATGATTAACTTTAAACCTTTTTTTAATTTTGAGACTTTCTTCAGTTGCTTCATACTTTATGATTTTTTTGTTCTACACACCTATTGGACTGTTTTAAAGGCACGGAGAGTCTTTGTTTGCTGCTTCCAAAAATAAATTGTATTGATTTTAGATTTTAGTAGTAAAGGATAAACTCTTCTAATCTCCGCGTATACACTGTTTAACACCTACACGACTCTGACCTGCATAAAGTGACATTTTCTCCAAACTGACTATTGGCCTAAAATGAGTTTGACAACCCTTTAGATTAAAGGGTGTGAGCCCTTTTTAATTTATGACTCAATATCACTCTGGCGCTCATTGAGCTTTTAAGGAGTTGAGTGCTGGTGTTATTTGAATTCTGGCTCTCTCTGTCTGTCTACAGGATGGAAAAGTGCTTTTCCCTGCACCGCAACCTCAGAACGTACCGGTGGCAGCCCCTCCAAAACAAAAGACTGTCCAGGAGCTGGCGAAGGAAAAAGCAGCTGCCGTCTCACCCTTCAGAGCCACCCTCACCACGGCTGGGGTTTACACCGGAGGTAAAACACACTCCATGCCTTCCTCTTCCCACCGGATCTCTCTGGCTCCCTCTGGGTTAATATGAAAGCGGCTCCCCGTCATTTTTTTTTTTTAAAGAGGAAAAGGCCACTGCATTGGTGGTCTCTGACATTGAACTATGCTAATAAGGCTGTCGTGTACATTTAAAACGGCTCCTCTTTTATTGCCTTTGAGATTAATCCGATTTTTGTTTTCCCTCCTTTTATCCACTTTAGCGATCTTGCATTGCTCAGAAATTTCAAAAATAGCAGCTCCCCTGTTTGGCCTGCTTTTGTCCCAAGATGTGATTAGACTCCAAAAAAGCCCTGCTAAACCAAACGGCGCACAAATGAATTCTATTGGTTGCAGACGCTTGAGGAACACTTGTGTGAGGAAAGGCTATGTTGGCTTCTCTTCAAAGAGCTCACTTCCTCACTCAGACCAGCCGCAAATACAATTCGCACGTAAATAAACACCGGCTGATAAACAAACATGCAAATGAGATCTTCCTGCCCTTTCATGGTTTGCTGTCTCTGTACAGGCTTAGGGATGGGGAATCCTGTCTTTTGCTCGGACGGCTGAAATCGCTGCCTTTTGAAATCTGCGATTGGTCACCTAATTGCGACACAAGTTGTTTTATTTTCCACATCACCTGGGCTCGTTCTGGCATCTGAATGCCGGGAAACTGGGATGATAAAGTGCTGGTTGTTGCGCTCTTACTTTTTTTTTCTCCCCCTTTTCCTCCTGCTGTGTATGTCTGTTGCGGTGGAGTGGTTTGCTTACCCACATGGCCAACGGCTGTGAGCAGGCAATAACAAGATGCTGCTCAATATTAGTGGAAGGATAATGGTAGTAATACTATTTAAATTGTCTTATTAATTATTGTAAATATACTGTAAATTTATTTTGTAATTTCCTAGCTATGGAAGGTAGTTAATAATATATTTTGTGTGTGTGTATGTATGTATATATATATATATATATATATATATATATATATATATTTAGTTAGTTGTTGGAAGTAAAATACATTTAAACATTTATTTAATCGAAACTACCAAAGCTTATTTAGGGTGTGTTTTTAAATAACATAATAACATAAATAATACTAATGGAAGAAAATAAAAGTTTTAATAATAATTTAATATTTTTAATACATTATAATATATAGAAAAAAGTAGAAAGTGTAGGGTAGAAAGAAGGTGTATCCAGTTTAGAAAGCATTACAGCATGAAATGTTTGACATTGTTATTTCTCCTCAGGTCTGGGTACAGCGATCGGTCTTGGACTATGTGCTCCCAATGCTGCTTTCCCTCAGATGGTAACAACCTTTGGCCTGGCAGGAATTGTGGGATACCACACTGTATGGGGCGTCACTCCTGCTCTTCATTCTCCACTTATGTCTGTTACAAATGCCATTTCTGGTAAGTTCTTCAATGAAGTGTACAACTGTACCACATTTTCTAATATATTAAAGTCCCCGTGTGAACCAGAAGCTGCAATCGTTATGCTTTTCGTCATGTCACGCAGTTCCTAAAGAAACAGAATTTTAAATGAGCAAACAGTGCTTGCTTTTTCTACCGTGGGCTGAATGGATGTAGTAAAGTAGGCATTTCATTCAAAAAGATCAGGAAAGGGATTTTAGAAGAGTTATTACAACCTAATACTCCTCACCATTCCTGTTTGTTGTCAACTGACAGTTGGAGCAGCGTTAGCTACTCCCATTACCTCTAAATCACGTAATCTGATAATTAACTGAAAACAGACAGGAAGTGCATTTTCAGATTTCAATTAAAGATTAGAAGGGCAAACAATTTTTTGTTCTTAATGGCATGCACAGATGAATTGTTTACCACGAAACAAGCAATGTGAGCCAACAAAATCATATAGTTAGTTCTAAGTTCTTGGGGACTTTAAAAGTACATAATCTACTAGTTTTCCTATTAGTTACATTAAAATATGGTGTGAAAGAATTGTATTTTTTAAAGGGTAGTTCGCCCAGGACGTTTATTAGAATGTTTTTCTATACTTGTTTCAATCCTCTGTCAGTTACTTTCTTTTGTTGAACACAAAATATGAGGTTTTGAAGAATGTTTTAAACTTGTTATATAGAAGGTGATTAAAAAAGAATACCACAACTTTCGAGTTTACTCGAATGTCTGGAGGGGGACATATTGAACATCTATGAACTTGTTTTCTACTGAAAAAGCTTTAAGTACTCTTCACAATTATTAATTACCCAAGGTTCCATCATGTTTCTTTGATTTAAATACAGATTTTCAAAGTTGTGGTATTCTTTTTGAATCGCCCTGTATAACCAATTAAGTATTATTATTATTATTATTGTTGTTGTTGTTGTTGTTGTTGTTGTTGTTGTTGTTGTTATTATTATTATTATTATTATTATTATTATTATTATTATTAATGGTGGCACAGTAGATAGTGCTGTCGCCTCACAGCAAGAACGTCACTGGGTCGCAGGTTCGAACCTCGGCTGGGCTGGGTCTGTTGGCGTTTCTGTGTGGAGTTTGTATGTTCTTCCTGCATTTGTGTGGGTTTCTTCCGGGTGCTCCGGTTTCCCCCACAGTCCAAAGACATGCGGTACAGGTGAATTGAGTAGGCTAAATAGTCTGTAGTGTATGAGTGTGAATGAGTGTGTGGATGTTTCCCAGAGATGGGTTGCGGCTGGAAGGGCATCGGCTGCGTAAAATCGTGCTGGATAAGTTGGCGGTTCATTCCGCTGTGGCGACCCCAGATTAATAAAGAGAATAAGCCAATAAGAAAGTGAATGAATTATAAAAAATAATTTAAATTTATATAGTAAATTCTTTGTAATTGATGATAAAAAAAATAAATTGCCATAAATTCAAATGAAAATGTATTTATCCTAATGTAATTTATTTTTTACTTTTACATGGAATAAATGCTGGGTACAAAAATCCAAATACTTTTGCACTGTCACAGGGTCTTATTTCATCTCAAGTACAGGTCATCAAAGTGTTTGGTTTTCTTCATTTGAGTTTGCCCTTTAGCTGCAGGGGGCTCTCAAGTAGGTGTGAATTACCCACTTCCTTTTATGGTCAGAAAAAGTCACCTAATTTTTTTTTCTTACCACCAATGACTTAGCGCCTGTGATGGCCTGACATGGCCCACCCGTTAAGCAGCAAATTCAGCTCTTCATTAGTCTAGACTTGAGGTCCTCACAGGGCCACATCATCATCAGCCAGGCACATCAAGGATGCTTCTGTGCTTCATTAAGCTTTTTTTCATCTTGCGCAGCAGGCTGAGAAACCAGGAAAGGTTTCATTGTTTTTAACGAAGTTCTTGGTGGTCTGCATTAAAGAGTCCTTTATGTCAAGAGAGCCATAAACTTCACGTTGAGAGTGCGAGGAATCAACCAAAGCAATTAGTTTCTCTTGACCCACTGCACACTTCCTGTGAATTACTTTATTAGCCTTTTAGAGACAGTCCTTTTTTATTTTGCTTTGTAAGGGATAAAATACATCCTGGCAGTTTTTATGCCCGAATAAAGCCCGACAGGATTATTGGTAGTGAAGCACATGGGTCTTGTATAAGACTGAAGGGCTTAATTCTGCGAAAACAACCACCTGAATGTACTTTATCCCATTTATTACACACCTTCTTGCTAAAATATGTAATAATTAGACCCAAAACTTTTATTCCGAGCCATAATAGTTTATAAATTCTTTAATTAAAGGCAAATCTGTCTAAAATGAAAATGGCTAAATGGAGTATACATGCGTGACTAACCTACGTATTGTTCAGTCACAAGATGGCCCAAACAGTCTAAAATGGTGGCGGAGACAGACAATGGTGTATAAGGATATGAGCGTGATTACTGATGGTAACAAGATGATTCAATATACCCGGATAAGCCTGTTTTATTTAGTGGTTGTTATCTCTGAATAACAGAGCTTGGAATGTCAGGACTGACCAATCAGATTCAAGTATTTCAGACAGCCGCATGAGCCATGTTTCATATTTGACACTGAAATTGAACTGTGTAAATGTGAGCGAGCAAGAATTTGTATGTATTTCAGCGCCAGACGTAATGAAGCTCTCACAAAAGTGGCTGAGACATGAAGCCACTAATGTGGAATTTCTCATTCTCATTGAAAGTGTTGAAGTGTAAAGTTACTCTCTTTTTGCTCCTGGTGGCTTAGAGTTCATGTCTCGCTCTTTAATCTACCTGAAACTGGTGAAACAGAATGACTACTCATCTTCTGATATGACCGTTTGTACATCATCTGATCTTCACGGAATGATCCGAGGCTATGAGATCAGTTTTTTTGGGGTCCATTCTGGTCACATGCTCATGAGCTAACAAATGTGTAATTTCTTTAAAATGACCCTTCTTTCTAAATACCTCATCACTTTTATTCTCCATGATCACAGAAAGGCCGAAATATTATCCAGCCATCCATTTGCGCATTTCTAGGCAAGCTCCGACATCTTTCATTTCCATCCAAGGGTTTTATTTTACTGATATGCAGAGCTCTGGGTGCGTGTGTGGCGGTTCGTGCCTGCGTCGGTTTACAAATGGTCTGTTGCTTTTCCTGCAGTGTTGTGGTAGCGTGATCTTGGCCTGCGAGCTGGTCTGTGATCAATTGTTACTTTGGAATTACAAAGTGAGAGGAAATGCTTACCAACAGTTACACACTTCATTGACTTAAGATAGCGCTAACTAACAGGGCCACCTCAGGTTGGGTCAGTCGACTGGATGCTGCGGAAGCATTTGAAAACGATTATAGAGGTGATGGTTATCAGATTTCCCTCAGGGATGCCAGTGTTGTCCTCGTTAATTCCCATTCAGAATGAGTTACAAACAACTTGTTTTGAGCGCTGAAAGTGCTGTGCTTCTGTGCATGTGATGTCAGCCGTTTGGTGGAGTTAGGAAATGACAGGAGCTGTTGTTTTGGGACTTGTTTTTCATGCTTAAAATAGTCACCACTAACCGTTTAGGAGTAAATCTGGAAACGGATTCCATTAAATCTGCCAAATTGTCAAGATGTTTATCAGTTTATGCTTAATTAGTCACTATTACTCAGCTACAGCATCTGGCTCAATTTTAGCTTATTGTCCTCCTGTGGATGTTCTATGTTCGGGTAACAAAAATGTAATTTAGTGTTTGAAATTAAATCTTAAATATATTTAAGTGTGTAGCAATGTAAGCCATTCGCAAACATGCCAACTAAACCAACAGATTAAAACACCTATACACATCATAACTGCCAACAGAAAAGCAAAAAAGTCTAGTCTTAAAACAAGACAAACTACAATGTTTGTGAATATAATAACTTTTTACAATACATTAAAATACTTCATTTTAAAATGGGTGAAAAGAAGGTTGCTGGTTTGAGTCCTGGCTGGGCCAGTTGGCATTTCTTTTTGGAATTTGTATTTTTTCCGTGTTTCCTCCGGGTGCTCCGATTTTCTCCACAGTCCAAAGACGTGCTACAGATGGATTGGATGAACAAAATTGGCCATAGTTTGTGTGTATGGGTGTTTCCCAGTATTGGGTTGGGTTTGGAAGGGCATCTGCTGCGTAAAACGTGTGCCGGGATAGTTGGCGGTTCATTCCGCAGTGGCGACCCTTTAAAATAAGGGACTAAGCCAAAGGAAAATGATTAAATGAATGACAATGGTTAGAAAATAGCTTTGAAAATAACTACTTTGAAAGTAAATGTGTAGTTTTTCTAAATATATCCAGACTTTTTATTATTTTAAGTAAAACTCTTTTCTTTTTTATTGCAAAATAATATATTTTAAGTCTTAAAGTAAACATTTTAAATATATTAATTGTATACATGTCATATTGTGTTTCAAAAATATATAAATAAATACTAAATAATAAACAAAGGAACAATATAGAATATAAAAAAATCAGTGTACAACATTGAGATTTGATATATTTACAATAGGAAATGTACATAGTGTGCATGAAACATTATCTTTACTTGATATTATAATTAGTTGTGCATTAATCAATTATTTTGACCTGTAGTAGGTTATCTGCCAAAATGCTATTCGTTACAATAATGTCTTTGAAAACACAATCCCTCCCTGCCGTCCAAAGCCACGCCTCCTGAAATTATAAACGAGCTCCCTAAAGATGACTATAAAACCCATCCCTAGATTATTTTATTGTCCTGTTAGAAAACTTTATAGTTCTTTATAAGACTACAATTCTGAATGGAAAAACTGGTGTAATGCTGTAAAACAGGGGTGTCAAACTCGATTCCTGGAGAGCCGCAGCCCTGCACAGTTTAGTTTCAACCCTAATTAAACCCACCTGATCAAACGAATTGAGTGCTTTAGGCTTGTTTGATACCTGAAGAAACAGCGGATCTGCGTGAACAGGTGCGTAGATGTACAAATCTACATTTCTTGACAGTTTGATCTACTTATCAGAATTATGGGAATTGTCAATCCGACAAATTTTAATTGGATTAACTTTTTTAAGTCTTATGCCTTACCCAGAATATAAAAATACATATAAATACATTAAGATCATTTACTTTAATCATTACTGTTGGAATGTGAAGAGACTTTCAACCAGCACAACAAAAAATGTTTCTGAAGACAATCACCTACTGCACCTTTAAAACTGATTTTGAGGTCCAAGGTCACATTTGTTTTCAAATCAAAATTTACAAATGCCTTATGTACCAAATGCGCTTCCTTATTTTTCTGGTTTGTGATAACATGGATGCTGTGTGTTTTCAGGTTTGACCGCTGTTGGTGGTCTGTCCCTCATGGGTGGTGGCTATCTCCCCAGCAGCACAGCCGAGACCCTGGCCGTACTCGCTGCTTTCATCTCCTCCGTCAACATCGCTGGTGAGTGCACCCAATACATGATTACTGTTACAATTACGTAATATGGTTACAATAACCTGCCAACAGTGAAACGAAAGACAAAACTTCACTAAAACGCCAGAGTCTAAAAGTCGAAGTATGATTCGCTGCCCTCTGGCTGCCCTGCATCTTGTGTTCATGAGAAAATCGGCGTCCAGGTGGAATAGTTTAGTCCGTCAAACCTCACACCTGAAGCAGGAAATGTCAGCACGGCAGTTTTGCTTCAAAGAGCCTCGGCCATGTCATAAATCAGCCTCTGCTCAAACCCAACCAACGGAGCCATTAAGCAGGAAGAAAGAAAATGGCTTCAAGTGGGCAGGTGGCCAAAATGCCATCCTAAATCCAGCCACTCTTTCATCCAAGACGCCAATCCAGGTCAAAGGGTGTGTTGGTGATTTAATGGCAGGCTACTAGGCTACTCTAGGCTACTTTTACAGACATTTTTCATCATGCTACAATAACAACTTTTTGATACGCACTCCAGGGCACATAAAGTGTCTGAATTTATATATTTATCTTCTCAGAAAGCAGGTGTTTAATTTCAGATGTTTTTTTTTTTTTTGGTTATTTCCATTCCTAATATGCTGTATTTCATCCCTTAGTTCCATTAAAACCTTTTGGAAGTTAGAAATATGAACATTCTGCTCGCTTTTTCCTCATCTTTTTTGTGCTCTTTTTTTTTTTATTGTTACAAGTGCATAGAGGGGAAAAAATAACAATTGCCCTTTCCAATTTAATTTCAATAAAAGACGAGGAATTTATGGTGAACCTGCTCCATTAATGGCAGGAATGAAAACATATTTTTTTTCTGTCTGAATATCCTTCACATTTAATTGTGGGAAAACGGAACGTTCTTTTCTAATGCCGTATATGTCGTGTTCGACCGACTGAGTGCATTTGCTTCTAAGTCGAAATAGTTCACCTGGATCCTCAGTGGAACGGGTCACTAAGGTTTGAGTGAAATTGGATATCCGTCTGAGTATTAAATTAAAAGCTTTGGTTTGGTAATCGTCCTGGTAAGTTGCTTTGCTAGGCCCAGCGTAAGCCAGGAAAATGAATGTAAATGCAATCACACGGCAGTTTAAAAATACTTCACTAATGAGCAGCAGATGAAAGTCTCCTGTCATTCCTCATGGCATCTGCTACTCAATTACAACATTTACACCCAAATGACTTGATGTTTTTCTTTCTTTCTTTGTTTCTTTCTTTCTTTCTTTCTTTCTTTCTTTCTTTCTTTCTTTCTTGACTGTAAAATGGTAAAGTTTTGATCACTATTAATCATACTTTTTCATATTTTTTTGGATATAAAAGTTTATTTAAATACAAATTAAATACAAATTTAGTACAATAAAATACAACTTTGTCCTTCTAACATTTTTTTGTCATCACATGCAATATCAATACATTACAATAAAATGTTTATTTGTATAGAGTTTAAAAACAAAGACAAGTCAACAAAGTTGTGTACAATAAAAAGTAGGAACAATAAATCACACCACAAATTGAGACAATTCACGAAGATAGAGTTGTTGCACATTAAGTCAAAAACTATGAAATGCCAACGAGAAGAAATAAGTTTTAAAAGTACATTTAAAAATAGAGGCAGTTCTGATACACACCATCCAGCATGTAAACCCAAGGATCCACAAAAGGGGGACCAATTAAAACTAAATTGGTCCACTGATAAAAATGTAGGAGCACAATCTTTAATTTTATTTATTTAAGCAGCAATTTGTATGTTTTTGTGTAATAGTTGAACTGTAGAACCCTGAAACCATCAAACTGAAGTATTTTTTTCTCAAAAAAATTACACTTTGGAGACCTGTAAATCCAAGTGATGTAAAGAGTCCATATAATTGATACATTTTTGACACCAAGAAACATCAGAATTTACGATGTGCACTCTAACAACTTAAGAGTTGTTTGACTTAGAAGTGTGTGCACCGGAAGAGGTTTGTTTAGAGCTTCTTCTATCAGAATCTAATCACATGGAGATGCTGCAATTAATTTTATCCCACTACTTTGATTAAAAATCATGTCAACGTTGAAAGCCAACATTTCTTAATTTTGTTATCATATTAGTTAACACAAATGTTAAGTTAAAATTAACTTTGTGTACTGTGTTTTAACTCTTTGATCAGGTGGTTTCTTGGTTACTCAGAGGATGTTGGACATGTTCAAGCGGCCCACTGATCCTCCAGAGTACAACTACTTGTATCTTCTTCCTACTGGTTTGTTTGTTGGTGGTTATGGGGTTGCTCTTCAAAGCGGATACAACATTGAACAGGTAAAATGCTGCTACATAAAAGGGTAGTTCACCCAAAACTAAAAATGTACTTACCAATTACTCTCCCTCATGTGGTTCCAACTGTTTCCACTGAACTCAAAAGAATATATTTTGATAAATGTTGGATACCGGTAGCCATGGACATCTGTAGTTGGGTTAAAAAAATGCTATGGAAATCAATGGATTCAATCAAGTTTCAAGCTTTTGTTTTCACCAAAATATCTTTTCTGTTCAGCAGAAGAAAGAAATACAAATATTTTTAGAACAAGTGGAGGGTTGGAAAAGGATGACCGAGTATTTTTGGGGTGGATTTCTTTTTTAAAGTTAACTTAACAAACGGCATGACTTGAGCAAGATCTCAGATTTACTTGGGGTTGAATGTAAATCGTTCAACATTGCAAATGATAACATGTAAAGTCCCTTGGAGTAGCAGTACTGCAGATAAAATGTCTATTGAAATTAAGATGAGAATGATAACAACAAAAAAATACTCAAAATGTGAAATTAAATGTCAGTATGTTAAGAAATAATACCATAGTTTAGAAATGATGCTTAAATAACACTGGTTTATGAAGAGACACATTCAATTGACCAAAATATCTCTTTGAGAGCTGCTAAATTCAGCTTTATTGCTACCATGGTGAAAAAAAGCCTTTCTAGTGTAAATATAGGTACTCTGTAGCAAAAGAGAACAGGATTTGGGAGGATGTGCATCCTAACTTCCTGTGGTTTTTCTGTCTGGATAACAGATGATGTATTTGGGCTCCGGCCTGTGCTGTGTGGGGGCTCTGGGGGGTCTGTCCACACAGTCCACAGCCCGTCTCGGAAACGCCCTTGGCATGATCGGAGTGGCTGGAGGCATTGCAGCCACTTTTGGAGTGCTGAAACCCTCTCCTGAGCTCATGGCACAGATGAGTGCAGCCATGGCGGTGGGTGGCACTGCTGGTGAGTACATGCCTGCACCTTTTTTTTTTTCTTTTTTTAAAGTCAGTGGCCTTTGAACGTAGTATGTGTATGTAAATAACCTTTGTCATTTCCCTGCAACCCCAGGTAATGGTCATCAGGTCGTGTGAGTCACACAGCACGGTATCGCGCTTTGTAGTTAGTCAAGTCTAATCTAAATTGCTAATTATTCCTGGAAACCTGCTGGAACTTAGTTTAAAACTGTCCTGAGCAGCCCCAGCTCAAACCAGAAGTCTGCTTGATTCCAGATGGTTAAACCCTGAGGTCTCAGCCCGGCCCCGTATGCACACTTCCCCAAACCTGCACTCCAGATTCACATCCACACACGTACACACGCCACTTCTTGACATCTGACCCATTTACCAGTAGGTCTTGAAGGAGCGTTTAACGACTGCTGATTACTGAAAGCACAAAAACATACCTGTACCCCAACAGGATCTTATCCCTATTTTGATATATTTGCTCCACTTTGAACAACTCTGGGGACAAAGATGGTTGAGTCTGGATATGATGTTGCATGTCTTACTATAGTAATTCAGGTGTTTGATGGTAGGATGTGGTCTATTACCAGACAGTTTTAGAATTGGATTACATGGAAGATTACATTTAGTTTGAAATGTAAAGGCTTGTGTACACTAGGATACTTTTTGGTCATGCTTATTGCTGATAATTGGAAATAAACTGATTACAAAAAACAATGTGCAAAAAGGCAGACATAAAGCATAATTAAAAAAATGCCTCAGACTTGTTTCTTTGGTTTGATGCATCACGTTAAAAACTGGTTAACCAGTAAGTTTTTTTGTTCCCGTGCCTGGAGTTGCTGAAGTTATTGTAAGCATGAATTGGTGGTGCTCAAGTACAAGATGGTCTTGGCGAGCATATATTCCTAATGGCGAAGAAGATGAATGTGAACCTGCTTGTTTTCTTGGTGTCTGAACACAGAGCTTTATGATAAACAGGACTACCAGTTAACAAATACAGTGTGAATGGTTTTTAACAAGCACACAAATAATGTTCTCTTCTCCTGTAACAAGCTAATGTTAGAAGCGTGAAGTTGTGAAAGGCCACCTGGTGTACTGGGGTATTTCTGTTTAGGTAACAAGGTAACATTGTTGTCTTGGTACTAGGGATGGGTACCGAAACTCTGTACTTAATCTGTATTGATGCTCTATTATAAAAGGCAGAAGTATCGATAAGCTCTAATGTTAATGGTACTGCTATCAGTACTGGAGAATTATTGCTGAACAAATATTGCTAACAGTAGCATAATTTAACTGACCAACCTTTCCTAATTTGCCATATTTGATATTCGTCTGCACAGTTGGCAATCTCACATGTGCTTGTGTTTCCAGCGAACGCATAAAGTATAAAAACCTTCACAGTTCTCAGCTGTGCACGCACTCATCGGAGGCTCGCGCTAAGTGCACACACATAGCTCACGACACAGACTTGCACACACAGCTCGTAAGCTTACAGAGTGAACCAAAGGGGTTGTATTTCCCGAGTGGACAGCGACAATGCCCGTTGCAACAAACGCAACAAAGAAGTTTTCTGTACAAGTGGAAACGCAATGAATCTGGCTAAGTGAAAGTATCTTTCAAAAGTGCATTAACTGCAATGAAAAGTAGTAAAACGTTTCTCACTGCTTAGCTACTAACGGTAACATTACATCATCCTCATTGTTATGCCTGAAGTCTATCACCTAAATTAGTATAACATTAATATTTAAATAAACAGACACATTTGGTTATAAGGAAAACACTATTTTATTTCTGCAGTAGCCTAGCTGTATTTACAAATATAGCCTATGAGTAGCCTAATAATAAACTATATTTTTACATTGCAAGATGCTCCAAAACTGTATTAAAAACACAGTTAACTCCCAAAACACTGTTAACTCATTTATGTGAATGTGTTAATGAAAAATCCTAAATATTATATTATATTATATATAATATAATATTATTAATAAATATTATCTACTACATGTCTACTGCATTTTGCAGCTCAAAGAGGGCATTTTAACTGCTGGAAGCACAATAAACCAAGAAAGATCCCGACTTCTGCCAGAAAAGTCAAACAAGTGGATTTTTCTCTAGAATAATGGTTAAGTCATTTTCCTTCAAACCATTGTGCAATCTTTTACAGGGAAAAAATATTTATTTGTTTTACAATTATTGGACTAGTTTTATTTAACATTTAAAAGTGTAATAATAAAACAAAGTGTTGTTAATTTATTCAATTTGTTTGTGTGTTTTTTATTTTTTATGAAAACATACAAAAAGTACTGAAAAGAGAAACGGTAAAGTACTGAACTGATAAGTGGTAACAATAAAAGTAGTAATACCGTTAAAACCTTAACGATGCCTATCCCTACTTTTTCTAGTTTTTCGATTATTACAGTAGAATGAGAGTATAGTCACTAGCCATATTGACCTGGAGAATAGCAACTTTTTATTTTCAGTAGGCCTTAGTACATGATGTTACTATAGAGTCCAGTTTAAAAATTATCAGTAAAACTCATTTATTTATTTATTTTACTTTTTTGTGAGATTTCAATGATCTAGTCCGATTCAATAATTTACAGAAAGCTGAAAATGCTCCTGCCAGACCCAGAAATTGTCTGAATGGATTTAAAAATTGTAAAGCTCAACTGTTTAACTCTAAATCCAGTAAAACGAAACTGTTTAACCAGTAAAAGTCAAGTGTTCCATTAAATAAATCACCTTTTTGCACACATTTTGGTAGTGCTGTGTTAAGGTGTGGAAATTAATGTCTATCATAGCTAAAGTAAATGATAAAAAGATTGTGAATGAACAATCAAGCTGAGCATAAGACAAGCATATTCAAGAAAAAGCCAACACAGATCTGGTGTGAAACCAAATGCAAACAATTTTACTCGTCTGTCAAGAAGAACCAAAGCAAATTGGCGTTTAATACTATTTAACTGCCATCTCTCCTTATCTGTATTGGATCTGCTAATTTCCTCTCTTCTAGACACGCCCCTTACTGATGATTGGCTGCAAGTGTTTTGAGACTCATTCCGACACTTTTTCAAATATTGTTTAATGCAGCTTTAATTTTACTTTATTGTTTGCTCCACTTTTCAGGTTTGACCATTGCGAAGAAGATCCAGATTTCAGACTTGCCCCAGCTTGTTGCTGCTTTCCACAGTCTGGTGGGTCTGGCTGCTGTCCTCACCTGTGTAGCTGAGTACATGGTGGAGTATCCTCACTTTGCCACCGACCCTGCTGCCAACCTCACTAAGATCGTGGCTTACCTGGGCACCTACATCGGTGGAGTTACCTTCAGCGGCTCTCTGGTGGCTTATGGCAAACTGCAAGGTACTGCTTGGTTTGAAAGTAAAATCATTAAAAAGATAGATGACCAAAAAGTGACATAGTAAGTGTCCTAATTCACTTACTTTCATGTTACGCCAAAACCATTTAGATTTGGAACAACATGAGGGTGAAGGAATAAAAGGGTTTTTGGTTTGTCAACCAGCCCTTATAATTTCCCACAATTTAGTGTTTTGCTTTATTATTATTTTGTATGGCTGCAACATTACAAAATAATTGATTATATATTAATACGACTTCATAATAATATTGTTATATTGTAATATAATTATATTGTATTATATATTTTTAGATTTTATTGTAATTTCACTTATGCATTTCATTTAGTAATAATGATTTTTAATGTTTCTTATTTAAAAAAATTCAATACTGTTTAATTTTGAAGAGGGATGCTACTATATCAATGTTAAAATGTATTGCTATAGTTTATTACAAGATGGTGATGATGATTTGTCTTGTTAATTTTTCACTTAATTTATGGAAGTAAAAAAAAAAGGTATAATAATAATAATAATAATAATGATAATAATTGTATGTAATGAACAATGCTTTTTAATTAAAATTATCTTTATTACAAAATGATAATGATTTGCCATGTTAATATTTTACTTAATTTGTGAAAATAAAAATGATGATGATGATGATAATAATAATAATAATAACAATTGTATGTAAACAATACTTTAATTAATATAATCAATTATTATTACAAAATGATGATAGTGGTTATTTGACATGTTAATATTTCACTTAATTTGTGGAAAAAATATGATTTATTATTATTATTATTATTAATAATAATAATAATAATAATAATTGTATGCAATAAACAATACTTTTTAATTAAAATCATAATTTTCAAATGTCAAAACACAAAGCCCCACTGAGAGCAAAAGCTTCTCTTTTGTTGACAGCAGCTGGTTTATGACGCTTCTAATTACAAGTATGGGAACATGGTTGGCGCATGTTAAGTTCCCAAATGCACATTACAAGAAACCCAAATTCGCAACAGACACAAGTTTATGTGAAGCACTAAACCAATGTGCAAAACACAGTGACCTCTTGTAAAAAAAAAAACTATTTTATTAAAAACCTCTTTTATTTCTTTAATTAAACCGTACTATACCATGTCACAGTTCTATTTAATTTCAGTTAATCATGCAGACCCTAGAACAGATCTTCAGGTCCTCATTGTCTTTGTTTCGCTGTTAACCCCAGCAGCCCACCGGTGCCACACATGCCTCATGTTTAAAGCCTGGCCAGGCGGAACCCCTCTGAATTTGGCACTAATTAGTCCCTCCGCCCCCCAGTCTTTTTCCACTTGTCCCTCAAAGCTGGAACACATTATCTTCAGGAGCTTTCCCGTTGCACTGAAGCCTGCAGGCCTTTGCTGATAAAGCAGATTACAAGTCTCATTTTTATCCCTGTTAGTTTTTCTTTGAGCCTAAAAGGGGGCCTGTGTACAATACAGTACATAATCGCCCAATCCAACTGTATCGCTAACTTGTTACTCGGCAGAGAAGTGTAATTGATTCAGCTCCTACTGAGTTTTTCCCTACACACACATTCTTGTCTTGCACTGATAAGTGGTGTGTGTGCTGTTATAGTTTATACAGTGTTAGCAGATGCTCAAAGTACTCTTTAACAACATGACGAACAGTTGTGTATCTTTGCTTAAAGAATGCTAATGTGTTGTGCTCTGCTCATGCAGGTCTCCTGAACTCTGCTCCTCTAATGCTTCCTGGTCGTCATGCTCTGAACGCCACCCTCATGGCAGCCAGTGTGGGCGGCATGATCCCCTACATGCTTGATCCCAGCTACACCACTGGTATAACCTGCCTGGGCTCTGTGTCCGCTCTCTCTGCTGTCATGGTAAGGGATTCACACACAGAGGTTCACTGGAGAAAGAAAATTGACCAGGTTAAATTTTGTGTGTTCACTTTTTTTTTTTGGAGCAAGATTATTATTTAAGATTTAGTTAGTTTTTTTTTGTGTATGTGTTTTTGTATTGGAAATGATCGAGTAGCTAATTTTTCAAATTATTCTTTTATTTTAGTGTTGTCATGATACTGAATTTCGGTACCAATTGATACTGAAATTTTAAAAACGTCCGTTACCTGCTAACAATTAAGCGATGTTGAGCGCGTTAAACGCTGCTAGCCATTGTGCTCACATTCTCAACAGAAATGACTGTGATTTGGCTGTGAAGCTCATCAGTTTACTGCTTCCAGTGTCCCTGCATCAGTGTTAAAGTCATAAAGATCAGTCGATTCATCAAAGGATTACTATTATATCAGCTTATAAACAGACTAGCTGATCGAGCAGCTCCAGTGTTTGTATGTGTTTGACAACACTAAACAGCGATGAACTGATGACTTTCATGGCCAATCACAGTCATTTCTGTTGAGCATGCCAACACAATGGCAAATAAGCAGCGTTTAAGAATGTGCTCAACAGCACTTGAACGGTAGCAGGAATTTGACGTTTTTAAAGTGCCATTTATTTATCAGCGCCAGAGCATTAGAGCCAATTGCAACCCTTTCTGTTGAGCGCGTGACCAATCATAGGCATTTAACAACTTGCTCGACAACGCTCAAAAAGCAAGGCGGGATAATATTTACATTTGTTTATTTGCTTTAAATGCTCATGTTGTTCTGTGCATGTACATTAGTTTTGTTTAATGCAGAGTGTTTGCTTTGAGCAGGTCAAATTTAGGGTACAGTTCATATATCTGACTGCTTGTATTAAAGGACAAGATTGTATTACAAATACATATAAAATGTATAAAAAATTATAAATTTTTATGTAAGAATTGTTGTGCCGTAAAGTAAAATATAAAACTGTGCATGAAAAGCATTGTCGATGCACTGAGATATCGAATTGACTCTAATCGAAGTTCGTTTATCGTACCATACCTAGCAGAGGTGTGAACCTACACTGGTTTTACAGTTCGGTTATGATTATCATGCAGTCATAACGGAACCGAGCTGTGAGACCAGTGTAGGTTTACACCTTTGCTAGGTATGGCACGATAACCGGTTTTAGCTTCAAGCTTTTAAAACCACTAAAATTCAGTGTTTTTTGTTTATTTGTTCTTTTTTTTACTTGTTGCCAAAGACAATTTTATTTATTTATTTAGGACTATAATATGTCCAGCAGCAAAGGACCGTCCATCAAAAGCTACTGGTTAGCCCACAATTCAGCAAACATTTGAAAAACCAATCTCTTTTACTTTAATGGATTTACTTTATATATAACAAAACAACGTATTTTACCCAGACAACCCTATTTTAGAGTAGTAATCACAATACCGTGATACTGTGAAACTGTGATATTTATATCCAAGGTTATTATACCATCAGAATCCTATACCAGCCCATGCCTCTTTGTTACATTTCAGTGTAATGGTGGACATGTACACAATTTCAAATGCTTGTGCAGGATTTACTGTAAATTTACATCATGAAATGTGCTAAAGAAATTCTGTGAATCGTCATTTGAGGATAGAGATTGATTGAGAACATCAGCAACAGCATGTGTTACAATAATGAATGGTTTGTGAACCATGAAGTGCATGAAGTCTACTCTCCTATGGCTCTATTTTTTTTATGTCACCACATTATTATGGATTAATATGAATCACAGTGATGAAATTGAGGAAAAACTCTAGGAAAACATTTGGTGTCTTGGGCCTTTTGTCATTTGTCAATATTCAGGAAGCTGACATTTTGATACAGCTCCTTTTATCTCCTATAAAGATAAACAATCACCTGTAGCATGGCTCTTTTTACAGTGATATTCTTCAAGTCTCTGTTTTTTTTTGCTTGTTCAACCGTATTTTTTACATGATGTGTGGTAGCTGGCTTTGTTTAAGCCTGTTCCCAGTGGAACATGCATTGTTTAATAATACAGGGATGATATCATGGACGAGTGAAACGAATACTGTGTTTTGACAAACACCTCATGCCTTAATTGAAGCCCATTGCAACCAAATCTGTGTGAAATGTGTTGCTTTGGTGTGCGCTAGATCGCCTTTCCTATTTGTATCATCGACCAGTGTGTGAATGAACAGACCGGTTCTAGAGAAATGAATGTTGTGTACAATGCTTATACCTCAGGCTTGTGATTTTTCTTTTGGTGGACTTTAAACGATGGAATCGAGTTACTTTTGCGCTTTGCTCCCTTGTCATCACTGTAACCTTTGATCTCCACCCTTTTTTCTTTGTGTGACCCTCTTTCTGACCCTGCTTTTCTTTTTGTTTATAGGGCCTGACCCTGACAGCCGCAATCGGAGGGGCCGACATGCCTGTGGTGATCACAGTGCTGAACAGCTACTCCGGCTGGGCCCTGTGCGCTGAAGGTTTCTTGCTGAATAACAACTTGCTGACCATTGTGGGAGCCCTCATTGGCTCTTCTGGTGCCATCCTCTCCTACATCATGTGTGTGGTAAGTTCACAGTCACACTCGATTTCACTCCTAATAGATTTTTTTGGAAGGCTTGTGTTTGTGGTGTACACACTAAACTGTTCACACATTATTTTTCACACATTTTAGCTTATTATATTATATTAAATTGTTGTTGTTGTTGTTGATTATTATTATTATTATTATTATTATTATTATTATTATTATTATTAT
>CAIGQZ010032312.1:9152468-9166892 GCA_903798205.1 Danio tinwini
ATTATTATTATTATTATTATTATTATTATTATTATTATTATTATTATTATTATAATATAGTCTTGGTTCTATGAAGACCTTCCTTAGAAATTTGACATGATTTGCTGATGGGCTAATGCAGATTGCCTGGAAACATCATGCTTATTGCTGTAACAGTTGCATGCGCTTCCATTGTTTTGTTTTACTAGTGACCAAACATATAAGCATAGTTAACATACCTGCATCTAAAAGAGCTAAAATATTGCAATTCTACTGTAAACTGATTAAAGAAATACTAAAATACACTAGCAAACGAAGGTTAGAGATGGAAGTAAAACTAACTTTCTTGAAAGATTTGCTTTCAACTAAAAGGCTAGCGAGCCATACAGTGTTGCACTTTGCTTAAGTCCGTGTTACAAAATATGATTAATTGTATTAACAATGAAAAATGTATTAACAAACAATAAAACATACTTGCAGCATGTGGCGCATAATTCTTTTTTTTATGGTGTGAACTGCTACATCTCTGAGGCGTTTTTGGACGAATCCGCCATTGAACTTTTAGATTATGGATATATTCGTTTCCTCCTTACCTCCATTCCTGCATCAATGGCCGCATTCATGTTGAGAACATTTAATCCATATGAAAACCTTTTAGTCTTTTGATTTTCTTGGAAAATCTTCTTTTTTTTTTTCCCCCCCCCCCAAACAATGGTCTGCTTTTATTACAATTATAATTGTTCACATCCTATTGAACTGAAGTGATAAACCATTAAATAATTTCACTACTGATTTGTATATATTGTTCTTCAACAGTTTGGTCTTAAATCACCTTAATGTCCAAGAATGGATTAATATTTTAGTATTTATATGTTGTTTGTATTATGATACTAAAGAGACTAAATACTCTACTTAGGAGTGATAAGATAATCAATCACAGATATGATCAAAACAGTAAAAGGTCTCTGTAAATCATTTGCACGTTGCCTAATTAACCTTGGCTTATAAAACACATGTGCGCCGGTCTAAAAATCTTGATCTGGAAGACTGGATGTTCCTGTTATAATGACTCCATGGCTTGAACCTGAGCAATTTGGAAAGTCAACACTATGGCTTTCTTTAAGGATGGACAAATGTCATTATTTTTTTGTGTACTCTCTTTTATCCTTTATCCACATGCAAATTCCTCTTGAGTCACGTTGGCTTTCTTAATATCCTGTTTTTATTTTCTGAATGTCACAACACACATTTGAGACACATTTTCTTGACACAATTTTTTACACTGAAAGGAGGTTTTCATTCCTTGAATTGCCCTGATTTTCCAATTTCGGGTCCATTTTTTTGTTCGCAAGGCCATGAACCGATCCCTGGCTAATGTCATTCTGGGAGGCTACGGCACATCATCCACCGGCACAGGGAAGCCCATGGAGATCACAGGTACCCACACCGAGGTCAACGTGGATCAGACGGTGGATCTGATCAAGGAGGCTCATAATATCATCATCGTTCCAGGTAATGGCAGCTCTTTGCTGACTTGCACATCTAAAACTTGTTTTTTAAATTAGCTCTTGGGAAACTTCAAACAAACCTTTGTTATGTCTGTTTCAGACAAACTTGGTTTGGTCCCATTACATCACTGGTGATTATTTTTTTTTTTTTAACCTCTCCTAAACCCCTCAGATTTTGCCCTGAGGCCTGTTGGGGCTTGTACTGAGGTGGCCTGAAATTCTTAGTTTTTTTTTTCTTTTTTTTTTTTCTTGAGTTTTATTACAATTCTTTTAGCGCTTGGCATGTTTTGTGAAAAGACAGGGTTTACATCCATTTAAATATATTTTTTAAAAAGCCTACTTTTTAAAAAAACAAAACAAATGAGTTTAACAAAAGAGCAAGTAGGGCTCATTTTACTCTATTACGATTAATGAACGATTATTTTATTTATTTTGTTTTTGCCCTCATATTTCACTGACAAGTTTTGTACAGCAAATATGCTCACATATTACAAGTGAGAGATTTTTGAATGTAGGGTGCATTAGTTGATTTAAAAATAATTGAAGTAAACACTATCTGTTATCTATGATATTTTTATGGAACATCAACGCTGAACAACTGAAATTACAATACACATTGCCTAAAACACGGTTCTCCACACCGGCCGAAGCTTGGAATGCATCATTGTGACCTGTATTTTTTATTTTTTTTGAAAGGTGCACTTATATGAGAAGACTGCGCCGGACCGTACGTGTGCCCTTGGCAGAAGTATAATAGCATAATAAGTATAAATCATAAGATAATAAGTATAAAAAAATTATATAAAAAATAATAAGTGTAAAAAAATTTGATCGATTATAGTTTCTGAATGTCAATTTCGATTACTTTTTAATTAATCGTCCATGCCTAAAAGCAAACCACATCAGCCAAAAAAATGCATTATTTTTATTTTACATAAATATAACTTGCAAACTGGTTGGTCAGAAATTTTAATATTGGTCTTGTTAAATTATTTTCAACTTTGGATTTTGGCTGTTTTGAATTAGGTCCGGTTTTCTGAACATATTAACATCACAGTGAAACTACGAATGTGAACTTTGTGGTCAAGTGTTATAATGAAATTAAAAAAAATATGATTTCAAAGTTGCTGGATATTGAGACAAATGATTGGCATGAACTTCTAGTCTGCCCCTCTATCCTCTATCTTTGAATGATAAATTTGTATAATTTTTTTCTTCAAACAGTCCTTTATGTCTGTGAAAGAAACCTTGCTTCACCCCTGTTACATCACTGATAGTTTTATGACCCCTTCTGTGTGGGATAATCCCTTCAGATTTTTCCCTGAGGCCTGCTGGGGCTTGTTCTGAGATGGTCTTAAATTTCCACTTTTTTTTAAGGCCCTCAAAATATTTGCATGCAATTTTATCATGTATCTGTTTGGGTGTTTCGTAAAAATGGTGTGATTGGCCTCGTGTGGCATTATTCTGGCAGGGTTGCGCCATATTTCTTTAACCAAGCTGACTGATGGAGGAGCTGTGTGTGTCAGATGAACCTGATCCATGTTTAGCTTTTAATACAAGCTTGGTTGGCCAATAATTTAGTTGGACTTGTGTATGTGAAGTGCATATTTTTCTGTGGTCAGTTTAGTCTTAGCATTGGCCTCCAGCGACTGCTTTGTTCTTCGCAATGGACTGTTTTATAGTCACATTTTATGGTCCGACAGCAGGTTGAGATGATCAAGAACTTGAAGGTGACAGGACAGTGGAAAAGAGGAACGATTAGATGTGGGAATATGAATAGAAAGAAAAGGAGAAATGATAATAAACAGCTTGTTCCAGAGTAAACAAGACTGCAAGGCCAAGCACAACAGAAACGGCCCTTTTTAGTAAAAAAAAAAAAAGCTAACTAGCTCTGAGGCATCCAGATCTTTTTCTTGACCGTTGCCTGTTTAGTCCCTGCCAAAATGTCTAAGAGCACTGTGCTCACGGATAACACAGGCCTGACCCATCATGAGCACCAAAGTCTGCTGAGATGAACCTATTGGATATAATTATGGGCATACATTTAAAGGTGCTTTATTAGGAGAATCTGGGTATATCTAGGCATAGACTTATAATAAGAGATCAGACGAGCCTTCGACGCCATTGTTTCCTTGTTCTCATGTGAATTCTATGTGTAAAACCCAACGGGGCAATCAGAATGCAAAGCAAACTGCTATGCAACTCACAGGCCATGCCCTCATTATTTCCATGTAGGCCTACTTTAGGTCATTCATCCAGACCTGACAGGTGCCACGTCACCAGATCATTAAGATCATTAATATGCACACATCAGACTGCATTAGATAAGCAACAACATTTTCTTGTAAAAAAAAAAAACAATGAGAGTTTCCCTCCCTTAGTTAGTTTAAACTGTATATTTAACTTACCATGTATGTGGGACTTTAATTTTGAAAACTCATGCACCAAATTATTTATAACATTGTTCAAATTCACGTCAGAATGCGAAATGCAAGATTTACAGATTATACATTTATTCATCTCCACTTTGAAGAGGCATACAGAATGTTTAATTGTATCTTTTGCTACTTTATCATGTTTGTTGTGAAATTTGAAGCGTATAATTCGTAAATATTTATAGCGTATATATTTAGTCTACATGGGTAGACTGCTGAATGGTGTCAAATCAAGTCTGATTTGGTTTCTTGGAAATCAAAATTTGGATTTGGTCAAGGTTTCTTGGTGTAAAGTCCTGGCTGTGTTTTCTTTGACATTTTAGTTTTAAAATACAATGCAATCTATCTATCTGTCTTTTTTGTCAAGTTTAATTATAATTTAGCCTTTATCCACATATTGTGAGCAAAATAGATGATTGGGTTTATTTTTGTCCTTGTTCAGCATACATCATTGTGTGTGTTTGTGTGTGTGTGTGTGTGTGTGTGTGTGTGTGTGTGTGTGTGAGAGAGAGAGCTGCAGGTCAGAGCAGAGCTTATTAATATTTACGACACAATCCATATATAAGGTGTGCTCAATCTTTTTCTTATGAAGGGTCAAAGGTAAATATACCAAACTTTATTGCATTATAGTTGCGATGAGTAATTTCCAATTTTTTTTTTTTTTTATCAAAATGTAAAAAAAAAAGCAGAAAACATTGCTTTTATATTACCCAATGCAGTATAATTTAATACAACTTGTAATTGACTTCTTAGAGTAGATCTTCTGAATACAGTCAAGCTTGCACGCTGATGTCTTCTGAATTGTTAACAGTACTTAAAAAAAATCAGATTCATTTACAGCATTTAATTAAAACATTTATTTTTAATTTGCTTTTTTTGAAGCTCAGCAAAAAATAAATAAATAAATAAAATAATATTACATTAAATTAGAATTGACGATCTAAAGGCATTTGCCCTCACCATTATTCTCATTCTCTTCTCAGATGGGATGGTGGGCCAAATCAAAGGTTACCATGAGCCAACTTAGTTTGGGCATCTCTGCTATATATGGTAAATTATGGACCTTTTGATTCTAGGGGTATTTTATAAAGTAATAAATAGGCATATAAAACAGTTTCTGGAAGATTTTACTGTTGTTGTTATTACTACCAACTTTTTATAATATTTTATTTTATTTTTTTTGCTTAGTCTCTTTATTAATCAGGGGTTGCCACAGCGGAATGAACCGGCAACTAATCCAGCATATGTTTTACGCTGCGGATGCCCTTTTAGCCGCAACAGAGTACTGGGAAACACCCATACACTCTCACATTCACACACATGCACTATGGACAATTTAGCTTATTCAGTTCACCTGTAGCACATGTCTTTGGACTGTGGGGAAACCGGTGCACCCAGAGGAAACCCACGCGAACACTGGAAGAACATGCAAACTCCACACTGAAATGCCAACTGACCCAGCTCAGGCTCGAACCAGCGACTTTCTTGCTGTGAGGTGACAGTGCTAACCACTGAGCCACTATGTCGCCTTTTGTAGTTCAGATTTTGAATAAATGTATTTGTAATGTAAATATAAAAGATGGCAAATGTTTGAGTATAGTAGCCGCACCGCAGTCTGGACAATCAGACTCTCCTTATTGTTGAACTCTGGACTGCAAAATAACACAATTAAAGTAACACAAAATAACACATAATTAAATAAGTTTTCTCCCCTCATTTGCCTCAATTCATCCATCAGCCGTCATTGCTTTTTGGTATGTTTTGAAAGGAGTTCTCTTTACTGCTCACTCCTTAAACTAAGCAAGCAACAGCTTTGTTTTCATTTACACCTTTTCATATAATTTAAGTTGTCATGGTGTGTTCGGATGATTGACAGCTGTAAAAACATTTAAACCTTTTCCGTTTAAGTGCAGGGATTGCCAACCATGGCTGTTTTCTCAAGGAGGAAAAAATCATTAGTAGTAAAGAGGGTTGGTCAAACTGTGACATGCTTATTTGAGCGGGAAGATTTTTAAGGCTGTTGTGAAAGGCCTGTGTCAACTGTAACAGGCTGACATGGAGTTTCTTTTAGTGCTACTTTTTAATTTTCTTTTTATTATGTCAAGCTCCTTCTGATCCCAATTTAACTTAATCTGCTTTGCTTTCAAACTGTGCAGAAGGTGTAAAAATAAACACATTTGTGATATATTATAATATATTCTGACACTTATTTAGATTAATCAACAATGTATTTCAACATGAAGCAATTTCCTTTTTTTTATTTTTTATTTTTTTTTAAGTTTGTTTATAATCTGTTCCAGTCATTCGAGTTTAGTTACTACTGCGTCTGTGAGTTACAAATGAGTGGAAGTGGGTCACTTGTTTGCTTTACTATCAAAACATATTTTTTCTGTTGTTTATAAGTTGGAATAATTTATTGTGGCGAAATCACGCGGCAAATTGTTAGAAGGATGAGCTATGATTAGTAAAAAATATGGAAATGACGTGTCGGGATCATGCAGAGTTCATTAGTTTTTTCCAAAAGTAGTTTCATAAACTGTTTTTCTTTATTTTGTTTTAATCATAGATCAGATTTTTTTTTATTTTTTTGTAATTTGTTTAAAAAACAACAACTACAACAACAACAACAAATAAGCATTAACATTTTAGCAATGCACAAGTTTTTGGTATAATATTGACAGACATAAATGGAAACAAATAAAAATAAACAAGAGCGGAAACTAGTATATACAATGCAGTGTATATTTTTTATAATGTTTAATTCTATTTTACAGTTATAATTTGCATCAGCAGGAGCTTTTTTACCATGTGTGTGTAAACGCAACTAATTTGATGCTTTTCAATAGCTCTGGGTAAATGCATACATATAGACATGAAAGGACCGAAAAGTACAGTTGTGCATTTGTAAAAATATGTATATGTAAGTAACTTATCCGAATATTCCTGTAATTCATACATTATGTAAATATGCATGACTACATATTTTATAAATATACAATTGTACTTTTTGTATCCTCGTGTCTATATGTATGCATGTACCCAGAGCCTGTCTTCTTACTATAAACACTGTAATAGTACTGTATTAAATATGAATGTGTGTGTACTTCTCTGTATTTCTCTTTATTTAATTTCCTATGTCTTTTACTTCAGGTTATGGTCTGTGTGCAGCGAAAGCTCAGTATCCCATTGCTGATCTTGTGAAGTCACTGGCTGATCAGGGCAAGAAAGTCAGGTAAGCAACGTACAAATATCTTATATCCTTTCAGTGAAACTGTGATTTGACATCATGATTAAGTAATGTATGAACAGCAAGATCTATGAGACCAGGAGAAAGCTAACTGCTTGGATTTCCCATTTGTCCCTGTGACTGTTGCTCAGCAGATGCAGGACGCCCCTAGATCGTAAACATTTTATGAATTATTGAAGTGGATGACACTTGAAATTTTTTCTTTCTTCACCTAAATACCCTCATTTTCCCCTACAAATGTGCTTTTAAATTTGAATATATATATCAAAACATGTTATTTATTCAGTTATCCAAATATTTAAATTCTTTAAAAGTATTTAAAAATATATTTTTAATTAAATCACTCAAAATGAATTTTGTTTACATACAATAAGCAGCTTTGTAAATAGGATAGAGTTTTAAAAACTTAATTAATTAAGTTTTAAAAACTTAATTAATTAATTATCCATTAATAATAAAAAACATGAGTATAAATGTTATTTTTCACAAATATTTGATGATGGATTGCATTCATTTGGTTATGCAGGAATACCTAACATTTTAAATATTAAATTTTATTTTATTTAATCAAAAAAGCAAGTTATCTATAGATAAAAAAATAATAATAATGTTATTTTAAATTAGATTTTAAATAGTCAAGGATGTGAAGTTATACAGTATAATAATATTTTTATATTTTTTATCTTAGTGCATTTTATCCATGTTGAGTGAATCTTAAAAAAGCTAATCTATTGATGTATTTAAAATTTTTACTAAATTATCTGTGAATATTTTTTTGTTGTAAATTTCTTAAATAGTTTTTTGAAAGTTTGAAAAGTCTAAAACATTTTTGTCATTGTATCTGCAAACTTTTTTCATAAACAAAGATAATAACAGGCTTATATCTAGCTGGCAATGTTATCTTACTCAAAGTCAAGCCAAAAAGTCAAGCGTTTTCCCTTCCATCTCAGTGTTTGTGAGCGTTGGCCTGTCAGAGAGGCTTGGTACTGTTTGAATATCTCACTAACTGCAGGTCAGTCTGGTGCACCTCTCAATAGCATCTTTCTCTCTGCATGTCGAACTCCTCCATTTCAAAGAGTGCTTTTGAATCTCGTCATTCAGTCGCTCTATTGTGTGTGGCTTTTGTTGGCTCTCCAGTGTACGTGTAATGCCCCTGTGATCTGAGAGCGCAGTGAACCCCAGGCCTCCCAGTGCTGTAAAAGAGCGACAGGTGCGCAATACGCAATACTTTCCACAGTCCCACTGACGCCTCTCGGGTTGCAGGGCGTGGAAAGGCTGTGCGCTTGACCCTGGAGATGCTTCAACCACACCATTTCAATATTCCACATATTGATGAGTGGAGCTTGTAATATAATGTAAAAGTTGCAGGTTAAAAATGTGAATGGTGGCAGGTTATTTGGATGTGATACGAAAATAAAGATTTGTGATGTGGAATGGGGACAAATTGGGGGTGTATATTACTAGAACAGAGCTAATTCATTATTATTTTTTCACCAATAGTCCATCAAAACCCTTCCCTACCATTTGAGTTATTCCATCGATTGGTAGGTATAGTGTTTTACAAGAACTGTGTACACTAGGAGGAGACTTGGAAAAAAGTATCTTAAAAAATTATTATTATTATTAATTTTTAAAATTACATTTTATTATAAATTTATTTGATAACTGCAAAACTAATGAATGGCTGCTGACATACTGGAAGTCCGATATAAATTATTATTTATTTTTTATTTATTAATTTTTCCAAATCGTCCAACCTCAATTTTCTGCATGTGTGAAATTTAAATTATTTATTATTTTAATATATTTAAGAATGTAAAATTTATGTATACATTTATTTTCAATGTAGCAATGTGTGAAATTTTAATTATTTGTTATTTTAATATTTAAAATACAATAAGGAATATATACAATTATTACATTGTAGTAATATTTAAAATACAATTAGGAATATATACAATAAATTTAATTAATACAATAAATTATTGTTTTAATAAAAAAATTTATGTAAGAGTATATACATTTGAGGTTAGATCGAGCCTAAAAAATTAAACCCAACCCTACCCGTGCACCTTGTGTCCGAGCCCGACCCGGTTCGACATATTTACTAATTATGAGCCTAAGCCCGATTTAAACTCGACTAATATTTTTTATACTTTTTTAAAATATTTTTTTTTGACAGATGTTGTCAACTACAATTCTGGGTTGGTTGAACTAGCCTACAGATATTAGTTTAGATGTATCTTACCTCACTCTCAGGGTATGCTTGAAAAAAAGTAACAAAAGAGGACTTTGAAGGCTGACTATCAGTCATCCTTTCTGCGTACCTGTCAACCCCTTTTGTTTTTGCTGGGATTCTCCCGTTTGTTCACCATTCTATCTCGCTATCATCCCCTTTAAGTATTTTCCTGTGTTTCTTCTGTATTTTTATTCATTCTATGAAAAGTGAAAGTAGCTTCAAAGAGCCTCTCTTAAATATGATCTGAGTCTAATTGCAAGAGCTGTTCAAGAGAATTATTCTTTCGCTTTTTGTCTTCAAACCACATTGAAATAAATATAAAACAGCCGTATTCACTAGTATGCAACCACGGAATCAGTCAATTCATGTAATGCCTGTTAAAAGTAAAAATAAAAAGTGTATTTATATATAAAGATGGATGGGTAACAAGATGGAATAGATAGAGGCAGATTGATCTGTGCAGCAGCCGCCGATCATCTGCACACTGCAGACACAGCCGGTGCGAAAGGCAAACACCTGTATGCTGCATCTGCTTTCCATACGCACTGCGCACCGCTGCTTCATCTCTGCTTGCACGTACGGTGTGAAGCAGGTATGACTGACGGACGTGCTCCGTATGAAGACACCGTTCTCAGATCAGCTTCTGTACATGCGATTTTAAAGATGAGCAAAAGTGGATGCTTTGGGATTTGGTTGTGTTTTAAAACAGGCAAATACACTTAATAATATGAAAACATGTCTGTTCTGGCATCGTTTATTTTATACTCAAATAATTTTGTCTTAAATGAGCACAAACAGTATGAAAGTAATCGAATGCTTTCATTATAGATCTGTGCATAGCTCTCCACGCAATTAGACTAATTAATTAATGGTTAAAGAAAAAAAACATCAAAGCTTTATCACTTAAGATAGTGGCAGGAATAATCGGTGGGTTGAGTCTGAGCTCGGGCAGGGAATCTAAACTCTAATATACATTACTTACAATGTACTAATGTGTGAAATTTAAATGATTTATTATTTTAATATTTAAAATGTAAATAAATGTATATACTCAGACTTAACCATGAAGTAGTGCACAAAAAGAACTGTACTGTATGTATCCTAAAGACATCACAAAATCATTTTTTAGTTTGTCATTTTTAGAAATATGAAACACATTTTCCTGTCCTCTTTTAAAAGGCCAAAGAGAGATGTGCTCAAAAATGTCCATCTGATTTAAATGTACTCTTCAGGCAGCTATGACTGACCACTGTGGCCATTTTGCCCTTTTTTTATTCTCACTGTCTTGTTTGTCTTTATCACTGGATGGTGTCAGTTCTTTTGTTGTGCTGTTCCAACTTGATAGTGGTTGTCAGCACTAGGCTGGTTTCACCACACTCTGGGCAAACCAATGAGCCAATTGTGGCATCATCTGTGACTTAAAGATGTCCTCAGCATTTTTATGAAGGCACAAACACTTTTTAAAAAAATCACTCCCAGAATGTCATGCCGTTGCTGCCATCTCTTCTCATATACTTAAAGCCACGGTAGAGTCACAATAGAGTTTTTAACACAAAATTAAGTCGGAAGATGTTGTGAAAAGGGGCGGTATAAAACAAGATGATGCAACACTTATGATTGTTCATATACAGTTTATATATATTAGTTTTTACTTCATTTTGATATTTTTTTAAAGAAGAAAAGTTGGGAGACGGAGAGCGAGAGACACTGAAAGAATATTAGAATAACGTCAAAACTTAAAAAAAAGATGCATATAAAGTCAAACAAGCACAGTCCATTTTTTCTAACATAGCCAGTATTTTTCTATTCGTAATTTTAATAAGAGTACTCTTCTTCACATTTTGAACCTTGGTAACAATATCTAAGCATTAGGACTTTGTTGGAGGTTTAAATTGTAGCCATGATCATGTTACTGCTTGTATAACATCCTGCCTGTGTGGCTGGGCAGCTCCACAGTAAATGAAACTTTTGTAAATGTTCTTCATATTTCCTTTACAGTCCCCTGTCCTTGGGGATTATAACATATCTAGTAAGATTCCTGCAGCAAAAGTCTCACCACATATCAGCGCTGGTAGAAGTAGCATGTACAGAGATATTTAAGATGGCTCTATATTTAAAATGTTTACTTAGAGGTCACATTTTGATCTTCTATTGGTTTCACTCTTTCAAGTGATGCAAATCCATTGGTCTGAGTTCACCTTAAGACATGAAACAATAGTCACACTTTATTTTGATGGTCCGTTTGTTGAATACAAGTTACATTGCATCTACATGCCAACTAATTCTCAGTCAACTAAGTAGACTGTTAGGTTGGGGTTGGGGTTAGTGTAAGTTGACATGTACTTGCAAAGTTTCTTATGGTCAGTTAAATGTCTGTTGAAGGAGCAGTATTAACAGATATTAAGCAGACAGTCTGCTAATACTCAAATGGACCATCAAAATAAAGTGTTACCACAACACTGGTCATCAACTTGTTCACAAGGTGGTCAGCCATGCATGCTTTGTTCAGTACTGGACTTGTTCAGTACTGCATTAGATTGTCATTCCATGATACTCCCTCATGAGCCTCAATACAATTTCCCACAATGCAGCTTATGGGGCACTTAAACAGTCAAATTGAAATTGCCAACTTATTTCATGCAGTTGCCACCTTGTCAGATCTGTGGCATAAGCTGGATTTCTGCTTTCTCTCTCTCTCTCTCTTTCTCTCTCTCTTTCAAGAGCTGCGGGCACTGTGTGATTGTGGAGGAGAGATGCAGACCGGAAGCTTGTGTAATTTTCCTTCATTCGTTTGATCTGAGAGCCCAACAGCTGCTGCCAATTAGAGCATTTGCAGTTGATTAGAAGGGGAGATGGGTGGCCAAAGAGTGGACAGATTAGGTAGCGCACCCGCGAATCCCCCTCCCCCCCCCAGCTCTCTTCAGGATAATTGGCTCAGGGTGTCGCCCTGTCCAGAGGATTGTGGGTAGAGCTGACACTGTGTAAACTGTCTCCTAATCGTTCCTGTTCTCTCTGTCTCTCCATCATTACTTTTGTTTTTCGCTGTAGGGTAGAGTTGGAAAGATTTGGTTCATTGCAAGAGTCGCCAGTTTTTGAGCAGTAAAGCGCCACATTTTTGGGTCTCTTTTGGGTCGTAAGATTTTGCGGTTGTTTTCGGAGCATGTTGGTGAAAAGCTGTGCGATTGTAATGGGAATAGCAGAACGATCGGGCTGATTTGGATGGGGAGGTTTAAAGCTTGGACTCTGAGTTCGCACAGGCTGTTTTGTGCTCACTGCAGCTGGAGGTTATGTAAGCCAGAGACAGAGCTGATTGACAAAGCCCATGTCTTGAAAATTTTAGGCCTGTCTGTTAAAGTATATTTTGCTTTAGTTGATTATTGGACATGTTTTTCCTCATTTCCTATTTGACAAGTTTAGTTGAAGGAAAAATGGATAAACAGATTTTTTTTGCAAGTTTTGCAAGTTTGGTTTGGTCTTGGTGGACACGACACTTAGAAATGGACAACATTACCTATAAAAGTACACTTTTTTTCTTAAGAAAATTTGGGTGTTTTTAAAATTATTATTATTATTATTTTTAAGGAAAAGTTGGGAGATTTTATTATTTTTTTTTTAAGGAAATTTGGGAGATTTGTATTATTTTTTAAAGGAAAATTTGGGATGTCATTATTATTACTATTATTGAGAAGTTTTTTTTATTTTTTTACTGTTTTTAAATAATTTTTTTTTGTTTTGTTTAAGGAAATGTTGAAAGACTTTTATTATTTTTTATTATTAATTTTTTTAAGAAAAGTTGATTTTTTTTTTTCTATTATTATTATTATTATTTTAAAGAAAAGTTGGGAGGTTTTTTTAGGGAAACTTTGAAAGTTTTTTTTTGTTTTATTATTTTAAAGAAAAGTTGGTATATTTTTTTATTTTTAAGGAAAAGTAAGGATATTGTTTCATTATTATTATTTTTAAAGAAAAGTTGGGATATTTTTTATTGTTATTTTTAAAGTAAAGTTGGGATATTTTTTATTATTATTATTTTTAAAGAAAAATTGGAATATTTATTATTATTATTATTATTATTATTATTATTATTATTTTGAGGAAAAGTTGGGAGTTTTTTTTAAGGATTTTTAAAACTATTATTCTTAATGAAAAGTTGGGAGATTTATTCATTTTATTTTATTTTTTTCAAGGAAAAGTTGGGAGATTTTTATAATTTTTTTCTTCAAAAAATGAGTAAGGAACAATTGCCTATACAAGTGTAAAACATATATGCTCAAATAGGGCATAAATGTGTTGCAAAAAGTGGACGTGAATGATCTGCAAATGGGCTAATTACAAAGTAAACAACTAGTCTAATTACTAGTCAAACAAAACCTGTCACACACATATACAATTAGGTTCTATAAAAATATACTAACAATATTTAAATAAAATACAAATAAGTAATAATAATAAAGTTTTACTCTTCTAAAATAACTTAAGGGTCCATCTTTTTTATGTGATCTAAAACAAGTTGTTACAGTATAATGTATTTTTTTCTAAGGTCAAGTGGTGTAAAAGTTCCATGAGCCATTTCTTAAAGGTGGCAGGAAATTTTACTTCCATTTGAGCAATTTTAACCCTCTAGCCAAAAGCGTTTGCACATTTATCTTACTTTTATTAAAACATGAGGACTGTGGTGTAATGCCAAATATTGAAATTATGCCCTCAGGTTCTATTTAAGTATTTAATGTATTCGAGAGAAATTTAAATATTAGCTGCCAGAAGTTCTTTAATTTTAAACAAGACCAAAATATATGAGACAGTGTAGCAGGCTCAACATTAGATCAGTCACAATTAAGGGCTAACTTACCATTAAGGGACTCTTTGTGGCCAATTATTTATAAAGAAATCATGTTTTGGACCTTTAAATGGACAACATATACGTTTAAAATAAAATTTTACATGAATACTTAAATGAAACCCATGGCTGTTTTAATGAATTTAAGGAAACTTTCATATTTTTAAGTTTGTGATATA
>CAIGQZ010032312.1:9171892-9206756 GCA_903798205.1 Danio tinwini
TATATATGTGTATATGTATATATGTGTATATGTATATATGTGTATATGTATATATGTGTATATGTATATATGTATATATATATGTATGTATATATATATATGTATGTATATATATATATGTATGTGTATATATATGTATGTATGTATGTATGTATGTATGTATGTATGTTTTTTTTTTTTTCCTTAATTTATTAAATGTGAAATTACTGTTTATTCACCCTTGGGCCATCAAAGACATTTTCATTTTTAGTACAACATTAAAGAACAATTTTAGCTGAAACCATAGTCCTTGGGGATTCCTCAAATCCATGTGAAATGGCTCCAAGCACTTTGAGTCAAAGAAAAAATAAAACACATGCTGGCAAAATAAAGTTAATACATGTGACCCCTGACAATACATTGAGGTCTTGTGGAGCAAAAAGATTGGGCTATGCAAGATAATTTACATTAACATGAATCCACAGCATCTGCAAACAGCCTTGAGCAAGTGTTTCAAATAATGTAGTCACACAACCAAATCAATTCACTTAGGACCTCAAAGTATCAAGAGCCATCTGTATTAATACCGGTTTGCCTGCGCATGGATTTTTGACTCTCAAAACATGCAACTTAATAGCTGTAGCACTTTGAAACATGTACAGTACACTACCTGACAAAAGTCTTGTCGTTTATCACAGTTGTAAGAGCAAAAAATAATAACTTCTAGTTGATCATTTGCAAAAGTGGCAGAAGGTAGATTTTTCTAATAAATCATCTGTTGAACTGCATCCCAGTCATCACAAATACCGCAGAAGACCTATTGGAATCGGCATGAACCCAAGATTCTCATAGAAATCAGTTAAGTTTGGTGAATGAAAAAGTTATGGTTTGGGGTTACATTTCAGTATGGTGGCGTGCAAGAGATCTGCAGAGAGGATGACAACATCAACAGCCTGAGGTACTGTATCAAGACATTTGTGCTGCCCATTACACTACAAACCACAGGAGACGGCAAATTCTTCAGCAGGATAGCGCTTCTCATACTTAAGCCTTCACATCAAAGTTCTTAAAGCCAAGAAGGTCAAGGTGCTGCAGGATTGGCCAGCCCAGTCACCAGAGATAAACATTATTGAGCATGTGTGGGGTAAGATTGAGGACGCTTTGAAGATGAATCCAAATAATCTTGATGAACTCTGGGAGTCATACAGGAAAGCTTTCTTTGCCATTCCAGATGACTTTATTAATTTGTTATTTGAGTCATTACAGAGATGTATGGATGCAGTCCTCCAAGCTCATGGGAGTCATACACAATATTAATTCTTTTTTCCACTGCACCATGACTTTGTACATTATTTCTGTTAAGTGACTAGACTTATGTCTAAGCAAAGTCAGACCTTACTGTCCTAATTAAATAATAAAAAAATCAAGGCATGATCATATTTTGTTTTGGTAAAATAAGCGTAATCTAGAGGCCTTTGCCTTTCATATAAGCCACTTATCATACCAAATGATCAACTAGAAGTCAAGTTATTATTTGTTGTTTCTGAAACTTGGATAGTACTTTTGTCATGTAGGATATTTTTTTTATCATTTTAATCATGTGGTTTTTTGACTCATAAATTGCAACATAACTGTTACTGCAGATCACATTTTTTTATGTTCTACTGAAAAGTCACCTACATCTTTGATTTGTGAGGGTTATGTTTAAATTTTGGGGTAAAATGTACCATTATTTTGGTACAAAAGACCAAATGCATCAACCTCTTCATTCATCCCTTCAGGTTGTCGTGATGAAAAGATCTCTAGGAGTTGGATATGCTGCTGTGGACAACCCCATCTTCTACAAACCAAACACATCTATGCTTTTGGGTGATGCCAAGAAGACTTGTGATGCTCTGTCTGCCAAGGTCCGCGAGGCCTAGAGAGGAAAGACAAGATCTGACCTTGCTTTGCACCAGATGAGTCACAGAGATGAGGAGATCGAACAAACCCAATAAACCCTTAGATAATAAATTAGCACAAATAGAATTAAGCTCTTAATGACACACACTTTGGCCGTTTTGATTTATTTAGCCATAGAAATAGGAAGTTTATTCAGTGTTTCCAGGATTTTTATTTTTGTTCTTCTTTAAACACTTTTTAGGTCCCATTTCAATCGAGTTAAAAGGAAAAAAGCATTACAGCATCATCTCATTGCATCAAAGCTTGACATTGATTAGCATTATGAAATGAAGCTAACCACTTATCTAATTTTGTATTATAAATACAGTTTTTATGTTTTTAGCATTATCATATATTATTAATTTTCTCAACTGCAAACTGTATGCTTTTTTCCTTTTTTCTTGCTTATTGTTAATTTCCTGCAAACTTACCATGTGCATTAAGTGACCAGCTGATGGTATAGTGTGTTGTTCCAAGCAAGGAATTACCCATGCAGCTTCAGAGGACCATTTCCAAACAATGCAAATTTTCTCTTAAGAGCTCGAAGTGTCGAATGATTGCTGCTGAAATGAAGTACAGTCCTAGCTAATATCGCTGAAGGTTTAAACACAGAATCCCAAACACCTGTGGCTCCTCCATAAGACAAGATTTGTATTTCCCAACCACTCGTAATTCAAGTGAATGTCACTGTAGCGGTGAGGTTAGCATGAGTAGTTACTGTATATCTGCCCTGTTGTGCTCCCAAATTAGTTCCCAGCAGTAATCCTCTACAGTGTTTGACAGGGATTGAAACAGATGTACTGTACCTTACCCACTGGGACCTAAAGGAATAGATCTTACGAGATACAGGAACCAAGACAGACCATTACAACGACCCTACCTCTCCATAGTTTCAACTCGACCAAAACAATCCCTCACCTCTCTGATCTCACACTCCTCTGCTAATATTTGTCTCTAAGCTGGCCTACATGTGGGTGCGTAGTTTGTTCCTCAGTGTAGACTGGATGTAGGAAGTTACATCACAAATAAGCTGCAATTAATCTGCTGAAGATCACCAGGAATATTTTATGTAAAAAGAAGTAAGGGAATCAGTTGTCGGAAGGAACAAGAAGTATTTATCAAACACTGTTTGGGTTAATACGGCGTGTGCATTCCCTCCCGCTCTCTTCAGGATATGTCGTGTACACAGGTTCACATAGAAATGATTCTTTGATAACTCTGCTTTGCAATACATGGGAGGGAAGAAGGCAAGTCTCCAGATGTTTCATTGTGCCATGGTGAGGAACTAATGTCATACTGTGAAATGTTTTTTTCTCTCCACTGTACCACAGAACATCCCTCTTAATAAACATCCTGATAAGAGAACCGATGGCACGAACATTCATTTATTTCACAATATTGCATGCCTTCAGTGTTGCGGGCACCACAATACCTAAATTGGGCTGTTGAAGAAGCCACTTGGATCTTCTGATGAGCGAATATCTGCGCACAAGTGACAGTGATTACCCATTGTCAGTTTTAAGGTTTTTTGAGTTAAGGGTGGAGATATTTTGTCTGATCTTGAGCCCATGTGGGTCCTTTCGCCTTCCCAACAAGTGGCACTCAGACATGATGGTATCTTCACACACCTTCTCCCAATTTTCCTTAAGAGGTGAGGGATTGTTGAGAAAAAAAAGTCCTTCAAAGAGGCTTTAAGCAAGCTTTCGTGTGTTTATTTTGAGTCAAAATATGGGACTTTTTTTGACGTAGAGAGCAAAACACATTCCAGCCATTACTAGTTGATTCATTGTATTTTGGTTCTTCATGTCTGCTCCGTCTATCAGTTTTAAATGCTTTATCTCTCTCTTAATTCCAGCCTTTCCAGTGTCCCACAGGGTCTTGTAGATGTTTGTGGTCATGCTAATGAAAGCAGTTTAAATTGGTCTTTGACTGTTTCATTACCCTAGGAGTTATCTCCAGTCCTGAAAGTGCTGAAAAACATCAGATGAAATATGATTGGAGCTAGCTAGACACACTGTGTTCCTTCACCACAAATGTGACAATAATTGTGTGGTTTTTCTCAGTGATGCCAAAGGATGTGGCTTTTTTTTTTCCCCGTCTGGACTATTTTGCTCAATCTAGATTCTTGGAGATAATTCTAGATGCTCACTCCTGTTGATAACCTACTGTTTTCTTAAACGATTGAAATTGTCTCAATCATCGGCATTGATTTCTGTTTAGTATGCATTGAAAGCTTCTTGCAAAATTTAGTGGCCTTTATATTTTTAGAGCCAAAACAATTTGACTTTGAGTTAAAAGAAAAGAAAAAGTTCCCCAGTCAGTTAAAGTCATTTTGAATGCTTGATGGCCTAGTTCAGAGGTGCCTAAACTTAGTCTTGGAGGGCCGATGTCCTGCATAGTTTAGGTCAAACTTCCTTTAACACCTGCCAGGAAGTTTCTAGTATTCTAGTATACCTAGAAAGAGCTTGATTATTTGGAACTAAACTCTGCACGACATCGGCCCACCGGAACCAAATTAGGGCACCCTTATGCAGAGTTCAGACTGCATGATTTTCAAAGTAGTCGTGTCCCAGATGTCTTCACCTTGCATGATTATCTGGGTTAGCGTTCTGTCTGTGCTGTGTTTACATTGTAGGATGTATCAGCGACAGGAAAGTTCACACTGCATGACTTTAAAATAGGAAAAATCACAGATAACTTTGTCTAAACTACGTCTCACAACCAAACGCGAGAATTGACATGGAAAGAACGCAAGGTCACGTAATATATTTTTCGTTATTAACTACAAAATGTAAACAGTAATGTAAATAATTAAAATAATGTAAACGCCAACATTTATCTGCGATTTCTCAAAACCTGTTGGCGAGTCAAAATCCAAAAGTTGGAATGCACGTTAAAGACTTCACTTCAAGGAATTAATTTCAAGCTATACAGAAATTAAAGCATCAAACAGTTGCAGATTTTTCACATGAATGATATAATATTGATAAATAAACAAAAATATTGTGGTCAAAAATGAACCAATACCATGCCTGATATCTATATAGTTTTTACATAATTTTTTTTACATTTTTTTTTTTTTTATGGATTTTTGTGTGCTGCTGTGCATCCCTGTGTGTGCAATAAGTAAGGTGTATGCACATTTTGGACCAGCACATATCACATGCTCTTAAAATAAAAAAATATATATAAATAAACTGAGCCATTGACTTTATACCAGCTTTTAGTGTCCGGTGGTGCAGTTTGGAAATGACAATGCACCTTAACATACCTCCTTTTCAGACGAGCATGCCCATGGGTGCACAAATGCATTTGCTATTTAAACAATGTGGTGCAGTATGTGAAAAAGATACTTGTGCCAGGCTGAAACTTGCAAAAAAACTTGCATTGTGTCTGGCACTGCATTGCTCAGGGTGTATGATAGGATCCAATGTATGCCAAGAAAATCATCAGATGCAAAAACCTCTAAGTGCCATCTGAAATTTTCTAAAATCAGCATTTTTTTTTCTCAGCCTCCTATGTTTGTTCAGTTATTTCATAGTAAAGGCAATACATATGACCAATATAAAGTAAAATCACTCAACCTACACATAGAAACCAGAGCAAATTTTTAAAATGGCACTTATAGGTTTTTGCATCTAAACTCTTCATTTGCACTATTACACCAACAGCATCAACCTGATGCAAGGATTGATACAAATCGAGCTTTCATGTTTATACCCATTCTTTCCATTTAAATGTTGCAGAAAAAAAAGTTGTAACTTCCCAGGTAACCTTTATCCAATGTTTTGTGGTCCAATTTTAGCACATCTATATGAATTATATCCAGTTTGCTGTTCTTATCTGACTGGAGTGTCATCGGTGTGCTCTTCTTTTGGTGTTGTAGCTCATCTGCTTCAAGTGTAGTGTTGTGTGTGCTCAGATATGCTGTTCTGCAGACCTAAGCCGTAATGAGTGTTTAAGTTATTGTTGCCTTTCTATCTGCTTAATCCAGTCTTGCCATTCCCATCAAGGCTTTTCCACCCACATTTCTGATGCTCACTTGATATTTTATGCATATGTGTGAAAATCCCAGTAGACCCGCAGTTTCTGAAATGCTCAGACCAACTCATTTGGCGCCAACAGCCATATCTACATGCCTAAATGTGAGTTGCTGCCTTCTGATTGGCTGGTTTGATATTTGCATTAACCAGAACTTGAACAGGTGTACTAATAAAGTGGCTGGTCAATTTATATTTATGTATATTATCATGTGATTACACCCTTGATTAGGAACACCTCCTTTTAAGCCACAATTTTTATTTTAAAATATTAGTAGTTAATGAACGCTTGCCTTAGTAAGCGCCACAAAAAAACTTCATGTCTGCACAGAACCTTCTTGTTTGTATAGTGGCATCTCATCTTAATCCCCAAAGGAAACTGTGACTTCAGATAAAAGGGATGCGTAACAGTTGATCATCTCCCTATACACTCTGAATCAAGCCCACCTGTTCCACCTGTTTGACTCTTTTAACAGTTTAAGTACACAGAGCACCAGATGCAGTGAATGCAAATCCCTTTCATCATCCGGCCGGCCGAACATTAATCTGATTTAAGACACACAAACAGTATCTCCAAACGTGCAGCGCAGACGCTCTTAAAAGCATTCGTCCAAGCCATTTCACTCTTAAAATAAAGATAAATGTTGACAATGTACAACCCTCAACGTACCACATCCTTGCTATTAGTCCTGACATTTTAGAAACACAAACAGTTCAAGTGTCCTTTTAGGATACTTTTATTGTCTAAATTCCCTGAACGTGAAGCTTTGGTTAAAATGGAGCGGTTAATGTCAAAGACATAGTTTTTTTTTTTTCGACTTTTGAGGTTTTGCAGGGGAGTTTTGGCCTGCTGTACAGAGGGAGCTTTCAGTAAACAGCACACAGTATTTGGCAGCGCTGTTATCAGCAATAGGGTGAATCTGAGATTGTATACAAGAAGTGGAGAGGATATTACATGTTACTATGCATGTTCTCCAGTTTGTCGTCTGATAGCAGGTCGTCATTTTAATAGCAGTCTGTTTTATTGATGTAAATGCTTTGTACTTATTCCATACTGTGGATGTATAAAGATAACAAACGCAAAGCTGCTGTAAGGACCCCCCCCCCCACCTTTTTTTTTTTGTTACTTGGATTCTAAATTGGAGTCTAAATTATAATATAGAGCTGATAGTGAAACATTAGATCTTTAGGATACAATGTTTTACCAATAAAGCTGATTTTTAATGGGTCATTTCAAGTTTATAAAAATGCATAAAAACTGCATGAAAAGATTGTGAAAGATACCAAGTTATGGTATCTTATGATACTGTTATGACAAGATACCAATAATTACTAATGAACTAATAAGAAAATGTCAGAATTTATTTAAAATATTTGTAAAAATGTAATTTATTCCGATAATGCCCAAAAAATTACTTGTTTTTAGACGCATATTACTTGCATATTTTAGACTTTAGTTGATGTGTAATGTAGCTATGTGAACATAAACAGCATCTCTGAATATATAATGCTCAATGTTTAATGCAAAGGAAGACATTGGCTTTTACAGAGTTAACTTAGCAAAGCCTACAGCGAACAAAGTTTGGGGACTACAAAAAAATACATCCGGGCTAGTGAGATCACAAGGGCTTCCGGTTAAGCTGGATTTATGCTTTCGCCTGGCGCCGTATCGCACACCTCAGGAACATAGGAGGCTTTTATACTTGCCGCGTTCACTGTTGTGATATTCTTTAAAACAATAGGATGCGGTCAAAAGTAACTGACCGTAAAGTCAGATGGATAAACCGAGAACTAGAACGTTTCCGGAACTACGTCATATCATTAATATCATTCAATATTTTTAAACTAATTATTTTTACATTTTTTAGAAATTATTTTAATGATAATAAGAATTTTCATAACCATTCAAGATTTATATATATATATATTTTTTTTATTAAACTTTGCATCCCTTGCTTTTGTTCATATCTCGGACAGTTTTACCTATTAGAGTTTATTAAGATATTAATGACAAGAGAACATGGGTTGCTCTAGAAATGTATTTTTTTTTTATGGCAAGAATAAAAGCAAAAAAGGTACACTTACTAAAAAATACTGATTTTTATTTTATTTTAATTTTTTTATTTATTTTTTTATTAATTAATTTTTTTTTTTTTAGCCCGCTCTACAATTCATACATTACTGTCTGGCTAGTTTCTGTCCTATACCTATGCCTAAAAGGGTAATAATGGTCCAACATTCCTGACCATTATCACCAATAAAACCTAAAAACAGGGCATCAGTATATTGTAAACCGATATGTTCAAATATTCTTTTCCAGTTATCAAATAAATAATTTGTTCCTTAATTATAGTTTTGTAACTATTAAATTGTTTTAAATTATGAATTGTAATATATACATCAGTATAAAACCTATGACTGGTGGACAAACATATTTCTGTAATTGTGTACCTGGGTCTCCACTTTTGCCATGGTCTCTTGGCTTTAACAATCCTTCAGGTTTTTCCAAACATTTTAACAAAATCTTTTCTACTTTCCTACAGCTGTTGCAATTTCTAGCCAAGAATTATCGACCATCTGGTTATCTCTATGATCACGGATCATAAAGATGTCTGTACAATCTTACCTGTTTCAAACAAAATCTCTTCAAAGTTGTTCATATTCAACTCAAATCAAACGTGACCCCACGCGCACTGTTTGCTCGAGTGTTAAAAAAAAACATACGCTCCACCAGCCCAAATCACGTTGCGCCCAAATTGAACCTCCGCAAACTCTATGATGACGTCACGCACTCAAGCGAACTAGCGGACTTGTTGAGTATAAACTGGGCTTTACGCGCATTCACCATGCACACACACCCTGCACAGCGAAGGAGCATGGCCAGAGGTGCTGTAATGTTATAGCAGAGAAAACTTAAATGTCATCCAAGCGCTGCTATTTCCACAGAGCTTGTTTTGTTTCTGTAGTTGGGCTTCCAAAGGACACGACACAAAGTGAGAAGTGCTTACAATTTAATTTTAATTATGTTACAGAGAATTATACAAAAAATATAGCTAGCATTTGACAAAGGACAGTTTCCAGAATTGCTCCCAGTTCAGTGCTGGATTTGGCTAAAAACTCCTCAAATAAGGAACAGTTCTACCATAATAGATGAAGCTGTGGATTATGAGCCACAACCTGTAAGTAGTTTTATTTGTTAAAATTTATCTATTACATGCACCGTTTCTAGCGTTAACGGTATGTTGTAGCAAGGACGTAAACAGATGTAAACAACAGGATAAAAGTATGTGCTTGTGGAGGCGTGACCCTTTTCTTGGTGATGTGGAGACGATCTGCACTTCGCAGCACATTGTGTTAGAACCAATCAGAGCCTGAGGGCGGGCCTTTCAGAGGAACTAGGAAATATGACAGTGGTTTTCATGTTAACAGGGTAGCTGTATATAATCAAAGTACGATGAAACAATTTTGTGATTTACAAATGAAGCATGAGCACACATTGATTTGCATCTTATAAACACAACCAAGCCTTGAAAATACACTAAATGCAAAAAAAAAATAATACAATAAAAAAATGTAAAAGTTGATTTAAAATATTTGTAAAAAAAAAAAATATTTATCCGGTGCCAAAAAATGTGTCATAATTTTCATTATTTCAGTTTTTGGTCACAATTTTTGTCACAACAAAACACGCTATTAATAGAAGACCTGTATAAAATGTTTTCATGAATAGTGATCTCAAAAAAGTACAGCATTGATTTGAAATAGCCATTTTTGTAGCAATGTAAAAGGTCACTTGATCTGTAATATTTTTACTGTAAAAAAACAAACAAAAGAACAGCAGTGTATAAATATATCTGGGTTTATGTACTCTAGCTAGCTGCATATAGCCGGATGTTCACAGCTGCAGTGTTTTGTTATCTGTAAAGTTTGGAATAAGAGTAATAGCCTAGTGGCTAATGCCTAACGTCAAAGCCTAATGTCCAGGCTGTGAATCAGCTGGTCTTTAAAGTGTGCTTGTGCAGTATTGGCCAGGGACAAAATATTTACTTCAGTAAAGTCCGGGTTGTTTTGTGATATTCAAGCAGAGAAGCATCCATGACTGACCTTCACACACACCTCAGACAAGTTTATGCCACTACCATAAATGCAGGGTTTCGTTTTTTTCCTCTGAACTGTAGCCTGCTAATGTCACTGAATTTATGATCTGAAGTTTGTGAGAACAGCCGGATGGTTATTTTGAGTCATCACCAGCAGGCAGTGCTGTTTCAGAGCTATAACTTGTATCTGTTTACTTCAGCGTCTTATATATTTCTTAGCAGTAATGTTTGCTTCATGCATTTTTAGATATTTTATTACATAATACGCTCAAAGTGATTGTTATTTGATATACCTGCTTAAGCATATGCCCTAAGATGGTTAGCTGTGTTTGAATAATTTCTGGCTTGTCCAAGATGCTAAAGTTTATTGATAGAAGTCATTATTAATGTTTTAATGATTTTTATATATTTTTTTCCTTAGTTTGTCTAGTTTAGCTGGTCCAAAGGCATTTTTAATTGGCACAAGTTATTAGCAAATAGAACAGACAATATATTGCAAAAAAACAACTTTATCACCTTGAGTAATGTCTGGTTTGACCGGATTTCTAGTTAGAAACCAACACTTCATCATAGACTTGCTTTCAATGAGTGTCTTCACACTTTTGCTGTAGGAATAATATCAGATTTCTGTATGAATGTTTTTCTTTGATACTCAAGTGTTTGTTTAAAATTCCTGCTTTAACAAGCGTAAGACTTCCATGCTGGTTTGTTTAGTGTTTTTATGGTTTGGTTTGAATTTTTGTTTTTAATTCATACATTTTTTTTTGCACTTTTCAGTCAGAACTTTTTTTAGCACATTTTTTAATGCAAAATTATGCTTTGCTAATAGGCTGGATTATACATTTCCTCCATTGATGATGTTGCAATTTGCTTATGACATGTCAAAACAAGACAGTTACAGCTCATCCAGAACGCTGCTGCTAGAATTCTGACCAAGCGGCAACCTCCCGCTCTCCCTCGGGAAGCCAATACGGAGGTAACTAAAACTGCAATTCATCGATTCGCCTTTGGGGGCTGGCTCCAGGAAATCCAGGTGATTTCTGACTGCAATGGTAAATTGGCCATTTTTACAGCTGATATAAACATGTTTACAGCCTGGTACAAAAGATGGCTTTGGTTCATATAGCTAATATTACCCTTCATGACAACTGTGAGGGGGGTGATTTTTATTTTATTTTTTAATAACTCATTCGTTTAGTTTATATTATTAATATTATTTATATTAAGTTTTATTAAATCAGCATAATTAAGGGCGTGGCTATTTGAGTGACAGCTAATGCCGAATTCAGACTGCATGATTTTAAAAGTAGACGTGCACAGATGTTTTCACACTGCATGACTATCTGGGCTAGCGTTCTGTTGGTGCTGTGTTTACACGGTAGGATGGATCGGCGACAGAGTTCACACTGCATGACTTTAAAATAGGAAGAATCACAGACAACTTTGTCTAAACAAAGAGAATTAATATGAAAACAATGAGAGGTCACAAAGTATATCTTTTGTTATTAACTACATAATGGAAAAAGAAGGCTTTAGCTTTAGAAACGTTTGTTGCTCACCTGGCTTTTAAAGAGAATTAGCAATTTCTCCTCAGCTTTTTTTTACTTTTCGACCTGATTGTGATATTGATCAGATGACACATCAAATCGACACAGTGCTCCTGCCAATTTTACACTAGTTTTTCCTACATTTATTGAGTCCAAATAAACTGAAAATGAGCACTTTTAACTTCTCCGGCATCCCGCTGGCCTGCAGGTACCCTAGTGAATGCTGCACTCTCATTGGCTGTAGGTAATCGCAGATGTTTTTTTCAGTCAAAACTCATTTCACACGGCATGATTTGAATCGGCGGCAGCTCCAGATATTTAGCATGCCAAATATCTCACGGGCGTCGGCGACTCATCAACGATTCTCTCATATCGCGTCCTTAATTGTTCATACTGTGTGATTGTCCCTCACGTGAATAAGCACCGATTTGCCTGTGATTTCAGGCATTTGTCGGCGATTTCTCAAAACCTGTTGGCGAATCAAAATCAGGGCTAAAATCATGCAATCTGAGCTCTGCCTAAGTCTCGCTGCTTGCTGTCACGTCACCTCAGCTGATTTAGGCTGATTAGCTGCTGAGCTCGACATATAAATCGTATTTTTGTTTTGTTTAATGTTTCTTTGCACAGTCAGTTGCCTTTTGGAATTATTTCCAGCAATTATCAGATACTATAGCATGCTGTGTGCACTTAATTTTGCTCACAAACCGTTCAAGTTTCCTCCATTTCCCAGTTGAGTGAAATGATATACTTCTATAATATCTATAAATGTATTTGATTTACTTAAGATAATTTATCATATATCATTTTCTTTAGACCAGTATTGCACTCCAGATTCTGACAGATTGATTAGCTGTAGGTTATAGAACATTCATCTGAAACATTGTCATACAGTGTTATGTCTGGATTTCATTAATAGCCTTGCATTTACTAACACAGACTATATTTGAAGTATTTGTAAGTAATTCACATTTTCCTCCCGTAGAAAAACGTCATAAGAACAATGCTTAGTGGCTCAATGTATTACAACAGTGTTTTTAAAAGACTAAACACTTTATTGATATAGTGTACAACCAAGCACATGTGGTCAGAAAACAAACGAGTCGCGGGTAATGAAGTATTAAGTGTTTCTCCCAAAGAAAAGTCTGTCTAAGCAAAAAGGCAGCATGCGTCTGTATCTCCGCTCACCCTCCACCTCTTTGCCCTTGTTTGGTATCCCACGGTTGGTGCAATGACACGCAAACAAAATGGCCACGGTTGGCTGCGCCTACTTGTAGCTTAATTTGCATTGTTCAGAAACCTATGGGTGATGTCACTTATACTGCATCCATATCTTTTACAGTCTATGATTCTGATTAGAACCAGAAAATCAGAGCACATCATACTTGTCCTCAGGTCTTTACACTGGCTCCCAGTAAAATTTAGAATAGATTTTAGAGCGTTATTACTTGTTTATAAATCACTAAATGACCTAGGACCTTTATACATTACAGATATGCTCACTGAATACAAACCTAACTGAGACTATAGGATCAAGTAAATTAGAAATTCCAGGAGTTCTTTAAAAGCAGGGTGAATATGCTTTCAGCTACTACGCCCCCCGCTGCTGGAATCAGCTTCCAGAAATGATCTGCTGTGCTCCAACATTAGGTACATTTAAATCAGGACTGAAAACACATCTGTTTAGCTGTGACTTTACTGAATGAGCAATGTTCTCCAACATATCGCACTTTTATGTCTTTCTTTTCTTTTTCATTCTTTTGAAACATGTTTTTAGCAGATTTGAATCTGTTTTAATCATTTTTATTCTTTGTTGTTTTTATTTTCTTGTTTCTTTTATTCCTGTTTATGTAAAGTCCTTTAAATTACCATTGTGTATGAAATGTGCTATATAAAAAACCTTGCCTTGCCTTATAAAATTTTAGAAGACCTATAAGATCTTTCTGAATTGCAAAAATATCACTGTAAATTATAGGTATGATCGATCACAAAAAGTGGTCCATATTCTACACAAGTTACAGTTCATAAGAAATAATAGATGTCGTAAGCATTGTTGTTTCAGTTGTGTAGATGAGAAGCCCTGTGACTTCATTTCTGCTTGATATGGCAGATGTAATGTCAGTGATACAATCCAAGCATGTCTGTGTTGACAGAACAAATCCACCATCTATGTGCTTTTAAACCCAAAACAGAAGGGTTTAACTGTTTTCAATGTCAAGCATCATATACAGCACATCATGATGGAAACTAATAGGGCAATTCATAAATACCATTGAACATTTCAGTCATCATAGTCTGTTTTAGAAGTTTGGCAAAGATGTGAGGAAACACAAGCTCAGTATTTTTTGTTTGTTTCCTTGCATACAGACCTGCATTTGTGGACTTGTACAGTAGTGAAGAGTTGATCGACATTGGCCAGGGTTGAGGTGTTGTACACACCATAGTGAAGCACACAGCTGTTTGAGCAGGCTCCAGATACCGCTCGTATGAAAAGTATATTAAGGAATAATGGATTTTTTCGGGAACTGGCAAACCCTTTTGTTGCCTCAAAGACCAGATGAAGTGAAATAACAATGGTGAATTGTAGGAATGTCATGACATGAGTATTTTGTGATAGCATCTTCCCCAGATGTGGTCAAGATAAACTTAGTTTCTTCACTGCAAGTAGAGAATAGTTCTGTTTAGAAGTGAGTCTTTTTAAGGGCTTAAATATTGGTGTGTTGTGAAGATCTGATTGTGCATTGGTTCTGTTTACTTGGGGTTAAGATTTAATGTTACACTGTAAAACCCAACAGTCAACTTTATCAAATGAAATGAGTGTAGCTAACTCAAAATTGACTGAAAGTTAATTCTACTTATTTAAAAAGAGTTTTGAGTTAATTAAATACTTCATTACTTCATATAATAGAATAAGTTCACAGTGGCCATATTGATTTTTTTCTCAAATGGTTTGAGTAGCCTTAACTTATTAGGTTTTGCAGTACACTGTAAAATGTAATAAGTTGACCTCACTTAAAAAAATTCAGGCAATCAGTTTCCTCCAATTTTCTTATTAGTGTATTAATTTTAAGTAAGCATAACTTAAGAGTTTGTATTTACAACTTCTTAAAGTGCACTTCAGTAGCGTTGACTCAAAATAATTAGCTGTTAACTTCTTATTAGTTTTCACATTACTAGGAAAATATTAGCAAACCGATTGCATTAAATGTTTTAGTTCAGCTTACTTGATCATTTTAAGTAAAGACAAAAAACAATATCTTACTTACTAACTCACTCCCAGGGCCGTTTATATTGAAGTTGATATTTAGCTGCACTCGTAACATTTAATTTTGATGAGGTATATTATTAATAATATTTATGTAATATTTATTTAAATATTGACTATTATTTAAATATTATTTATTTTATTTATTATTATTATATACATATTTTATTATAATTTATTATATAATCATATATTGTTAAATGTATTATATTAATCTATTATAATATATTAATATATTTATACATTTTGAACATCAAAGATATGAAAAAGCTCTGATTTATGCTTATGTCTGATTATGCTGAAGTTTTAATTCTTCCACTTGTTTCTTCAGTTCCCTCATCACCATTCTCTATCATTAACATGCTTTTGACAAATGACGGCTCAAAAGTTGTAAATACAAATTATTGTAAGTCAAGGTTACTTGAATCTATTTAGTTAAACTAAATGTACTAAAAAGTTGGGATTACTTGTTCAAATATTGTAAGGTGAATAAACTTATTCATAATACATTAACTGCGCTTAATTTTATTAGTGAGAACAGCTATTGTTTTTACGATGCACTATAAAAAGCAATTTATTGAAAAAGTGAGTAAATGATTGCCTTTAAATTATTAAGTAGATGAACTGTGCATAATTCTAAAAAAAAAATCAAGGTAAGTCAACTTAACATTTCTAAGTTATAACAGAAATACTTACAGTATTTAAGTAATTTTTAAGGCAAACTTTTTTAAAGTAATTACTTTTTACAGTGTATGTGCATAATTATAAAAGTTAGGTCAAGTCAATAGGTTTACTGACTTTAAGTAAAATCAACTTGTCATTTTTAAGGCAACGGATTTACTCGCTTTTTTTAAGCAATCGTTTTTTACAGTGTGTACTCAGTTTGGCTCTTCATTTATTGGGTTTTACTGTGCTCAAATTGCTTCGTTTACTGAAATGAAGTAAGTTCACAATACTCATTTAGATTAGTTTTTGAACTTAAATGGTTTGTTGCAATCACTCCTCAAATGGTTTGAGTTACCTTAACTTTTGGGTTTTACGGTGTATAAATACTATATTAATGTGTTTGTATACAAAAGTGTATACTTAGATATTTTACAAAAAAATAATGTCAAATCACTTATTACTAATCAAATGTTTGTAATAATGGATTTTTGTGTGTGTCTGTGTTTTACCGTCATCTCTTGTGATCACTAAGCTTGTTTATTACATCAGAAATATTGGCAAATCTAATTAAAAATGTCTTTTTTTGTTTGAATGCTCTTTAAATGCAGTTTATTTCAGTGATGGAATAGCTATGTTTCCATCCAAAGATGAGAATTGAGTTCTTTAATGTTTTCTAGTTACACGTTGTGAGAGATGAATTGATAGACATTCCTGGACAATGCGCTCACTGTGAAAATGAGTTGAAATGCTGGTCTTGTGGTTAAAAGAGCTGCGAAGTGTTTAGCTCTTTGCAGTCAATGCCATCACTCAACACTGTCCCTCAGCAACATCTCTACATCCTTATCTCTTTCTGTGACATGGCAGCCACTTTGGATTGTCAGGAGAGGTGCCTCTTATCTGCAGAGTTCAGAAGATTTCCATGAGAATCCCTGAAGAAATGCCTGAAAAGCAGCCTTGGAATGGAGTCGAAATCCCACAGGCATTATCTGCCAGAGGTATCCTGTATCTATGAGGTCTGGAGAGCACCCTTTGTGTCTGTTCTGCAGGTATGTGTGTGTGTGTGTGTGGATTTAAAGAGTAAAGTGGAACAGATGACGTGACCTCTATGCCATGTTATTGTAGGTGAGGGCTCTGAATGCGATCAACAAACACACAACTTTGCTTGTTTTCCTCCTCCTGTTACATCTGGAATGTCTAGCTTAAACTAGTAGCTGTCTTCACAAACAGCTGGTTTGTAGCTTTTTGTGTAGTTTGTATCTAGTTTTATGCATATTAGTCGGTCCAAGGCAGTCATGAAATAGTCAAAACCATTTTTTAAGTAGTTCACACTAGTTCGCCACTGGCTTGGTTGGGACTTGTGGAGCTGCGCATCGATGGATTTACTCTTCAGTGTTTGGACTTTCAGCAGTGAAAATAAACCACACTGAACTGAACTAAATTGAACTTCAATTCTGAAAACTGAACTGAAACAGTTTCAATTAGAACGTTAATGTTAATCTGCTTTGACACAATCTACATTATAAAAGCGCTATAGAAATAAACATGAATTGAATTAAATAGTAAGTAGTTGATTCTACTTGACATTAGCTGGCCTAAGCTGTTTTGTTTTTTTGCCCAATATAGTAATTATGTATGTTAAGCTTATGTAGTGTAAGCAAGTTACAATTAACTTATTGTAACTGACTAATGACCATAATAAATATGTTACTGACCAGCTTGAATCAGTTAATAACTAAACTGAACAAGGTAATAACCATTTTTAAACTGCCATTACCCAATTTGATCCAGAAATGGTCAAGCTGGAATAGTTAATAACCCTTTTGGACCTAATAATCACAATGTAAAAGAGAATAAATAAACATTATAAACAACTAACGGCAAGCTCTACCCAGTTAATGACCATCTTGAGTCAAGTAATGACCATTTTAAAATGGCTATTGTCCCAATTAAACAAGTTAATGGCCAAATTGGAGTAGTTGTTAACCATTTAGGACCTGCCAATGAACATAACAAACAAATGAATAACCTAATGACTAAACTGAACCAGTAATAACCAGCTCTGTCCATCAAGTAACCAATTTGTTGGAGCAGATGTCAACAAGCTAACAAACATTCTGGACCGGCTAATGACCACATCTGACTAGATGCTAATCATCTTGGACCAGCTAATGACCAGCTAACAGTGTAAGCTGGATTTTTCCAGCAGGGAGGTGGATAGGGTTCTCGAGGTCTGGCAGTCATGGAGTAAAGGTGATGGGACAACAAAGGGCCGAGCGAGCAGACCCTCTTTGGAGTCAGGTATCAAGAGGATAACCACCGCCATGTCAAAGGGAGCCACCGCTGGCCAACACAAAAGAACAACTGACACCAGAAAAAAGGGATGGGGTTTCAGAGCCCAGGCATGAAAAGGAAAACATCATTCTCCGTCTGTTCTGTTCACAGGCAGTGAAAGAACTCGGCCCCCTTATGCGGGTCATACTGTGACACCACTAGAAGAATTTGCACTGATGGTATCCTCTAAAACGAGCCCTATAGTGAGTGATTGGATCCACTTGTGTCGCTTTTAATTGAAAGAGGCAGTTTTTTTTGATGAGTCAAGGGTCAAGGATGAATCGGTGAAGAAACCAAAACAAAAACAACACTTGTCAGCACTTTTATCGCAGCTGAGCTGCTTTTGTGTTTGCGGGTGGCTGAAGCAGCCCAGAGGCAAGCTTTGGAATCATGCTGGGCTTGTGTTGCCCCCATCGCGCATGTCTTTTGTGTGCGGGGAGGTTATCTGTTGACTTCTTTCATAGGTATGGGACAGACAATAGGCTTTCGTGCCATGAGAAGAGAGTGTAGGATTCTGGGTCCCTCCCTGAGCATGCAAGGCTTGCTTCATGAACGCAGCTCAAAGGAATGAGATCTCCACCTCCTCCAAGACTGGATTAGCATAGACGCACATATACACAACACATATGCATGGCAGTGGGGATCATAATAGGTCTAATTTGTTTGTTTACGATGTTCTGTTGCCAATGGCTGATTGTAACCACAACATAAGAGCTAATCAGACACTTTCTGTTGTAAGTCATGCCATACCAGCATACAAGTCAGGTGTGGCACTTTAAAATATGATTCGACAATAGAATTATGTGTTAATCGAAGATGAGAAATGTGCTTACATTAATGTAATGCCTCCATCTTCATGTCGAAAAAGCCAGCTTCTCATGCGTCTTGTTAGTAGGAAACATTTAAATGACTACAATTATGCATTTGCCAATCAAAACCTCCACTAACTATGTGCTGAGAAACCATGACTCACTTACCATTTGTCAGAGAAAGATTTACATTTTGGCCTGAGGCTTCTACGGTTTGCTTCAGATGGTCCAAGCATAAGCTCCCTTGAATTTTTAAGATTGAATTGCATTTAGAACATTTGTCTTGGCTGCCAACCCTAAAAAATAAATAGAAAAACACCACTCCAAAACCCCCGGCCTGTGCTTTATCACTCACGAGGCCCGGCTGTCCGTCAGACTGTGTTTTAAATTTGGCTTGAACGGTTTGCGTGTCATAGCTAGCCGACTCGTTAAGTTATCGACCGGTTTAGAGCCTGGAGGGGGATTCTCTCAATTTGCTTGGTGACCGCTGGAACAGCAGTGAAAATCTAATTTGGAGATTCAGGAGAACGCTATAGCCTTCGCATACTGCCAAGAACATGGAGCCAGACCCTCAAAACAATTAATTATAGGTCATAACCTGAGAGGGTCGGCATTCCTGACGGCTGGAAACGGTGTTAGATATTCCTCAGCTGTGCTGTTGGAGGAAACGACTGGGAGAAGGGATCCATTCCAACATCACAAATTTCTAAAAACATCATGAATTTTGTACATAAAAAAGCGATCTGTCTATGATCTTACCTAAATCAGACTGACTGACAGATTATACAGCTTGGTATTCGTATTTATAGGCATAGAGTCAAATCAAACATCAGTGGCCAAAAACACTGAAGATTTATGTTTGCCGCTTTGTCCCAAAAATTTATTTCAACGTCAGTTCTCTCAAAGAGCAGATGTTTTCATTTCTAATCCGCCCCTCTTTTTTGCAGAACAGCAAATTACTAAATAAACTCTCATTTCACATAGGAAATATAGCGGTTTAAGGGTTTGTGACCTAATGTTGTCAATCCTAAGTAGCTAAACTCACCGAGTGACTGATTAATGCGTTCTGTTTAATAAGTTTGAACCTCGTTGTAACCCCAAATGAGGCCTATTACTTAAACGACTTGATTTGCTCACTAATTGTGTCAGTGTCTTGGAAGCCTGGGCTGATCTAAAATTTCGCTTTGATTTATCGCTGAATCAAACACATGTAACATGAGCAGAAATACCAGCGCTAATCACAATCAATCACACAAATGTAGTTTGAATCAATCAAACGCAAATGTTGCATAATTGGTTTCACATTTCCAATCAAAGATAATCGTTCAAGCTGTTTTCCCCACATGCAACAGAGGCGCGCAGAAACATCTGAGGCGACACTGCGGTGTAAAATTTGCAGATAACCATTTTATTAAAAAGCAGTGAAATATTTTTATGCAGCCTCTCTACTAATACAGATGTTGGTGACCCTTTATTTCGATGGTCCACTTTAGAGGTTCTGTTGACTTGCTAACTGTGAAATGTCATCTGGCAGTCATTAGATTACTGAATATCTGTGAACACTTATTTTGATGGTCCCCTAACCACGACTTCAAAAGTAATAAACTTATTCTACTAATCCAATACTCTTTTCGTGTTTTTGCTGTTTGTTTATTAGACAATGCTATTTTCAGTCTGAAAATATATTTTAAAAAAATTATAACTTACAATTTTTTGTTTGTGACTTAAAATAAAATAAAACTCATATTTAAATAAAACCTATATAACTACATCACACTGACTTTTCCGAAATGTGTGTATATTCATTCTAACATTATTAAAAAATTTGACAAACATTGACCACATACATGTTACCATCCTCAATTTTTTTTCAGTGCCTTAAAATATGTGCCTCTGTCACCTAGCAAATCTGCTAACAAAACCATAGCCATAGAGGACATCCAGAGGAAACACTGTCTGCGTCGAGCACACAGTATTCTTAAGGATTCCTCTCACCCTGCTCACAGACTGTTTTCTCTCCTCCTTCTGGCAGGCCCTTCAGGCTCCCCCGGACAAAAACCAGAAGACTAAAGCCCCATTTACACTAATATGTTTTAGTTTTAAATGCATAAGTTTTGCTACGGTTACGCCATCCGTCCACACTACGCTGGAGTTTTCGAGCCCCGAAAACGTAGTGTTTTGGAAACGCTGGACAGGCCGTTTTCATTCTACAACGCTGCTGCTCCGTCTCAGTGTAGATGGGGGAAAACGGAGACATCTGAAAACGGAGGCGGGGCTGCAGACATTCGCCTATCTGATTGGGGCTTTTCCTCAATATTAGGTAGCCTTCACACAGTTCAGTGACAGTCCTGCATCCTCTCCTTGTAAGTTCAGACTTCGCAAGTTTGATATGGAAAACAAACTCCTGAGTGTGTACATGGTACTTTAAAAAGTCATTCACATCACCCTGGCTATGCTGTTTCACTTTCTTAACAATAAAATGAAAACATGACATAAGGAACTGTCTATTTTTATTTTGATATTAGCAACTTAACAGACATCAAAAAATGTTGAGGCGTCGTGTAGCTGCATAATATAAGCGTCATCTTCATGCATATTTATAACAAAACGGAGCCTATACTGCCTCCTTTTATTTTCATTGAAAATACGAAACATACCCTCTCTTTCATTGAATATAAGTTTTAATAAATAGTAAAGGCTATTATAAAAGTATAACGCACAATAAGTTTATACAATAGAGAAAATAAAGGCAAGCAATCAGTCAGATGTGATGTCCGCTGTTACATTAATTAGGATATTAACCTAACTTATCTGCGCTCAGCCAAAACACGTTACCTGAGAACAAGTAATAGATTTAAAAGACTAAAGACAGGGAATATGTCGTTAGATATAGACAACAAGATGAATTAAATATCACGTTTAACAAATATAGTGAGATTAGATCCAGCGGGGGATCTGTGATGAACAGTCTGAAGTGCACAGCTCTCATATGGGTATGTGCTCAAAGCACGCTGCAGCGCATGCCAGAGAGTGTGTGTGTGGTCACGTGATGTGCGTCTTTACCGTTTTAGTGTAGACAGAGAGCTGTTCAGAAATGCTGGGTGAAACGCTAGTGTGGACGCGGATCGTTTTCATTCTAAAACGCTGTTTTAAAACTAAAACGTACTAGTGTAATCGGGGCCTTTCCAAGACGGGGCCTTTTCCAAAAACAGTTTCTTTCCAAGAGCTGTCTCCCTTTTGAACTCTGCCCCCCACTGACTCTTTGCCCCCCTAATACACCCCCCACTCTCCTCAAAACTTATACTCCTCATAATCATTGCACTATTTAACATTTAAAAATTGCACATATTCAATGCACTGATTTATTTATTTGAACTGTACATACCCACTGCACATTTGTAATTATGTACACACCAACTGTGCATATACATTTGTAATTGTTTATCTATCTGCACACTTTTGATTATTAATAGCAACCTGTACATATATCTATCTATTGTAAATCTCTGTTCATAGCTAATACAACCTGTATATAATGTTCATTGTACATCCATTTGTAAATATCACCATAGTTTTTCTATAACTGCACTTTATAACTTATACCTGTACCCTGCACTTGCTGCTATTGCACTCCTGGTTAGACCTAAACTGCATTTCGTTTCCTTGTACTTGTACATGTGTAATGACAATAAAGTTGAATCTAATCTAATAATTTTCTAATAGCAAAAAAAACAAAAAAACAAAAAACATTTTCTTTTAAAACGCTTCAATTCAACTTCTTCACTGCGATGAAATACTTTGCTCTCCCACTTGCTGGACGTTCAGGTCAATCTAATAGCACGTACCCAAAAGACTGTTTTAAAAAAATTGATTGTATTTTTAGGGTAATGACTTAATGAAAAATAACAACAGACATTACAACCTAAAATTAATCTAAGATCTAAAATCTCAAAAGAAGCTTTGACTGAATATGATGAGACAACAATTCTATTCACTACAGTATTATAGTATGACTGACCAATATGGACAATCTAGTAGTTATAGAATTCTCATGGTTACTTTTGTAAAACATGGATGCACAGAAAAAAATATATAGTATATACACTCACCGGCCACTTTATTAGGTACCTGTCGAACTGCTTGTTAACTCAAATTTCTAATCAGCCAATCACATGGCAGCAACTCAATGCATTTAAGCGTGTAGACACGGTCAAGATGATCTGCTGCAGTTCATATCGAGCATCAGCTTGGGGAAGAAAGGTGTTTAAGTGACTTTGAGCTTGGCATGGTTGTTGGTGCCAGACGGGCTGGTCTGAGCATTTCAGAAACTGCTGATCTACTGGGATTTTCACGCACAACCATCTCTAGGGTTTACAGATAATGGTCTGAAAAGGGGAAAATATCCAGTGAGTGGCAGTTTTGCAAATGCCTTGTTGATGTCAGAGGATAATAGTCAAACTGGTTTGAGCTGATAGAAAGGCAACAGTAACTTAAATAACCACTCGTTACAACCTAGGTATGCAGAAGAGCATCTGTAATTGCACAAACACTTCCATCCTTGAGGCTGATGGGCTGCAGCAACAGAAGACCACACCTGGTGCCACTCCTGTCAGCTAAGAACAGGAATCTCAGGCTACAATTCACACAGGCTCGCCAAAATTGGACAATAGAAGATTGGAAAAACCTGGTCTGATGAATTCTGGGTCAGAATTTGGCTTCAACAACATGAAAACATGGATCCATCCTGCCTTGTATCAATGGTTCAGGCTTGTGGTGTTGGTGTAATGGTGTGGGGGATATTTTCTTGGCATACGTTGGGCACATTAGTATCAATTGAGCATCGTGTCACCTCCACAGCCTCCCTGAGTATTGTTACTGACCATGTCCATCATCACTTTATGACCACAGTGTACCCATTTTCTGATGGCTACTTCCAGCAAGATAATGCACCAGGTCATAAAGCGTGAATCATCTCAGACTGTTTTCTTGAACATGACAATGAGTTTACTGTACAGAAACTCTGTTCTGAAGGCAAAAGGAGGTCCAACCCGATACTAGTAAGGTGTACCTAATAAAGTGGCCGGTAAGTGTATATTAAAAACAAAATTGTGATGTTTGTAACATTTTTCACAGCTTCATTCTATAGGCATGTGTGAATGGGCAATGATGGTCATCAATGGCATAATGCACAGACATCATTGTCATATGGCATATTGCACAGACGCATATTATTTATTTATTTATTTATTTATTTTTTACAAAGTGACTGGCCTGGCATGCATAATACACCAATTTTTGTCATTACCTAAAAAGGAAAACTTTTGTGTTTAATACCCTTGTTGTTGTAGTTTTACAGCTACAATGTCTAAAGGCAACCGATCAAAATAAATTGTGACCCAGATGACTAATATAAATATAACTCTGAAATGCATTACAATTTTAATCACGCAACATAACAGACCTAGCATGGTAATATTTTACCATGCGGTGCTCTTAGGATCTCCTCTCACTGGAGAACATGTTCTTTATTTATTGCATAGGAGCAACTAGTGATCAGGACTACCTTTGATATTGATCCCATCTCTCATCAAGTGGTGCAACATTATAGATTTCGTCCTGGCAAATGGCTTATTTGTCAAGAGTGTCATTAAGAAACACTGAAGTGAAATGCGAATGAGGCATTTGCTTTTAGGAAAATCAATACAGTGATAAAAGGTAAAAAGTGAGGACGAAAATGGATACGCCGCATCAGTCATATGCTGGCATCTGTGTGTATTTTAATCTCAGCGTTTTACAGTATTAGGAAGATCGTGACCTTGGCTAACAGGTAAGACCGATTACTTCGCTTTATTCCAAATCGCCACCCGTCCCACAATCAATTTTTCATTCTTGCTTCAGTTTAACTAGATCTTACTCATTTTGTGTCTCCGCTCAGCATGCTGACCATATAAGGGCTGCTCGTACCTTGAACTGACCTCAGGCCTGATTCTGTTTTGAAACGCAATCCAGCTATGTGAGGCGATGATTAGCGGTGCAGGTAACGTAAATGGATCTAAAGGCTAAGACTGAATAACGACTAAGCCAAACCTCAGATTTTGGTAATCAGATTGGTATGAAATGTCCTTGTATTGCAATTTAGAAACCTTAAATGTATTTGTATTACGTTTGTTTGTATTGGCTTAGGGAGATCTGTTACTTTAAGTTATTAATATCGTTTACTGCAACTATTGGTTTCATTAATGCATGAACTAGTAATGAAATCATTTTCTAACAGTATTTATGAATCTGTGTTGCTATTTGTTATTAAATAAAATTTGTTATTGTTAGTTAACGCTAGCTCAGGTTTATTAAATATTAACTAACTTTTTAATTTAATGTTTTTGATAATGAAATTAACATTATATGCCTAGAATAATAGTTTTTTTTCAATTGAAATTTGTGTCGATTATGGAAGTAGGGTTTAAGCTTTTTTCTTTTATTTATAGAATTATTAATTTTAACCCAACAGTTTGGTTAGTGTAAATTTTGATTAAAACAACCAAACAAGTTTAGAAAAAAATTAAGAATAATTTCTTTAATATTTTGCAGTTCTGAGAAGAAAAAAGCGATATAAACCTAAATATTTACAAAACCTTTAAAATTATTTAAAAATTAAGTGGAAGCATATAAACTTACTAAATAAACTTACATTTAAGAATTATTGTTTATAAGTGCAGGTATTTTTCTGTCAGTTCTGACATTAAGATCATATACACTACCTGATAAAATTCTTGTCCTCTATCTCCATTGTAAGAGCAACAAATAATAACTTGACTTCTAGTTGATCGTTTGAAAAAGTGGCAGAAGGTTGATTTTTCAGATGAATCATCTGTTGAACTGCATCCCAATCATCACACACACTGCAGAAGACCTATTGGAATCCGCATAGACCCAAGATTCTCAGACAAATCAGTCAAGTTTGGTGAAGAAAAAAAAATCATGGCTTTGGGTTACATTCCATATGGGGGCGTGCAAGAGATCTGCAGAGTGGATGACAACATCAACAGCCTGAGATACTAAGACATTTGTGCTGCCCATTACATTACAAACCACAGGAGAGGGCAAACTCTTCAGCAGGATAATGCTGCTCCTCATACTTCAGCTCTACATCAAAGTTCCTGAAAGCAAAGAAGGTCAAGGTGCTCCAGGATTGGCCAGTCCAGACACCAGACTCAAACATTATTGAACATGTCTGGGGTAAGATGAAAGAGGAGGCATTGAAGATGAATCAAAAAAATCTTGATGAACTCTGGGAGTCCTGCAAGAAGGCTTTCTTTGCCATTCCAGATGACTTTTTAATAAGTTATTTAAGTCATTGCAGAGCTGTATGGATGCAGTCCTCCAAGCTCATGGGAGTAATACACAGTATTAATTCTTTTTCCAGTGCATCATGACTTTATATTCTATACTGTACATTATTTCTGTTTAGTGACAAGACTTTGTCTTACTGTCCTAATTAATTAAAAATCAAGGCATGATCATATTTGATTTTGGTAAAATAAGCATAATCTAGAGGCCTTTGCCTTTCATATAAGCCACTTCTGATACCAAATGATCAACTAGAAGTCAAGTTATTATTAGTTGTTCCTAAAACTTGGATAGGCGACATGACTTTTGTCAGGTAGTGTATTTGAATTAATTGTATAAGTTTAATTTAAATTTAGTTTAATTTTTAATTTTACTTTATTTTAATTTTACTTTACTTTATTTTTCCCTTACAATTATGATATATTTTTAAACTTTTTTTCCACTTTGCACTTCTGTGCATTTACACTATATCTTATAATTTTAACTTTTTTCCTTTCTGAATGTGAGAAAAGTCTGAATTGAATTGTTCATTGTTGTTGGTCATAAACCTTACTTCAGTTTCCATTATAAGCTTCAAATTGTCTTAAATATCTATTTTAAAACAACCAGAAATTGATTCTTAGATAAGTCAAAGTTTCCTTACTTTTAATGAGGCCATTTTTCTTTTTATTTTCACTTCCACAAACTCATCTTTTGCGTCTGAAAGATCACAACAGGGAAAAAGTGAAAGCTGCCATTTCCAAAAATGGTCAAGCAATACTTAATCCTGTGACACAGCAAAGCCAAATTCTAAAACAAACAAAATTCAAACCCCAACAAGCAGCCCACAGATAGATGAGAGTAGCATCAAATAAACTTAACATTCCGATAATTGTTTATAAGTCAGAGGTCTCGCGGGTGAGTCATGGATGATGGTGAATGTACGCTACAACACTACTGTGTTTATACGTGTGGCCTCTCTAGGCTCAAGCTTGTTTCTGTCTGCTACTGCTCAAGGTCTACGGCTGATAAAACATAAGTTTGTGGTGCTTTCAAGGTACATTAAGATGCCCAAACCAGTGTTGAGGGGATTTCCAGCTTAGTGTCATTAGAGTTAACTTTGGTTGCTTTTTGCACAGTCTGTCACATTTATCATATATGGTGTGTAGATGTTTGTTGAGGGTACAGTAGTTGGTTTCTGAAAATGATCATGTAATTGCTCATAGATTAACTAATTTGTCATTAATATTTGCATTGAATCCAAGCATTTATGTGAACATTTATTGTATTGAATACTACTGAATATTAATATTATTATGTGCTTTTGTATATGAACAAACAATGATTCCAGCATAGAATTATTGTAACTTATCTTACAATTCTCACACAATTGCTAGTATACTATATCTCAATTTTCTGATTCATTTAATGAAATGATTTTGTTCATATCTTGCTATTCTGTGACAAAAATAAATAATAGAACAAGATATAAATCAGGAATAAAGAGGGAAATTCAGAAAGAAATTCAAAATATATCTTATCCTTATCCTTATCTTATCCTTATATCTTCCCTGCCCTATGAAGGTTTATATCATGCAATTCTGGGAAAAATACTAGAACTAGAGTTTAAATGTTAATTGATAAAGCCTATATACTCACGATTGTTTGAAATAGTTAAAATGTTGATAAATGCAGATAAAAATTTGACTTCTATTGTTCTTCTAATTACGTATCTTGTGATTTTTATAATTTTTTTTTACAAAAAAAAGTAACTTAATGTCTTTAAAAGATTGGCTTTAGATATATACAGTTATTGTAAATATGGCAATAAGGAATTAATACATCTAAATTTTTCTTTTTTATTTCTTAATTGTAACTTTTGTAACAAATTTCAACCCCTATAGTGACATAAAACTGGTGCTGTGTCCAAATTCACATACTTATACTACAAACTAAATGTATGTACTTTTTTTGTAAAGGCAAAGTATATACTTTTGAGTGCGTAACAGAAGAGTATGCAAGATTTGGGATATGAGTTAGCATGATCCACTTAGCTTAGCCCCTACTGGTACATACTGTATCTACAACATTTGGTTCAAAATGCATCTTTTTCCATTGAAGTTGCATTAAAATGTATCTATTATGACTAGATGACATTTTGCAAGCAACATAAAAAGCATAATGACTAATGGTAATGACTAGGGCCACTCAGAATCTTCGCGCGTAGAAATCTGCAGATTTCCACAGATTTTTTTAAGCCCACTTAAAACTTACTTTTGCAGTAGCCTGGGTCAAGCGCTTCCGGTGAACTGTATGCAGTTACAAAATCGGCGCATTTAAGTTGTGTTTTCTTTAAAAATCAGTGATCTTCACTGCCTGATTGAGATACAATATAAAGTGGGTCTCAGATTGTACAAGAAGCACTACAGTAAATTACATTTTCCCACACCATGTCTTTAAAATATGAAAATTTATTTTACTCCAGTATTCAATAATGTTTCTGCGCTTGTCTGCTAATCCTGCCAGTGAGTGCGTATAAGCGGTGCATCATCTCGTTTTGCGCTTATGCAACTAAATGTATGCTGAAGTCTATTTAATGATTGTATTTCAATTACAACATTGAGGCTGTAAAATGAACGATATAAAATTGAAAAAAGTCCCATTAATTATTCACCTGGAGTTTATCAGTATGGGAAGAAACACTAGCTGTGCATATACTGTTTACTTATGTAAATGTGTATATATTTTTATTCAGTTTTTATATTAACTTCACTAATAATATTAATTAATATCCAAATGTTTATATAGTTTATATATAATACAGTCTATAAAGTAATATTTACTGTCTTTAGGTAATATTATATGAGAGACTTTCTTTTCCAAACAAGTGAATCATATTGGATTTACATTGTAAACCTTAGATAAAAGTTATTTTAACTCCTATACTCTGAAAATCATTCCACATAAATATATGCAGACATAGCACGAAAATGTTTAATAACTAATGATAATAACTCATTTTAGTACAATAAATGCTACCCATCCCCAAAAATAATCTGCATTGTTAGAACTAGACCATTCAGGTACTTTTAAACGCATAGTTTTACAAATATTCTGCTCGCATACACTTTTGCAAGATGTATTGAATAGAAATGGACATATTCAGATATCTATGCTATCTGTGCTTTCCAGCTAATGCATAACCCTAAATATAAGTAATCAAGCTTTATAAAGTGCTTACAGTTTTGTGGCTCATCCTAAATATTTTAATATCATTGCGTCTGGAAAAGCGAATTCTCACTTGAGTAATGGACGGGAGGAAAAGCGAGCATGAGTCATTGGGGAAAAGCACTAATGAGTGGGAGCCTTGATGGATTCACCTTTGGGATTGGGCTTTCTCTTCCCCAGGTTCCTCGAGACATTTCACATTTCCCCAAGTTTGAGAGTCTTGTGGAAAAAATGTCCCGCGTGTTAACATTCTCAGATTCATCCAGCGCTCGCTGCTTCTCAGAGCTCTGAGCCTATTATAAATATTTAAGGGAAACTGTTGACATGAAGATAACACTGACAAATTGAGTTAACATTTCAGCAATAGATTACCGCTCGTGTGAGGGGAAGAAAAGCGTATAAAACGCATAACAAGTACACGTTAGCCACTAGATCATGAGACGTTTATGCTTTTACCTATGCTGTTTGTGATATGGGTAGATTAATCATGGAATGTGATATCAAAGGTTTTTGGGAGATAGAAGATGGGAGGCTGTTAAAAGGGTCGGTGGAAACCAGAGTGTTCGAGGCAGCATGAAGAGCTCACTGGATCATCTCTTTAGTGATGTTTACAGCGCTCTAGCATGAGAAAATGGATGGAAAGTCTCCAGTAAGCCTCACAATTGATGTATAGACTAAATCAGGTCAGCAGTTGACTTGCACCTACTTATTTATTGTTTTTCTCCTGAGGTGAAACCATTGGTGGTCTTGGTTCACTTGAGGCTGCAGTTTACTGCATGATTAGGCACAGTAGACTTCATACATTTGCTGACTTTGTAGACGGTCATGAAGAAAACACTCTAATGACTTGAAAGTTTGGCAGTGTGTGATCCTCAGACAGTATTATGAAAGCAACAAATTCAAACAAAATCATGTGGCTTGTTAAAGTTCTCAAGAAGTGCTTTGAAATGTGCATTTGTATTCAATGTTTGACGTAATTTCAACTGAAACAGGAAGAGAGGGTGGGACATAGTATAGCTCCTCCCCTTTAAAAAAAACAGCCAATAGCGTTTTGTTTGATCACAGCTCTACCAGTGAGAGAGGTTAAGCTCAAGTGCATCAAATGAAAAGCAATGGGAAGCGTCTTGAAGGGGGCGGGGCATGTCTGATACTAGGGAGCATTTGATTGGATAAGAAACTGTAGTATGTCATGACGTGAATAAAATCGTTGATCAATTTAGTGACAAACTACAAGCTGTACATGTTCATATCAGTTTTATATCTTCTAAACGCAAATTTTGTCACTGTTTTGTAGCACACTAGCTTATAGATATCTTAAAAACTAACAATACTGATACTAACATCTAAAACGGGACCTTTAATTAAAATGCCATATCCAAACATCAGCAGCTGAACATTTGATGTTTATTGACCTTATTCTGCAATATGGAAGTGTGCTCGTTTTTTTGCGATTATTTAAAACCCGATTCAGTTGCCTATGGGAGAAATGACTAGGAATAATAAACGGTAAAACGTTTTTTCTTAATAAACAAATGTTCATGACTATACATATACACAAAAGCAGAATAATATAATAGGAAAATATCAGTTTGCAACATCAAGAAGTATAACGAGCGGTTTTTCACATTTGAAAATTAATGGAAGTGAAATGTGACCGGAAGTCTCGAGCCAAAAAGATTTGATTGGCGATGCCATCAAGAGAACACAAAATGGGAAATGCTTTGGGAGTTTTAAAGACTGGTTGAATTCTACATGATTTTTGTGAGATGTGTGTCATTGCATTTAACAAGCTGCCTGAAATAAAGGCCACTGCAAATCTCTTTGTGGTAAGAGAAAGCTGCCATGTTTAACGTCAAACAAAAATTGTCAAATATTTACACAAAAATAAATCAAACTGAATTGAATAATCCGCTTTTTAAAATCATGAATACTAGGGGATTCTTTCACTTCATTTGGAAGACAATTCCAGTTAGCACAGAACAAACATGTAACATTACAAACCTCAATCTTATCAATTGCCATCAATGCTTTTACTGTATAAGGTAAGTAAATTAGATTTCAGTATAAGAATCCAGCTTGAATGACAGCGCAAACCGTCAATCACTTTAGTTTTAAAGGCCAGAAACTTCTTCCATTTCCAACAAAGTACTATGAGAAGTAAAGACACAATTAAACTGCCAGGGATTGCACAACACACCTTTTTGTTACAGAACTCCATGAACTTCGTTCTTCCAAACTGTGTCAGTCATACAACATTTCACAGACCCATTGATATGGCGTATTAATGAGTGTTTATCCGCGTGATGGATAGCATTGGTTTACTGCACAGGAAAGGCTGCAGTGAGATCATTGCTCTAGCTGTGGATTCAGAGATTGAACACAGACCAGCTCAAGTACATTGCTGATGTTAAACATCTCTGAACTCACTGAAGTTATGATTTTGGTTTTGATTGATTTGATTAACCATGCTGTCCATAACTGCGCACTGCTCATTCCTTGTTTGCAGTGTATTGTTAGGTTACATTGTATTTGTTACAGTTTAATCATGCATTTGAGTACTGAGTAATAATAATGAAATACTTACATGGTTATGGTTTAGTTGCATGTACTTTTGTATAATTTATTTTTATTACTATAGTGCAAAAAAAGTTTGGGTAGAAATCATTTCATTTATTTTATTTATATTAATAATATAAATAATCACAGCAGTACCATTAGATGAACAAAATTATGGGTTATATAAATAGATTATTTAATGTTGGGTTTGAGTGGTTGTTGCCGTGTTCCCAACTTCTGACGTGGAAAGCAGCAACTTATTAAGAAATATTCCAGACATCATTTTTTCCCCTGTTCCTTCAATGTTTCCAAACATGTTTTCTTGGAAAATTTGCATTATTCGGAAATCAGTTTAGATTTTTTTCCTCTCAATGTCCCCAGTATTACTTTTCATCCTGTCTTTTGCCGTATCCATTTAACAAAAGCCAGTTTTCCAGGAAGTGACATCATTTTGATCAACTCAAAGTTTCATTTTTATTTCTGCAAACAGACTTTTTTTTCCAAATTAAATGCATTTCACTTGTTTGAAGAAAAAAGTATATGAGTATGGTTATTACCGTAGGTTGACCTCCTACATGTTAACCCTGAATGTACTGTTTTAGAAAGCCTGTTCATTTTTACACAGTAACTATCTTACATTGAGTACATTTACACCCTTTATTAGGAACATCTTACTAGTACCGGGTTGGACTCCCTTTTGCCTTTAGAACTGCCTGAATCCTTCGTGGCATAGATTCAACAAGATACTGGAAATATTCCTCAGAGATTTTGGTGCATATTGACATGATAGCATCACGCAGTTGCTGCAGATTTGCCGGCTGCACATCCATGATGCAAATCTCCTGTTCCACCACATCCCAAAGGTGCTCTGTTGGGTTGAGATCTGCTGACTGTGGAGGCCATTTGAGTACAGTGAACTTATTGTCATGTTTAAGAAACCAGTCTGAGATGATTCACTCTTTATGACATGGTGTGTTATCCTGCTGGAGGTAGCCATCAGAAGATGGGTACACTGTGGTCATAAAAAGATGAACATGGTCAGGCACAATACTTAGGGAGGCTGTGGCGTTGACACGATGCTGAATTGGTATTAATGGGCCCAAAGTGTGTCAAGAAAATGTCCCCCACACCATTACACCACCACCACCAGCCTGAACCATTGATACAAAGAAAGGATGGATCCATGCTTTCATGTTGTTGACATCAAATTCTGACCGTACCATCTGAATGTTGCAGCAGAAATCGAGACTTATTAGACCAGGCAACGTTTTTCTAATCTTCTATTGTCCAATTTTGGTGAGCCTGTTTGAATTGTAGCCTCAGTTTCCTGTTCTTAGTTGACAGGAGTGGCACCCGGTGTGGTCTTTTGCTGCTGTAACCCATCCGCCTCAAGGTTTAACGTGTTGTGTGTTCAAAATGCTCTTCTGCATACCTCGGATGCAATGAGTGGTTATTTGACTTATTGTTGCTTTTATATTAGCTCGAACCAGTCTGGTCATTCTCCTCTGGCATCAACAAGGCATTTGTGCCCACAGAACTGCCGCTCACTGGATATTTTCTCATTTTTGGACCATTCCCTGTAAACCCTAGAGATGGTTGTGCGTGAAAATCCCAGTAGATCAGCAGTTTCTGAAATACTCAGACCAGCCCGTCTGACACCAACAACCATGCCACATTCAAAGTCACTTAAATCACCTTTTTTCCCCCATTCTGATGCTCGGTATGAACTGCAACAGATCGTCTTGACCATGTCATGTCATTGGCTGATTAGAAATTTGCGTTAATGAGCAGTTGGACAGGTGTACCTAATAAAAAGTGTATATGACAGTACTAAACTTACTAAAAAACAAAATTGACAACGATCTACAAAAAAAGGCTTAAAACACTATTATAAATACAATAGCAAGTATGGTTACTGCACATTTAACTAAATAAAACCATCGGCATTACTGGCTATGACTGACAGTATTTAATTAGATTAATTCTGCTGTTGAATTAAAGTGATTTAAGATACGTCAGCTTATTTTTCTTTAAGTCTTATCCCAGATCTATTTCAGACAGACTGCTGTGGACAAAAGAGTGGCAGAAGTGAAACGACGTAACAAATTGCTAAGACCTAAAATGTTCAGTAACAACTCATCATGCGGTGTGCTTGAGACTATTTTCAAATGCAAAGTTTGTTTTGGTGGCACTTTGTAGTCTAAATGTTGGTTTATTCAGTGGTGTGTGAGTTATTGTGGTCAGAGGGCACTGCCAGTTCTGCTTCACCCAAACAAGTGGCAATTTGAGCTGTGAATGAATTTATGTGCAATTAAATTTAAAGGCCCGAAACAAAAAAGGGAACCGTCTGAGACCCCAGAGCAGTGAAAACACAGGAAAATATGCACAAGAAGCAAAAGGCTGAGATGTGATTTGACAAGAAGATTAATACCGTGTTTTATTGACCGGCTTTTCATTCCCGTAAAGACCTAACAACTGGGAAACGCTGTCACGATATCTGAAACTCACAGATGATGACAGCGAGAAGATTCTTATGAAATAGACGCTATCTTAACTGTTAACTTTGCTTCATAAAAAAATGTTTTTTTTCCTTCCTCTCTTCCACATTAGGAAACTTTTATTGCTCAGAGCAGAGGTTACACTTTCAAGTTTAGGAATCTTAACCAAATACAATTCATTGAAAGAAATAAAAATGATGGTAAATGAAAATAAATTCAGATAGTAGCAGTAAAAGGGCAGTACAATTTCAAATAATTTCTGGGACAATCTTGTCTTTTCTGAAATCTAATCATTGATTCCAACCGTAGCTAGTCAGAGAACGGTTTAAGACTTTCTAATAAAAGTCTTGATTTCATAAATAAAAGATTACTTGGTTTTTCACACACTAGAAAATCTGAGAAATGGGCAGAAAAAACAGTAGGAGTTCAGTTCAACATTTAGTTTTTATACCTTATTATGTGTTTGAGTTAAAAAGTAATTTTGGTTTTCTTCTGGATTTAAAATTTATTTATTTATTTATTTATTTATTATTATTATTATTATTATTATTATTATTATTATTATTATTATTATTATTATTATT
>CAIGQZ010032312.1:9208571-9234810 GCA_903798205.1 Danio tinwini
TAATAATAATAATAATAATAATAATAATAATAATAATAATAATAATAATAATAATAAAAGGACTAAAAGCCTATTCGGTACTGTAGTCTTTAAAAAAAGCCAGTCTAATGCATTCATATCACTATCAGATGCTTTCCGGACTGCTGTTTTCTCACTGTCATTTTTCTTGCTTATTGTTATTGAGGAGAGCACATATGGGCCTTCTCATCTAAATGTTGCTTTCAGCAGTGTGAACGATGCCTGGATGTTGCTGTAAAAGGTATTTCAACTTTATTTTACTTCAGATCAAAGAAAGGAAAAGAAAGTATTACCTGGAGTCACACAGGAACAGCATCCGCGATTAAATGTTGTGTTCCTGGCTGTATATCTTATCAGCGAAGAGAAAGTGACACTAATTTTTCATTTCACTGTCTTCTGAGTGACCTGAAGGTCCGTTCTGAATGGATAGTGAAATTAACAGGGATATCCGACCTCATTTTCAGCTAAGTTAGGGGAAATTGCACTAGTTAGCTAATGTTTTCTTTCTCAAACACATTTTAGATGCCATTTATCAAACTCAAGTTAATGAACTAATTTTTTACAGTGTTTCCTCTAGGATTTTTTCCAGCTGTGGTGGCAGGTCTTTTACACAGATCTACCAACTACCTATGGCATTATTTTAATGACAAATGTCATGAACGCAATATTACAAGTCAAGATCGCATTCATGTAATACGAGCATGTGAATCCCTGTCGATTTCTTCTGTTCGTGCACAAAACTTCTTGCACACCCTCAAATATACGCTGCTCAAGTGCAGATTTTCTTGTGCGCTCTCAAATAAATGCTGCTGAAGTGCGATTTAGTGCGTTTATGTAACAAGTATGTCTCCAACATTTATTAGATTTGCTAGAAATATTTATGAATGTCTCCAATAGACCTACAGAGCGGCATTAATGCGTCCTGAAGTAGAGTGAAATGGCTATAAACTCCAGCAAGATAAGGTCATTGTATACAGAGCCATAGACCTTTATCTATAATGTATAATTATGGAAACTGTGCTTATCTTAACTGAAAGCGAGGTCATGTTTGCTGGCCTCATGCATCACGCACCTGTCAGTCAGTCAGCATGTCACCATAAAGCATTAAACAAATTACACACAGCACTACTACGGTTACAGAAAAGTTCACTCTGTTATAATTCACTCACATTTTAATACATTTTGGTGCGATTATGACCTGCTATTTAAAAAAAATGACTGAATGTTTTGATTGAGAAGCTGTAATGTAGCCGTGGCGGGATGAATTTTGGTGTGGCGCCCCGCCATGGAAAAATGAATGTAGCGGAAACCATGTTTCACCCAGACTTGTCACAATACTAAATTTAGATACTGAAAAAAAAGCTCCAGTGTTTGTGTATCTGTTTGCACTTGAAGCCAATCAGAATCATTTGTGAATTTCACTGGTGAACACAATGGCACATCAGCGCTGTTTAAAGGCTGATTTATACTTCTGCATCAAGCGCACGCATATGCTATGGCGAAGCCTACGCGTGGACACATAGCACCTCGCCGTGGCTATCGACTACTTTGACGCACACCTCTCAAAAAATGTAACGCGTAGCGTAAGCTCTGTGATTGGTCGGCTTGGTAGCGCTGACGAGTGTGGGCGGAGGTGAGAGCCACGCGCCCGATGCAGCGAGTGTTTACAAGTGTGGAGGGCACTGCCAGTTTGTGTTTTGTGTGTTTTGTGTTTACCTTATGATTTAAGTTGTTGCACGTCCGCCGGTTTCTGCCTCAAAATTAGCAAATTTAAGCCACTTGTACATTAAGGAACTGTTCAGAAAAAACAAAACACCAACGAAGGGACACAGAGAAACATAAACACCTACTGCCAGCTAGTGTTTCGGAAGTGTATTGCAGAGAAACAGAAACAGCACGCAGAAGTATAAATGCACGGCTACACACGAGGCTTGCGCCATGGGTCACGCCGATCACTTGACGCAGAAGTATAAACCCGGCTTAAGAACGCGCTCAACGGTGCTTAAATATTACAGACAACATGAGGGTGTGCTACAGATGACTGCATTGTTTTATCGCTCACCAGGCTGAAAGGCAGGGAAGCGTCCCCAAGGTGTTTACCTGGTGCCATGAACTTAAGCCTATGAGGACACTTAAGCGTATTACTCTTAAAGAGATTGTGATTTTGTTTGATACCTAAAACGTTTTTAATTGTTTAAATTAAACTTAACTGAATGACATTAAAGTGATGTTTACACCATTTCTGCTCTTTGAAATCGTGGCAATAGCTGGAGGTTTGAAAGGAGGTTTGAAAAAAACGCCCCCTAAAAACTTAAAAACTGCATTGCAAGTCATTTTTTCATTGTATTGAATGTCGTCTTTAAAAAATCATTAGTTTTTTTTGTGCTAGCATATAGCCCTAAGGTTATGTCTTCATTAATTTATTTGTGTATTAAGTCCATAAGTCCATGTGTATTCCAGCATATTTTTCTATTATATACAACAGACAAAAGTGACATAAATGTCATTTATTAAATGGCTGGGACTTTCCATTCTGTTTAGCTTATTTCTATCTTTTTCTTTTTTTGTTTGTTGGGTGCTTAACAAATTTCTGTAAAACGTTCTGTACTTTCCCGCTATTAATTATGATGGATGACGGGTAGAAATTAACAACATCAAAACTGTTGCTGGCAAACGACCAGGTGCCTCAGTGATGTCAGTGCTGCTTTTTTCATCTTTAATTTAGTGCAAAAGTGATGTTCGCTGTTTTCCGTTCAATACTTGTGCGTGTTCTGTTGCCGTTACCACGTCCACTAAGCATTACACTGCTGACTATAAGGGTGTGGGTCCATCAATAAAAAAATCAAGAGATGGCCTTGCAAGATGAGAGCATTCATTTTCTTTATTGCTCTCATTTTACACTTATCAAAGGATGAATTCAAAAGATTTGCGGTGCTGTTTATTTTTATTGTTCAGCACCAGCGATTAAGATCTAGCACTTTCTGGGTAAAATTATCATTGTTTGTTGCAGCTGTGATTAATTTAACTGCAGCGCATGTACGCAAGGGAGTCAAACAATTGCTCAATGCCTTGTCAAAACGAGAGCGAGTAGGATTCCAGTAATGTGGAGAAGAAAAAAAGAGGGGAGAACCCCATTTTGGCCCTTTTTGTTTTGAGCTGAATCTCCAGGGAGGACACGAATCTCGTAGTCGGTGCTCCTTTGCCGAACTTTAACAGTGAGAGAGCAGCTGTCAGTTTTGAGCTTGTACTCTGAGCCGTGTGTGTGTGTGTGTGTGTGTGTGTGTGTGTGTGTGTGTGTAAGTGTGTGTGTGTAAGTGTGTGTGAATGTGGATGTGAGTGTGTGTTCATGTTCTGTTGTCTGCCTGGTCAAGGTATAATAAGTGAGTCAAAAAGACACAGCTGCCGACCAGATGATTGGGGCCACCTGCTTTCTTCATCATTTACACGTTCCACAAATGTACAAACAACAGCAAATTAGAGGAGTCTATAGAAGCCTCGAATCTGTCTGTCTGTTTTCGGCGCAGATTTTAATATGTTGGCACTATGAATCAACGCGTTTGTGTTTTATGTGATGCCGCACACTGTGTTGTATAATTTGCGCTGGGTGGTTCAGCGAGGGACTTGTGGGACAATAATGATGTTTTTGATGAAGGTTGTACAATGTGGCTAGTGCAAAGTACGTTCGCTCAGGGGAAAAAATCAAGGGTGTTTTCTCAGAGAGCACAAACAAGTGGCTTCAGCTCGCAATGACTGCTGATTACCGTGTACTGTAAATGATAATGATAATGTCCGCATGTCATTAAGGCTTCCAGGAAAATATCTCCGCGTCTGCTATTAAACATTTAGGTGCCAAATTACGTTTTTTATTTAGATTTACAAATTACAGAAACACTTAAAGGGGTATAGTTTATCCAAAAAAGAAAATGTATTTACTCGCTCACATGTGGATTATATTGAACACAAAAGAAGAGATTTTGAAGAAGGCTGAACACCTTTAACCATTGACTTCCAAAGCAGGAAAACAAAATCCTATCATGTCAATGGTTACAGGTTTACATTTTTCTAAATATCTTCTTTTGTGTTTAATAGATTCTCATATGGGGTTGAAACAAGTAAAGGGTGACTAATGGCCTGTTTCGCCTGACTGGTACAGAACGGTATGGGTCGGTATGGGTCACCTTTATCAGGCTTGCGTTTCCACTGCCTAAAGGTTACCAAGGGTGGGCATGGTGTATGACAGAAAGTTTCAGTCAACGTCATTCTCACTCGAGGAAATGTCAAAGTAAAGCTGTCGGTTGGTCACATATCATGAGAAGCACTTCTCACAAAACAGATGGTTTATATACATAAATAAGTGTGTATAAATGTTTATTACTAACTTATGAACATGATTTGATTATAACTGCAGATCAATGACAATGCGAAATAGCCTACTGTAACGTCTGCAATTATATATAAAAAAAGCAACATATTTGAACACATACAGACCCCTACAGTCTTCGACATGTTTCCAATTACAGAAAAAACTACACACAGCATACATTTAGTCCTTATTTGGGTTCAAAAACAGCACAAAATATTTTAGTCTGTGCAAACCTCTCATCTGTATCTTTAATCTTCCAGCACATGTAACTTCTGTTAGAGAGTAATTCCGTCATTCCCAGTTCATAATAGTCCAAAAGGCGATGATAAACATGGCAGTTTGTTCATCATTCAGGTTGCTGAAACAGTTTGCTCCTGTGTTTAGTTAGGCTTCTTTTTTTTCACACTTCACTCTTGCATTTGTCCTTTTGTTTTCTGAAAGGATCAGATGTCGGTAGTACTTTAATAATCACGCATACGTTATTTTTATTAGCTCAAGAAGTTCCTTATTTCAAATATAGAAGCGATCGCGAGCTCCCTGGAGAAAGCAAAACTGCTCGCACTTTTAGATGGCCTCATAAAACAAAAACAGGACACAGCAGATTTTGTTCTTCTTGGCTTTGTGGTTGTACATCAACGGAACGGTTTGCTTTTAGGTACCTTTTGACAGTGGAAACGGCCATAAAAGCATATCGAACCGAACAGTACCACTCAGTGGAAATGGGCCATAAATGATGACAGAATTTTCTTTTTGGGTGAACTATCCCTTTAAGGTTGGCTGCTGCTGATTGTAAGTGTTGATTTGGTATTAATGTAAGGATTTGATAGATTATTAGATTTGATAAGATATATAGATTATAGGGATAGATAGATAGATAGATAGATAGATAGATAGATAGATAGATAGATAGATAGATAGATAGATAGATAGATAGATAGATAGATAGATAGATAGATAGATAGATAGATAGATAGATAGATAGATAGATAGATAGATAGCAGTCTCAACAAACCTACAGTTCAGGTTGTGACTGCTGTGATTACTGGTGTGTTTTTGTGTTCTGTACACAAGTGAGTAGCAGTTCTGTTAAGGAATTTTGAACTCAGAAACTGCTTTGAACAATTCACAGAGGAGGTCGTTTATGTAACCTGTCTAGTCCTACTGACCCACTCTGAGGAGGATTTGAACTGGAGATTAACTCCGAGACGTCCATGTTCTTCTAGTTTAGAGATGCCCAAAGTAGGGTCCACATGCCAAAGTTGGCCCATTGTAACCTTTGATTTGGCCCACCATACCATCTGAGAAAAGAGTGAATAGGATGGAGAGAGTTGGGACGAATGCCTTTAAAAGAGATCATCATTTCTAATTTGATGCAACCTTTTTTGTTAGTTTTTTGTTTTATTGCTGAGTTACAAAAAAACTAAGTGAAAATAAATGTTTTAATTAAATGTTTTGAAAATGAATCAGATTTTAAAAAATGTAAATACTGTCACTCAACAGATACGCAGAAGAAATTGGTGAGTAAATTAAGGCAAAAACTAACGTAATTCCATTCTGTTATAAATGATATTGCTTTTGGTTTTACTGTAATAAGTTCATTAGTAAATGTTAAAAACTGTATTAGTCAATATTAAGCATAGTTTTCTAGTTATTTTTAAATATTATTAAATAAATTGGGAAATTACCCATGGCAACTATTAACCTTCGGCCCCCTAGCTTGAATCAAGTTAGGATTTTGTCCCTTCCTAAAAAAGGTTGTGCATGTAGATGCATGTACATGCATATTTCAAAATTCTGAAGAATAATTCTTTGTGGGATTCCTTTAGATTTTCTAGTGAGGTTTTACCAACACAATATCACAGAATTTCATGTTTTTAATAGAGGCTTATTCATATGAATTAGTATGATCTCCTTCACACAGTATGTATATACATTCATCATCCAAAAATGGTTGGATTCAGGCATGGGGGTTTGGGGGCGCACCTCCATTTAATAAATGTCTGTTTTTCTACAAATTAATCATTTTGTATTCATATGAATTAGCCCCTTTGCTGCTAATACACAAAATAGTCATGTTTCCTTGTAAGATCAGGCTGGGTTTTACAATGTTTAGTTTTTGTTGTTTAAATTTATGAATAAAATAGCATCTGTGATGAGCAGAACTTGATACTGTACATTTTGCACTACAATATGAAATAAATTATAACTCATATTGAAAATTCTGAACCTATCATGTGTATTTTATAAAACGTATGTGACTATATAAGAATAATTACGGTACAGTCTGTGTTGTAGAGCAAAACATTCATTTAATGTTGAGTTGAGTTTACCACAGACCTGTTTAAACACATAAATAAAAAAATACAGAAACCAAAGTCAATTATCCTACTGTCACAACTATATCCTATATGCACAAGCATAGATGTACTACGTTTTTAACCACACACAAAAACATTAATTTTGTTGCTTGTTCAAATGATGAATAATTATACTTGAAATGAGCTGAATCAATACAATTCTTATGTTTGTTTTTTTTTTTTTTTGGGGGGGTTACAACTTAATGGTTTTATGTTTAATCCACTTAAATTTGTAAAAAAAGATTAAGTTGACTTAATCGATTTGTGTTGGTACAACATGAAGCAATTGTGTGGAACCCTGCATTTTTACAGTGCACTAACTGTAACAAGTTGAAGTAATATTTAAAAGTTTTCACTTTTTACAGTGCATGAATAGAGTTTGAATGCACTACATTCACCATGTTGTCATTATCACATCGCCTGCATTATTTACTTTCATTCCTAAATCCTCTCCTGTGGCCTCATGAGCACTTCAGAATATCAGTGGAAGGACGGTTGTAAATCTCGTCTAGGGTGACAAAAAAATCGAGAAATGGTGCTGGCCTTACATTCTAATCAACTCTGTTACATTGGTTATAAAAAGGTAAGGTAATCTTTAAAACACTTACAGTATAGAAATAGCGTGCAACTTTCTCCAACTGATCTCACTTCTTTTGGAGGGAAACTCTGGAATGAATTGAGGCAGGCTATTATTCTACTCTCATTTGCACAAAATGTTTAGGATACAATTGCTATTGTGGTGTTTTAATAAATTCATTATTTACTTTAAAAACAAGGAGACGAAAATGCATAAAGATTTGTTTTATACATGCCATGCATTATCTAAATTGAGGTTAGCACCTTGAGCTAACACAAAATGGTGTAAAATGTCAACTCTATTATGATTTGCTGAACTTATTCTCTGAAAACTTGACTGACACAGTTTCAATTTACTAGAACTTCTATGTTAAGCTGCTTTGACTCAATCTAAATTAAAAGCGCTATAGAAATAAACATGAATTGAATTTAAAGAGTTAACATTCCCAAAAGTTTGGTACTCCCTATCGGCATTTAGCTTTATTTTACATTAACAATAGATTCAGTACACTGTAAATTATTAGTTTGATATATGGATATCATACCAGTTTAGGATAAATGAATAGAAAAAGCTTGGAATGTACTTGCAATTCTGAAATTTTATAATCATCTTGTCCTTGTTCATAATGATTTGATCATAGTTATTTATTTATTTGTAATAAACTGCGCTGAGGGAGGAGGTCATGTTCTGCTTGTAGGTGGGAGGCAGTGGCCAATTTTACAGGACCAAAGCAAAGCGAGGGATAAACGAAGGCAAAAGGACTTGGCTAATTTCTACCCCGCCTTATTGGAGACAGAAATCAAAACAAATTCGGGATATAATCTGAGCCCCTGCTTCATTTTCCTTTGGTCCAGGTATTTACTGAATTTGCCCTGGTGCTCTCATTACTAGGCCCCCGATTCCAACCCCCCCCCCCCCCTCCTGCCTTGAACATTCCAGCCAAATTACACCTCCCACGTGAGCAGGCAATCAGCCGCCCAAGGCCAATCTCTCATGTTTGTAATAATATTCTAATAACCAGTTACTGGCTGTTTGGAGAGTGCCCTACTCCTACAAGTCACCATAATTAGCAGTCCTAATGAGAGGAAAGCTGGACCACCACGCCATACCCCCCTTCGCTTGGCGGGAAAGGGCCACCAGTCATTGCCCACAGTATCTGCTTGTTTGAACATCTCAATGCGTTCGTAAGTGCTCATGAAGCGCTCACGTGTCATCTTCTGTCCTTGTCTCGCCAGTTTTGCTCTTAAGGTTACAGGAAATGTGAGAATTCCTTTGCATGTGGTTGGCATTGGCTCATTTAGCTTCACTCGCAACTTTGATAGGCTACTCCACCTGAATACCTAAATGAAGTTATATGGTTATGTTGGAGAAAGGAATGGAAAAGGAGTGTTTTGAGGTTTAACACCTTAATATTTGTACTAAATGCTTGATCTGTGTTTTATTGCAGCTGCCATGTATTTATTGGAATGTCCTGAAAATAGATTTCACTTGATACTTTAAAACAGCAGATTGCATATTAAAAGGTATGTTTGTACATGTTTTGCGGTTGTCTTGCCGGACGGATCCCAACTGCTTTCTATTTTTAGGAAAGTTTTGTTTATCATAAGATCCCATTGTGTGGGAGAAAAGTACCTTAACATTTCACTCACTTGGATTGTTTTTGCTGCTCGTTCTTTAGAAGAATCTGATTGTTTTTCCCCTTTGTGTTTTTGGCTGTCTCTGTGCAGATGTTGATTTAGCGCAGAATTTTCTTCTCTGTTGGTTGTGCTACTAATTTGTGGTGAAACGGGTAAATTCAGCCATGTGGGAGGCCATTTTTCTCATTCCTTCTCAAAATCTGCAACTCCAACTAAAAAAGTATGGCTGTCACAACGTTGGCACTGTATGTATTTGTGGTGGGGGTTTTTTTACCTAAAGTTTTTCTTCAAGTTTATCAAATGTTCCAGCACAGAAGTTCAGGGTTTTTTTTTTCCATCACAGTCTGTGTCATTGAAGTAAGCTATACAAGAAATAATCAAATACAGTGCTCTCACATTTTTACAATTTAAAAAAATTGTTGTAATTCAGTTAAAGTGTGTCAAAAAAGGACTTATAACAATGCTAAATGTAAGATTCAATTCATTAATATGGTCACAATACTGAGGAGAAATTAAGGCCTATATCCCAACTGTGTATACACAGTGCTCAGCATAATTGAGTACACCCTATTTTAAAAAAAAATTATATTTTTATCCATTTCTCAGTAAATAAAGGCAATGTATTTTGGTGCATTTAAACAAAACAGATTTATTAAACAGATATATTTATTAAAATAATATTTTAGCTACCAAACATCTTCAGAAATGGAAAGATACAATTAAATTCAAGCAAAATATTGCAAAAAATAAAAATACAAATTTACAACCTACAAAATTTCAACAATTTATTTATTTATTTTGCTTTTCTTGATTTTTTTTTCTTTTTGTAAAATTTGTAGCAAAATTTATTTTTGCTATTTTAGTCCAATATTAAATTTGGATGTATTAGGTTTTGGACCATTATTGTTATAGTTATTTTGTTCGATAAGCTCCAGATTTGGCTTTAGTACTGATTAACCTAATGTATATGCACAAATATTATATAGCTGTAAAAGATAGATCTTTGAGGGGTGTACTTATATATGCTGAGCACTGTATTTATTCACAGTTGAAAAGGTTGCAATAGCAGGTTATCTGAAAAACTGTTACGTTTCACCTGATTTTTTAGGGTTTTAATGCTCATCAGCTCTACATTAGTTTGATCAAAGTACAGTAACATTAAGTATTTTTACAATTAAAAAACTACTTTTTTTTATTCATGCAATTGAAAGCTGTAAATATCATTATGCCAGGATTCATTGTATTCAGATTCATCAGAAATCATTCTAATGTTTTCTATATAACTTGAAATCTCAAACATTTCTGCTTAGTATGTTGTTGGAAACTGTGAATTAATTTTACCAACGCTATCTCATGGCAATTTGTTACTTTGATTGTGTCTAATTTGTATGAGTTCATACAATCTTATTCATATATTTTAGTACAACTTGCTCATCCCCCAATGATGGGTTTAGAGGTGATTTTGGCTGCTTCTTTTTTTTTAATCATACATTTTGTACGTCTGAACTTGTCTGAATTAGCCACTAACTGACAAATTGTAAAATAGTTATGTTTCCTCATGAGGCTGGTTTTACAGATTCTTTGCTGAATCAAAAGTACAAAAAGTACAATTTATTCGTAAATGAAATGTGTTGTGGAATTATTGGCTTTCAGTTGAATGCATTTTTGCTGAATAAACTTTTTTTTAAAAGAAATATAAATAAATAAAAAAACACTACAAATTTTCAGTGTGATACTGTAAATCAGGGGTGCCAAACCTTTTTTTTTTTTTTATAAAGGGCCAAAAAGCAAACTTGATTGAGGGCTGTGGGCAGAATACATACCAAATTGTGTGTGTGTGTGTGTGTGTGTGTGTGTGTGTGTGTGTGTGTGTGTGTGTGTATATATAATTTGCCATGGGTAATTTTCAAATTTATGCTGTAATATTTAAAAATAACTAGAAAACATTGCTTTAAATCATATTGATGAACGCAGTATCATTTTTTACATTTTCTAATGAACTTATTACAGTAAAAAATAAACAATCCCATGTATAACATAAGTTCAATGCCGAATACACTAGTCAAGATTACTTTGATTACAGACATCTTATGCATCTGTCAAGTGACACTATTTACATTTTAAAAGTCTGATCCTTTTGCTGTATTTAATTGAATCATGTAATTTCAGTTGGCTTTTTTGTAGCTCAGTAATAAAACAAAAAAGCAAAATTAAATGTTAAATTCAAAATGACGATGGCTGTCAAAGGCATTCATCCCAACCACCTCCCCATCATTCTCCCTCTCTTTTCAGAAGGGATGGCGGGCCAAATCAAAGGTTACCATGGGCCAACTTTGGCCCGCGGGCCCTATTTTGGGCATCTCAGCTGTAGATAAAGGGTGATTGTACACAAACTGTTGCAAACCATTTTGACTGAAAAGTCAAAGTTTGATGTGTTAACAGTCCTGTTAGCCCCTACTGATTGGTAATGTAACCACACAATTTAGTTTTAACACAACACATTTTTCAATCATTAGTCACAATTAATAAATGACATTATTATAGAGGTTTCATCCAATTTTTTTCATGACCTATATAAAACAGACTTTTATTTTCCTTGTTGGCTGCTTTTGATATCACGCCTCAGTGTAGCTGCTAGTGAAGTGTTTGGGACGATACCCATTACTAACGAGTGCATAAAATTGAGAACAAACCCTTGTAATTTCCTTAGTCAAACCCATTTAATACAATTGGATTTGCCCTTATTTTTTTCACTGTGTACTATATTCATAATCTAACTTGTTTTGCCAACTAATAACAGTTCTGAATGCAGTAGTCACAAATTTCAATATAAAGTTTAAGTTAAAATTATTAGCCTTCCTGTGATTTACATTTTTTTATTCTTTTTTCAAATATTTCACAAATGATGTTTAGCAGAGCAAGGAATTTTCATAGTATTTCCTATAATATATATTTTTTTTCTGGAGAAAGTCTTTTTTGTTTTATTTTAGCTAAAATAAAAGCAGTTTTTTTCAACATTATTTTCAATATTATTTGTCTTCTTTGTCTACAGAACAAACCCTTGTTATACAATGACCCTAATTACCCTAAATTGCTAAAATATGGATGGATAAAATAAATCCATCATTCAAAATTAGTTATTACAGTTTTTTTTGTTTTGCCACAAATTTCTGAACCCTGATCTCAATTTTCTCACCTACTTTTAAGCTCTCCAGTGTTAATAATAATAATAATAACAAATTTTATTTATATTGCGCTTTTCTCAGACTCAAAATCTCTTTTCTCAGACTCTAAATTGTCCATAGAGTATGAGTGTGAATGAGGGTGTGTGGATGTTTCCCAGAGATGGGTTGCTGCTCGAAGGGCATCCGCTGTGTAAAACATGTGCTGGATAGGTTGGCGGTTCATTCCACTGTGGCGACACTGGATTAATAAAGGGACTAAGCTGAAAAGAAAATGAATGAAAGAATGAATAACAGAATAGTAAAGTTTCTCACTGCATGTCCCCATATCGAAAGCTGATGTACAGTGCATCCGGAAAATATTCATAGTGCTTCACTTTTTCCACATTTTTTTTTATGTTACAGCCTCATTACAAAATAAATTAAATTTAGAGCTCGCCGGCCATCTAAGCTGAGTGATCGGGGGAGATCGGCAGGGAGTCAGGTGGGTGATCAATAGCCCAATGGTCACTTTGTCTGAGCTCCAGCATTCTTCTGTGGAGAGAGGAGAACCTTACAGAAGGACAGCCATCTGTGCAGCAATCCACCAATCAGGCCTGTGTGGTAGAGTGGTCAGACGGAAGCCACTCCCCGCTTGGAATTTGCCAAAAGCCATCTGAAGGACTCTCAGACCATGAGAAACTAAATGCTTTGGTGTGATGAGACTAAAATTGAACTCTTTGGAGTGAATACCTGGCGTTATGTTTCGAGAAAACCAGGCACTGCTTATCACCAGGTTTATACCATCCCTACAGAAGCATGGTGGTGGCAGCATCATGCTGTGAGGATGTTTTTCAGCAGCAGGAACTGGAAGATTAGGACAGAGGGAAAGGTGAATGCAACAATAAATAGAGACATCCTGAATGAAAACCTGCTTCAGAGAGCTCTTGACCTCAGACTGGGGCAACGGTTCAACAACCAGCAGGACAATGACCCAAAGCACACATTCTCAGTGAATGTTCATGAGTGGCCCAGCCAGAGCCCAGATCTAAATCCTATTAAACATCTCTGGAGAGTACACCGTTGCTTCCCATCCAACCTGATATAGCTTGAGAGGTACTGCAAAGAGGAATGGGCAAAATTCCCAAAGACAGGTGTGTCAAGCTTGTGGCATCGTATAAAAAAAACTTGACGCTGTAATTGCTGCCAAAAGTGCATTAACAAAGTATTAAACAAAGGCTGTGAATACTTATGTACATGTGATTTTTCAGGTTTTTAAATAAATTTTCAACAATTTCAAAAAAAAATCTTTTTTCTCATTGTCATTATGGGGTATTGAGTGTAGAGTTTTGAGGAAACAAATTAATTTAATCAATTTTGGAATAAGGCTGTAACATAAAAAATGTGGAAAAATTGAAGCGCTATGAATACTTTCCGGATGCACTGTATGGCATGATATATTGAAACATATGCAAACTACAATTGGATTTCACATACTAAATATAAAATGTCATAATAGTCAAAAAATTGTCACAATAGTGCAAAAATCACTGTGTACATTTTCCAACCATATCATACAATATTTTGACCAGTATGACATACAGTACATTTTATATATGTGAAATCCATAAGTATAGTAGTGTCACATATGTAATTTACATATATTTCTATCTATCAGATTTCTATTTTGGGATCTGTTTTCATCAGTCTGGTCTTTTGGATTTGGCCACAGACTCTCCTTTACATCACAGTGGTGTTTTGCGTTAGTCAAGAATCATGGAAAGAACCTACTATCAATGTGAATCAAGCCCTGACATTGGTCTGCTGTGGTGCTGTGATTGGGTTTTCTTACATACAATAATGCCAAATATGAAAAGATTGTTTGTAGTGGTACATGGAGCAAAGGAACCATAAATATAAAATAAGAATGAATAAAGTTGAAAATTATAGATAATGTAGTCCAGTTTGGGTCATCTTCTGTGGTAACTGATGTCATTTGATCTATTGTGAAATTTTCAACATCTAAAAATATAATGTTGTACATCAGTTTCCATGCATCAAAAGTAATGCAACAGTTATTTATTGAGTGCTTATCAGTTGATAGTTACAGTACATCATGTTAATTAAATGTAATGTTTGAGTTGCATTTTGAAATGGGATCAATTTGATGGTTAATTGTATTATACTGAAAAGGTGATTTTAGTTTAATGAACAAATTATCTTTGACTAATGTGTATTGTATCCAAGCATTTGAAAAAAGAGTTAAGAGTTTTGTAAAAATGTGCCGTTTTGGCAGTAGTTGTAAATTTTGGTTCTAGAGTTTTGAAAACTGACACCAGGGTTCTGAAATTTGTGGCAAAATGATTGTAAAAAACTGTAAGACTGTAAGACTAATTTAATAAGAACAAAAATTTTACCGGAGGGCTAATAATTATCATGCTTTTCAATAATACTAATAAATAATAAAAGATTCTCATTGGCCATTTCACCTCTTGTTTTCAACTGCTCTCCAACATGTGTCTTGAATTGCTAGTTTTGAGGTCCTCTCAGAGTCGCCCTGTGGCAGTTGTAGGTGGCCGAGGTTAAGCACAGAACTAGTATGGAGGGGGTTTAGCAAGTTTCTAAATCTCAATATGAGGCCCAGGACAAGGAGAAGATCAGAGGTTGCGAGGGTGAAGTCAATCACAAGCTATTTCGAGAAAGCCGAACAACAAATGCTTGCTCTGTTGCTTGTTAGGGCTTCACACATGTACGTGTTAGGTGGCCTATGATGGGCATGTACTTTATTGAAGACGTATTGTGTGGCTGTTGTTGCATAATATTGTTTGATTATTTCAACGTGCCTGCGATCTTACCCTGAATCACACAGTTTGGATGCTGCAGACGGCACATCCCTTAAGGCGAGTAGTAAATTCTCACCTGCCACAATTACAACGTGTGTGTTATTTTAGCGATCTGTTACTAAGCCAATGTGTAGAAAAACATTGCACCAGACTCATTATTTTACCCTATGTCGCCATTATTGTGAGATTAAATTGGGTCTTATTTGGAGTAAACTGTACAACATGGTCTTTGAATCTGATTCTGTGGTTTCACGTTCTGCAGGTCAGTGTTTTGTGTGAGCAAAGTAAAGAATACTAAATTATATTTTTTTTAAAAGCTAGTTTCTCAGATTTTTTCAATGTTGAACCAATTTCTCTTTTCAGAATATTTTTTCAATTGTATTTGAAACTTCAGTTGATGCGTAATGTAGCTGTGTGAACATAAACAACATCTCTGAATGTAATATGCTCAAAGTTCAATGCAAAGGGAGACATTGGCCAGAGTTACAGCAAGTAAAGTTTGGGAACTTCAAAAAAATACATCCAGGCTAGTGAGATCACAAACGCTTGAAGAGCTTCTTCTGTTTTTGTATTTGGGCTTTCACAGGACATTACACAATGACAGAAGTGCTTACAATTTCATTTCAAGTTCCGGAGAATTATAAAAAAAATATATAGCTAGCATTTGACAAAGGACAGCTTCCAGAATCTCTCCCAGTTCAGTGCTGGATTCGGCTAAAAACTCCTTAAAGAAGGAGCAGCTCAACCAAAATAGATGAAGCTGTGGATTATGAGCCACAACCTGTAAGTGGTTTTATTGTTAAAATTGATCTATTACATGCACAATTTATGTTAACAGTATGTTGTAGCAAGGACGTAAACAAGAATGTAAACAACTGGGAAATGTTGTTTGGCACAAATTCATATTTATCCGTCAAACTCCAGTAAATACCCACAATCTTCACCAGTCCTGCAGTGTCTCTCTATGTGGCTGCTTTTCCTTAATAATATTTCAGAATATTTACACATGCTTATAACCTGAATATATGTGAAAGACACTTTTTCACTATTCAGATTTTATTTTAGAGAGCAGGCCTGAGGTTTAGCTATGTCCTCTGTCATTTTCTGTCTGATTCAGGCTCAAACTGATACGGATAACAGCTACTCTGACTGACAGTATTTTCTGTCAGACGCTTTTCCTGGTGACGTGGAGCCGATCCGCAAATCACAGTATGTTATGTTAGCTGACCAATCAGAGCCTCTTGAGGGTGGGCCATTCGGAGGAATTAAGAAATATGACAATCATTTTCAATTTAGCTGAGTAGCTGTATATAATCTGAAAAAATAACGTGATTTTTTTCTACAAAGGAGGCATGAGCACACATTGCTTTGCATCTAATAAACACAACCAAGCCTTAAAAATACACTCTGGACCACCCCTTTAGTTTCAGGCATACAGTATGAAGTCAAGGCCTAGTGTTATTTTAAAAGTACTGTGCTGCAAACAAAACAAAACAATAAAAAAAATCTGATTTTATCAGTATTTTAGAAACCACTTTTGAAAATGACAAATAGTATTGAATTTAATAAATTTGATCAAAGTTTATTGAAGACAATTTCTACATTTTTTTAAAGATGCATTCAAATAATTACTCTGACATTTATTAAGTAAATATAAAGTGTAAGTGAAATGTTAAGTGTGAATTACAAAGTTGTTTAATTTAAAATTATTGGTGCTTTAAAAAGTTCTTGAATCTGGTGTTCATGAAAGAGTGGGAAACCTGTGTATTATTGGCTGGATTTGTTTAAATGGCTGGATTTTAATAAAAAAATTACCTTCTATAATATAAAAAACATTTTAAAAGTATATTTATGCTGACTTAATAAAACAACTTAACTAAGTCCAAGAAATAATATTAGATTATTATACAGTGAGGGAATAATCATGACTCACAGTAAATGGCAACTGTTTTCATTAACAAATCATTGAATCCTTAATTTACTCAATCATTCAAAACCTTGATTTATTCAGGAAGGAAACAAGTGATTGATTGTAATTCAAACATGCATACTTTATGTATCAGCTGAGCTGTATGGGAAATGAGAAATATATACAAATCAAACAGTGACTGAATTATTAACCAAACCAAATTATTTAAAAACACAGATTCATGTAAGTACAAAACAATTAGCGAGTTAGTCTCTGAATCATTCATTTTTAAACGTTTCAAAAATGCTGATTCATTGAATGACTAAACCGGTGACTGCATTTATGAGTGAGTCGCTGAATAATTAATGAATTAAAGGCATGAAAACACATGGTTCTAATTATGTTGGTGGAGCAAAGCAGACAAAGTCATTGCTGTAATTAGGTCTACAGAGTAAGTAACTAAATAACTTCTTGTTTATTGAACAACTCAATAAAAAGTTTTAAAAAGCTGTGGATAAAAGATCATCAGTGAATTTTTACAATTTTGAGTCATTTTTTAAATTGCATTTGTAGTTCGGCATTTCTAAATGTGTTAGTTACTTTTTTGGGGGGGAAATTATGTTTTATTTTTATTTATTTTTTTATTTGTATTTTTTTTTAGGAGTGCAATAGGTGATTGTCTTTAGGAACAAATTTTGTGCTGGTTGAAAGTCTCTTCACATTCTGATAGAAATCATTAATTTAAGGGTTTCAAATGGACTTATATGTATTTTAATATTCTGTGCAAGTTGTAGGACCAAGAAAACCCTAATCCAATCAAAACGTTTAGTCTGAACATTATGATAGGCTGTTCTACGCTCAAAAAAAAAAAAAGATTTTGCAACTTGTTCAAACTACTTATTTGAAATGAGTCAAAACAACACAATTCCTGGAGATTTTTTGAGACAACTTAATTGTTTTATGTTCAAACTCTTTAAATTTGTTTAGTTAACTTAATTAATTTGTGTTGGGACAACATGAATGGATTGTGTGGAACCCAACATCTTTTACAGTGTACCTGCCTGTCAAAATGTGCAATTGCATACCTCAGCTTACCCGGTTTGTGCAGAAATGATTGCATCATCAGCGTGTTCACGGATGCGATTTAGACAGAGAATGGCAGATAAACATCAACAACCTAAATTATTATTTTTTAAATAGCTATTTTAGTTTGCTAGCTGTACTATAAAGTTTTCTCTGAATGTTATGTGATGTATTGTCTAGTGCGCGTTCATGCATTCAGGAGGTGTGGCTTTGGATGGTGATTTGCAAAGTAAGTAGGTTTTCAGTGATATCAGGCTAACGTTAGCATTCAACCGGCAGCTAGCTCTTTGCAACTCTCACATGGTCGCCCACTGAAGCTAAGCAGGGCTGCGCCTGGTCAGTACCTGGATGGGAGACCACATGGGAAAGCTAGGTTGCTGCCGGAAATGGTGTTAGTGAGGCCAGCAGGGGGCGCCCAACCTGCGGTCTGTATGGGCCCTAATGCCCCAGTATAATGCCGGAGACTCTATACTGCTCAGCGCCGTCTTTCGGATGAGACATTAAACCGAGGTCCTGACTCTCTGTGGTCATTAAAAATCCAAATCTGCCTCCTAACCATCCCCATATCACAAGTAGCTTAATCACTCTGTCTCCTCTCCACCAATCAGCTTGTGTGTGGTGTGCGGTCTGGTGCAAAATGGCTGCCATCGCTTCTTCCAGGTGGATGCTGCACACTGGTGGTGGATGAGGAGATTCCCCCCAACATGTAAAGCGCTTTGAGTGCCCAGAAAAGCGCTATAGAAATGTAAGGAATTATTATTATTATTATTAATTATTTTCCAAGATCTTACGTTTCACTTTTATATAGTATTATATTATTAAATGTAACTTATTCAACATTGGGAAATCATACTGTTATATTGTTCAGTTTCTAGCTCAATCATCAGGAGCCATATGTATTCATTTTGTTTTGTCTGTGTATTTCATTTTGACTTTATTTTAATAACTATTGACGTTCACTGTAAAAACAATCCCTTCATGTCATCCCAACACAAATCGATTAAGTTAACTTAATGTTTTTTGCAATTTTAAGTTAATTGAACATAAAACAATTAAGTTTTTATTTTATCCACAAAAAAACTCAAAAATTGTTTTGACTCACCTCATTTTAAATAGGTAGTTTGAACATGTATATATATATTTTTATTTTTATTATTATTATTATTACTTTTTTTTTTTTACTATTTATGATTCAACAAGGACCACAGTGCACTTTATTGAAAAAAGAGAACAAAGGTCCTGAGGATGAATTAAATTAACATCAAATTTTAGTAATCAAATTTTTGAGTAACTATCCCTTTAAGCGTCTCGGTTTCTCATTATAAGTTGTTGATTTTATTAATAATCAGAATGCAGATGTTTTGCACTAATCCACATCTGTCAGTGCAGTAATGGTGTTGTTTGTGCACTGGTCCTTGTTGTGCCTAAAGCACCTGGCATTAGGAGGGAAATGTGTGTAAATCACTCATCATGTGAGGCCAGCCATACTGCAGCATTAACCTGTCTGAGACGCACACGTACAAAACTAGACCCAACCTCACTGTGTATACAAACCAGAGGGTGTTTGTTTGCTTGCATAGGCGTAAAACCGGTACTTTAGTCACAGTTGGTGAAGCACAGTGATTTTCTGTTAGTGGAGTGTATGAGGGGGCACACTGTAAAAAAATCCATTAATTAACATTTAACTGTTTATCTTATACATTTATTATTTATTTATGGTTATGGATTGCATTATGGCACCTTGATCTCTGCTCTGTCATATTTTGATGTTAAAAATTCAACTGTGCAGTTTAGCAGAGTGATTTTTATTATGATATTGGATTATTATGGTAAAAAAATTCTAACATTGCGTGATGCATTATTCTGCGATTATATGTATAACATGTAAATAAATTAAACTGTATAATAAATAAAATATAGAGAATTAAGTCGGTAAGAATAAATGAAAGTTTACTTGCAGTTCATTACCAGGCTTTTGCACTAAAACTAACCAAGATAATATATAATTTAAAACTAAAAATGTTATTAAAAGGCACATTTTCACACTTTTTTAACAATAACAGTTGTCTGAGGAAGATCAAGGTCTCTAATGCAATTCCCAAATATTAATCATTTCTATATTTTTTTTCTTTTTCTTGCTTTATCTCCTTGTCTTTTACTTGTGTTTCTATGTAACAACTCTGTGACTGTTATGGATAGGCCCAGAGCCCTGACCTAAACCTAATTGAGCATCTCCGGAGAGACCTAAAAATGGCTGTCCACCAACGTTTACCATCCAACCTAACAGAACTGGAGAGGATCTGCAAGGAGGAATGGCAGGGGATCCCCCAAATCCAGGTGTGAAAAACTTTTTGCTTCTTTCCCAAAAAGACTCATGGCTGTATTTGATCGAAAGGGTGCTTCAAATATACAGAGCAAAGGGTCTGAATATTTAGGACCATGTGATATTTCAGATTTTTTTTTAATTATAAATCTGCAAGAATGTCAACAATTTTGTGTTGTTCTGTCAATATGACGTGGTGTGTACATTAATGGGGAAAAATTACTTAAAAAAGTTGAGCAAATGGCTGCAATATAGCAAACTAATATGTTATGTTCCATCATGCGACTATTGCGTTTGTGGTTTTTCTCCAAAAAAAATTACTTTATCAAAGACTGTGACTTTGTTTTCTAAGAGTTCTAAGAAACCTTTCACTCTCAACATTGTTTGTGTAGACTTTAATCAGAATTCTACTTTGAGCCTTCATTTGTGTTTTATTTGTATTTATTATTTTGTGTGTAGCTGGTGATGAAAATACCCTCAGAATTTTTTTGTACCCCATTTGGTAAATTTATATCTTCCTGCAGAAATATATTCAGGGATTAAATAATTTTTTCTTTTTTTGCAATTGAGTCAGTTTCTTTAAAGCTGGAATACACCAGCACCACAATGCTGAAACGATATTGTGTAGCCCTATTTTCATTGACATTTTAATAGTTTGAAACAATGTATTGTACTATATAATAAAAAATAGAGAGAATGAAGTCAGTAAGAATGAATGAAAAAGTATTTGCAGTTCATTACCAGGTTTTTGCACTAAAGCTAACCCAAATAATATATAATTTCAAACTTTTTAAAATGTTAACAAAAGTCACATTTTCAAATTTTTTAACAACAGGGAAGATCTTATAATAATTCCCAACTATAATTTGTTTCATTCTTTTTTCTTTTTCTAACTTCATTTCCTTGTTTTTTACTGGAATGGCCTGTTCTTGAATGGCCCAGCCAGAGCCCTGAACCAAACCCAATTGAGCATCTCTGAAGAGACCTAAAAATGACTGTCCACCAACTTTTACCGTTCAACCGTTCAAGATAACAAATAGCCATTCTTGATAAAGAATAAAGAAAATGGTTAATTGACGGATATTTTTTACAGCGGAGTGCAGTAAGTCAGTCTTGTTAGAGGTGCATTATAGGGAACCTGCTCAGAGCAGAGATGACCAGCTTTTCTTCCAGTATAATGTGAAGCAGCTGTGACTCTCCTTGCGTGATACACCGAGCCACCAATTAATGGGGGGGGGGGGGGGACATGTTGACCTACAAAACAGAGGAGCACAACAAACCCTGTAACTACAAACAGGTTGGCCTTGAGAAACGTTCCTCTCCAGGGAAAGAAGCGAGAGGGAAGGAAAAGGAAAACGACAACTTTGGTTACGTGCACATAATCCACTTACCTTTTAAAAGGTGTTTTTGTTTCTTTGCGGTTAGACGTCTGCGTTTTTCTTTCACATAGTTTTAACGCAGCCAGTTGAACGTTTTCCCCTGCTCGCTGACTTGATTTTCTGTCAGAAAAGTATGCATGAAAGGCATTTATTTGGTAATATTGTAGATGTGTAAAGCTGCTGATGTGAGAAGCAGAGCCAGCGCCTAAAAAAATGGCTGAATCCAGAATGCTTGACCCCTCGTGGGTTTTAATGGGAGTTTATTTGGGAACCTTTTTTTAGGATGGGAGCCAGGGTTGGAAATAATGGGAATGCTGAATTGATCCAAGACTTTTTACATGCTTGTGAAACATCAAAAGTGGTTATGTTTTATTGAAATATATTGTATTTGATCTGTTGCTTGTCTGCTTTATGTACAGCATGTTGTTTTCAGCATAATGTCCTCTTTTATGAGTATATGCATTCAAAATATAGGTACTGGTTTTGCAGTCTGACTAAAACCATATTTTATCTGAAGATTTAAGAGTAGAAATGGGAGAAGAGTTTTAATGTTTTCATGTGTGACTGTGGAATTTTAGAAAATTTTCTTTAAATGAATTGAAATGAATTTAGAAAAGATTTTAAATATAAATTTGCATATGAAGCACACCAAAACAGGATGCAAAATATATAGATTTGATCAGTATTTAAAATAATCATTATTGAAATATGTAATTGTTCGAAATTGTTAAAATTTTAAGACTATATAATTTGATTGAGAAGAAATGAATTACAGTCTTTTGATTTCATAACTTGTGATTTCTGAAACATTATCAACATTTATTAAACTTGCACATTTACTAATGACAAAATATGTAAATATAATTTTAATACTCTTAGAATTTACTCCTATTACTCTGAGAACTACAGTATACAAATAAATGTTCATTTTCAGATGAAAAAAATAAACTCACTACTGACAATATACACAAACCGGCCACTTTATTAGATACACCTGTCCAACTGCTCGTTAACACAAATATCTAAAATAGCCAATCATATGACAGCAACATAATGCATTTAGGCGTGTAGACATGGTCAAGGCGATTTGCTGCAGTTCAAGCCAAGCATCAAAATGGGGAAGAAAAGTGATTTAACCAGTCAAACTTTGCAGACCCGGTTGCGGGTCCTGTGACAGCATCGACTTCCCCTTTAATCTTTAAAGGTCCCGGGTTGCCCAACACCCCATAAGTGCTTTTGTTTGAGAGTGTAGAAGCTATGTGTTATGCACATATGCATCACTTCATTTTTTATTTTACTGTACAAAAGTTATTTACACTTAAATACACAGTATACTGGATACCTGAGCTGGGTTTTGAACATTGGTTTGTTTACATATTTTATAGTCATTGACTAATTTTGATATAATGTTATGATGCCTGAAATGGAAAGGAGAAAATATAAGTAATGTAAACTCATGTTCCTATAGTTATTATCATGTAAAACTAAGCAGAAGCAAATATGTCCTATTTGATATCAATGATCAAAAAGTTATTTTCCCACTATTCAGTTGAATTACAATAATTTTGTCATATCACATGATAGAGATAAAATAAATTTTCCTAGTGTTTGCTGCTTTTCAAGCAGAACTGTCTGGAGTAGCCAAATTCTCTAAATAGATAATATACACCCTTTCAAAAAAGCATTTTAGAACAAAAAATAAAAAGGGCTCAATGTTGGAGTGGTTCATCATAAAACATAAAACATCAAATATTATTTATTACTTTCAGCAGTTTTTTATGTAAATTCAAAGGGTTTTTTATTCAATTACACTGGAATGTTGAAAATTTGGTAGGTGGAAAATACATAAAAAATGGTATAGCACCTCTCATCAGTTGGAATACAATAACTTTTGCATAGATTATGGTAGAGACATTTTTCTTTTTTCTTATGATTACTGACATTTGCAGGAACCACCTAAATTAATTACAGCAACCAAGACCACAGAACTTAAAAGGTACAGTTTTAAATTTGAGTTATTATTATTATATTATTGAGTTATATATATACAAAAAGTGCAGTTTTAGGTGTTTATTATAACACAGACAACATATACAGTTATTTTAAATACTTTCAATAGTGTTTTATGAAAATTCAAAGGGTTTTCTTTAAAATGATACCAACTTTTTTGCATTTGGATTTGGGAATCTTTTAAATTTAGGTAAGGCAAAATCCAGGCGGATATCCCAAAATAGCACTAGACTTTAAAAGGTTAAGTGACTTTGAACGTGGCATGGTTGTTGGTGCCATACGGGCTGTTCTAATGGGAATTTTTATGCACAACCATCTCTAGGGTTTACAGATGGTCTGAAAATAAGGAAATATCCAGTGAGCGGTAGTTCAGTGGGTGCAAATGCCTTGTTGATGCCAGAGGTCAGAGGAGAATGGCCAGACTAGTTTGAGCTGATAGAAAGACAACAACAACTCAAATAACCACTCGTTACAACCGAGGTATGCAGAAGAGCATCTCTGAACACACAACACATCCAACCTTGAGATGGATGAACTACAGCAGCAGAAGACCACACTGGTTGCCACTTTTGTCAGCTACGAACAGGAAACTGAGGCTACAAGTCACACAGGCTTATCAAAATTGGACAATAGAAGATTGGAAAAATGTTGCCTGGTTTGATAAGTCTCTATTTCTGCTGCAACATTCGAATGGTACGGTCAGAATTTGGCGTCAACAACTTGAAAGCATGGATTCATCCTGCCTTCTATTAATGGTTCAGGCTGGTGATGATGGTGTAATGGTGTGGGGGATATTTTCCAGGCACATTTTGGGCCCATTAGTACCAAATAAGCATTGTGTCAATGCCACAGCCTACCTGAGTATTGTTGCTGACCATGTCCATCCCTTTATGACTACAGCATACACACCATCTGATGACTACTTTCAGCAGGATAATTTACCATGTCATGAAGTGTGAATCACCTTAGACTGGTTTCTTGAACATGACAACTAGTTCACTGTACTCAAATGGCCTCCACAGTCACCAGAACTCAATCCAATAGAGCACCTCTGAGATGTGGTGGAATGGGAGATTGGCATCATGGATGTGCAGCCGGCAAATCTGTGTTATGCTATCATGTCAATACGGACCAAAATCTCGAAGGAATTTTCCAGTACCTTGTTAAATCTGTGCCTTGAGGGATTAAGGCAATTCTGAAGGCAAAAGGGGGTCCAACCTGGTACTAGTAAGGTGTACCTAAAAAAGTGGCCAGTGATTGTATGATTTAACATGTGAAGAAACTCTTAACAAATAAACTAATGCTAATTGCTTGACTTTATTAATAACTTGCCAGATCCGTATACATGCATACAGTGATGGATCTCCCAGTATTGTGTTTCTGTTTAATATCAGAGTTCATAGAGAGTCACAAGCATAGGCATAGGTATACTTGACTAACTCCAGCTTATAAATGACGCTTCCATTTATAAGTGGGAGTTGAAACACATCCTATTAAGAAACTCTCCTCTGAAAACACACTTAACCTGTTCCAGGACATTATGGCTGAGTTCCACACATCTCCAGCCAGTTCACAGTTCAGTGTTGACTTCCCCTTTCACTCTGTCAGTTTCTAGTTAAACTCTTCCAGCCATGCAGATTCTTGTGGCATTGTGGGTTTACCTAGGGAATGGATGCAGACCAGAAGCACCACTGCGCTGGCATTTATGATCCGGCATTAAAGACACATCCTGACTTTATCTGCTCTGGCCTGTGAGACTCATCAAGAAATAAGCCTTTGAGCCGCTGATAAAACATCTAATGAAGGCAGCGGTTTGGTGGTCTGTCATTCATGCGCAAAAAACAGACACACAGGGTTTCGTTGTCAGATGGCTGTCACTCCTGCCAGGCTTTTCCATAACATCTGCAGAACGTTTCAGATGAAGTTCGGTACTACTTTTTTGTATGTGTGTGCATGTGGTGAAAAATATTTTTCTTTACATACTGCCATTGAAGAATTTTAATGACTCATTAATTGTTTTATGGGTAAATATAGTGCAGTATATGATAAAAATCATATTTTCTCCTGATTATAGTTTATTATCTTTACTGTAAGTGGCAGTTTGTGTAAAATAAATAATTTTCTTTCAGCGTTATAGCCCAGTGGTTAGTGCACCGACGGCACAACAACGCTCCAGACTCTTTTAAATCCAGACCCGTGGACCTTTCTGATCCTATCCCCCTCTCTCTCCCACTTTACTTCCTGTCATAAAAAGGTTAAATGCCAAAAATAAATACATTAAAAAAGATATAATTTTCTATCATGTAGTAGTGTTGTAGTAACCCCCCCCAACACAAGTCATCATTTATTATATGTTTTATATTGCAATAATATCCCTTTTGTTCCTAAATTAGTTTCATGATTGTTGTTTTATTAATACTCAGAGTATTATAGTATATAAATATTACATTTTTATTTAAAAATTATTTTTATATGAATTTTCTGTATTTGTAGGGATAGTACACCCAAATTCATTTATCATTACTCACCTGAACACACACACACACACACACACACACACACACACACACACACACACA
>CAIGQZ010032312.1:9234820-9264211 GCA_903798205.1 Danio tinwini
ACACACACACACACACACACACACACACACACACACACACACACACAAAATATACATTTTTTAAGAAAGCTGGAAACCCTAAGTTGACTTCTATAGTATTTGCTTTTTTTTTCAAGTCAATGGTTACAGGTTTTAAGATTTCTACAAAATATCTTTGTTTGTGATCAACAGAAACTCATAAAGGTTTGAAACCATGAGGGTGAGTAAACAGTGATTAAATGTAATTTTTTTGGTGAACTATCCCTTTAAAGGGCCACCTATTTTGGCCCTTTTCCAAGATGTACAATACGTCTTTTGTGTCTCCATAATGTTTCTGTAAAGTTTCAGCTCAAAACACCCATCAGAATTGTTACTATACCTTTCTGAATATTGGAATTTTGAACACACAATAGCTGTTTTTGTGGCCTGTGCCTACAATGCTAGTTCTCCCTGCCCACCGTTCCCACGTGCCTATCAGAGTGTGCCTCAATTTCTGCTTGGGCTGCTTCAGATAAACAGCATAGTGACAGACATGAAGGAAGCAGATCTTACGTAATAGTACAGTAAGAACTTTCTCACTGATTATTTATTTGATGTATTTGTTGTGGAGTTAATTCTAGCTTTTTGATGAGTCACACAATGTCGTTACAAAGTTCAAGCACACACACTCACACACACTCACACACACACACACACACACACACACACACACACACACACACACACACACACACACACACACACACACACACACACACACACACACACACACCCACACACACCCACACACACACACACACACACACACACACACACACACACACACACACACACACACACACACACACACACACACACACACACACACACACACACACACCCACACACACACACACACACACACACACACACACACACACACACACACACACACACACAGCGCACACGTTTAATTTTGTACTGTTTTTGCTTGGCAAATGTGACAGGATACATGTTACAGTTTTTCCCAATTGTTTACACACATTTTCTGAAAGCATGTCTCATATTGTCAGAACTCTACACACAAATCACAAAACACACACACATTGGGCAAAACCCTTCAATTCTCCTGCAAAATCAAACTTTACATTCAAAACAATGTGATTTCTTCACAAAATGGTGTTTTGTTTTCAAATTAAACACACAAACCATTGCATGAATAGACATTTATAAGAACCAGTTGATCACTGATATGCTTAATGTAAAACACTATGACCACTTCTCCATTTATCATAATGACTTACTGTAAGCCTTTTTTTGTTCAGTGTTACACTTACTACAGACAGTACATAGGCCTACAGAAGTGCATTGTAAAATGTTTAAGAATAATAATTTTATACAAAACACACAAATACATGGTACCAAATATATTTTACTGTATTTTTCCTACACAAACAGTATAAACAGTGTTCATCCCAACCAACACAAAGTTGCACATAACGTGGTCTACATATGCCATCAACAGAAGTATTTACAGAATAGTTACAGTAAAAAAACTAAAAAGTGTGGCCTCGGTCATACACTTTCCATCCACAGGGAGAAAATAAATTCATCAATAGGATTGAAAAATGGAGAATATGAGATGAGCTCTGATTTCTAAATTGCCATTATGTGTGACGTGTTTACATATGTGATGAGTTAGTATGCAAAGTAGGACAACTGACTTTACAATTGTGAATGACAGTGTGTTCCTTGTAAAAACATGAGATTTTCTGCATGAAATTTGTGCCAAATGTAGAGAACTGAGTGTTTTAAAAAAAATGTGTGTTTTAAATCTGCAACTTGAGTGTAAAGCAGGAATTGGGCTTGGAGTTTAGCAGAATTGGTTCAGGGGGTTGGTGCATCAGTTATATGTTGTAGTCATTGTGTCTGAAGTACAAGTAATTGTGTGTAAACAATTGGGAATAACTGTAATATCCACTGCTGTATGGATATCCGTTATGTACAAAATAAACCTGATTTAACTTCCACAAACTGGGACTGAATCGTCTTCTTTTATAATTGTACTGACATGCGGCTGTGGTAATAAAGAGGGTAAAATCGCAGTAATTCATTACAAGCATGCACTGTTTTAAAAACGTTTTAAACTTAAAAATCATTCTTGATCACATTTGATGATGATTGATGATCACAGAGAACTGAGCAGATCTTTTAATCCCAGTTGCTTTGCACACGTCCTGTCTTGTGGATATGATTATACGCATTACTACGAAGACAAGTTAATACACGACTGACAATCATTTCGGTGGGCAGGAAAACCGCACTCCTGCATCACGTTGCAGTCAACCTTAAAATGGGAGGGATTTAGGATCCTATTTTAATGTAAGGAAATTAAATAAAATAGATTTATTGTCTTTATATTACCCCAATATGGCTGTGCACACACTGTACTTACACCCAGTTCAGTCCAAACAGCTTACAAAAAATGATTTTCATCATAGGTGCCCTTTAAGGTTATTCGAAGATGCAGTTTGTGCAAAAGAATAAAAAAATAATAATTTCTGAAATATTTGGACATGGACATTGGCTGGTCCACCCCTAAATATTGGATATAGTCGCTATTGAACATAGAAAACAACAATTATGATATATAGTTTTTGTCAGATTTTGTTGCTTATTTTACTGTAGGTTCTTTTAGAGATTTCAGGATTTCACCCTTTTAAGATTCACCCTGCTCTTGGATGTTCAAAATTGTTGGCCAGAGGCCTTTGCAAATATAGCCGCCAAGTGAATGGACTTTCCATAAAAGAGTCTTTGATTCAAATGTTTCAAAAGCTTACATAACTTACTGTATCTTAAAATTAGTAACAGTAACCAATTACTAATCTGTGCTTTATATACTACTCTTCTCTCAGCACATTAATAGCATGTGGAACAATTGTACAGGATAATTGAAATCTGTTATTGGCTGTTTTCATTTCTGTCTTTCTCAGTACATTATTTAATCTCTTCACAGAATGCCAAGGGCTTTAGGGAACAAGAGATCCGGAATGACTGCAGTTCAGATAACCAAACGCCCGAGGACCTGTGAGTAGTGGTAAATGGGGTTGACAGTTGACTCAGTGTGCCATAACCAGCCTTCCCCCACAGGTTACAGCCAGGGCAGATGGGAAAACTGATGGAAACTAACCCTGCCTGCCACATGCCAGTCTTTATAGATCCAGCGTATGTGCTAGATGATATATATGATTTCTGAGTCTGGGGCAAGATGTCATTTCCGTTGAGGCCTTCATCGTCCCTTTAGAGCTACTAATGTTTTCCTGTGGAGGAAATTATAGTGAATTTGATTATACTGAATGGTTAGGGCTCATTTAGGTTTGGGATGGTGATGTGCAAATTGGCATATTTTTAAAATCAATTGGTCTGTGAGTTGCCTAACCTTTTGTTTTCAATGTAGGCTCATTGGAAAACATGGCTTTACTTACATTTTTACAAAACTCAACTTTCACACATAGGAACTCATAGTTTATGGTTATTGGAACTTCAGTAAAACAGTGAAGTGTATAAGAACTAAATGTCCCTTCAGACCATTGAACCATTACTGCACTGTGAAAAATACTGGGCTGTTTCAAATCAAACTTGGATTAAATGTGGCCAAACCCAACCTTGGATAATTTAAAAAAAATGTTTTAATCATAACCAACATTATGAATGGGATTTGAAACAACCCAGTATTTTTCACAGTGTAGTACTGGTTCAATGGTCTGAAGGGACATTTGGTTCTCAGGGGATTGGCTTGATGGCTATACTGAAGTTCCAATAACCATAAACTATGATTTCCTATCTGTGAAAGTCGAGTTTTGTAAAAATGTAAGTAAAGCCATGCTTTTCTTGCATCACTGGGAGTTACCATTGTTTTTACCCTATTCTGAAGTTAATTAAAGATGGCAAAGAATGCATCAATACATTATGATTACATTGTTCTTTGATATGTACATAAAATGATGTTGACTTAGGAAAGTGTAAATAACCATAACAGCTTTTACAAGCCCATTTAGAACCTAGAATTTGGCCTTAAAACGAAAAGCAAGTTTTTAAAACCTTATTTGGAAGGGCTGTGAATATTACAACCCAGGCTTATTCTAATTACGTACTCCTATATACATTTCTGGAGAGAGCAAAATACTTTCCAGGAGCTATGTTTTTTTAAAAGTTTTTTTTCGTGAATCCACCAGAGGCCGCTATGTATGCTTTTTTAGATCTCAAATTTCTCAAAGATCTCAACCCACCAGATGCCGCTGTCGACTGACTGACTTGCTGACTGACCAATTAACAGCCCCCCCCCCCTTTCCCTAAACCCAACCAATAGTGTTTTAAAAAGCACCTATTGACCCACCCACCCATTTCCCTAAACTCAACTGCAGTGTTTTAAAAAGCAATTCAGAAATAGAAAAGCCCACAGATTTTTTTTACCACGTTTTCAAATTTTACCACATTCTATCCCTGTTATTTACTTGTTTATTTAATTTTTTAGATTTAGTTTTTGTCTTACCTGCTTTCTGGAAGCGTTCTTCACCAGACTCAAACTCTGTTGTCACAGTCAACTCTGCTCTGCGTCTCAAATCCGCCAACGCACGTGTCAACCTACAGGACAAACTGGTAACAGCAGAAAAGCCATATGGACGTAAGCAGTCAGTTGGTAAGTTTGTTTTAAAGATAAAATGCAGCCATATGAGGCTCTGGCTACATAATTCGTGATCTCCAGAAATGTATATAGGGGTACGTTTTCAGAATGAGCCTATGTTGGAACATTAATGAAATCTGCTCCTTCATAACTTCTCCTGAGCTAAGTGTCGTGGATGAAATATAGGCTAAATTATTTATACCTCACAAAAGCGACTGACAGAGATGTGTTTGTGGTTATATTTTGTAGGATGAACATATATGAAAAGACAGGTAGGATTTAATATCAGCCTCCATGTGAACAGATTAGTCCTTTGAAGTTTATTGCTGTCCTTTCAAACTAGAAAAATCACAGTAAGAGCTGAGAGATACATAAGGTGTATCACACGCTTATATTCATCCCTTTACAAGTTTGTTGCCTCATTACAAAAGTACTCAGGAATTTCACAATAAACAGGGTAAACTAACAAAACATACACTTAAACAGATCTTATACCTCTATGAGGTGGGGCTGAATAAACTGAAAATATATACGAGCTGTAAACAGATGAAATAACATTACACCTAAAGCCTGTCCAGTTTTCAAAATATGAGTCTGACATACATGTGGAATATGTTTTATACTTAGAAATAGTTATACTTGGAAAATATAATTGTTGTAATCTCACTAGGAATTTTTTCAGCAAGGGTGTGTGTAGGGAGGGGTGTATACCATTGATCCTGGTATGACTTTGGGATGTCATTACTATGTACTAAACTCATCCAGCTATGCTAAGGTATATTCAATTTTTTATTTTATGGGACCTTTTACTTTGCAGACCTTTGAAAGTGGGTGCAAATTTTTAAAAACAGTACTGTTATTGTTTCTATTTAACCACAGAAAAAAAGTAATTTGGGGAAAACTGTAAAAACATTTGTCAAATATATGGCTTAAGTACTTGACAAATAAAACAAAGATATACTATATAGATACAATGATATACTATATACATACTATATGACAGCATGTGCTCTTCACCTGTGCATATGCAGTCCTATAGTCCATTGTTATTTTGTTTGTCAAGTACTGTATTATGCTGTATTGCACACATGATGTTATCTTCAAGTACTGGCCTGCTTGTATAATACAGAATTTGTATTTGTTTGTTTTTTAATTATTAATTTTAGGGGTTTTTCACCTTTTATTGGGACAGGATAGTGAAGAACAGACAGGAAAGCACTGGGAGCAGAGAAAGGACCTCAAATCGGGAATCGAACTGGTGCTACATGTCGGTGCACTTAACCACTAGGCTATTGGCTCAGACAAATTTTTTTCATTGTAGTAAATGAATGTGTCAGCGATGCCGATGTCTACATGCAATGCTTTTTAAAAACATTTTGTACAACTTAACATTTTTAGATGTCTTAATAAACACGCTTAAGCTATGTGTATATGCAACTTTTTTGCTAAATATTTTTAGCTTCTAGCACAATGCTTTGTAATAAAGAATAATTGATTTATAAATTTGACTTTTAAATAACATTAGAAGCCCAAGATCGGTGGCTTTTTGATGTACTGAGTTGTTTAGCTTTACGTAATGTTAGGTTGGTTTCTAAATATGATATAGAGCATTTGGCTATTAGTTCCATGCTCCCAACATTTAGCTTTGCAGTACATATAATAAGATGTAGCCACCATTCACTTATCACAACATACTAGACATTTCACTTTAGAAAAGTGAAAGAAGCAATCTAATGTTATTTTACAGAAATGTACCAATACACATTTTACATTAAAAAAATGTAACTGGTTTGATGAGACTCGTTCAATAGGCGACATTTCCTAGGACAAGATCTTTAGCATCTTAAAGCTCACAATGAGACTTTCTAAAGGCCAATGATGTCTGTCTAGGGCCCCGTTTACACTAATACGTTCAGTTTTAAAATGCATAAGATTTGCTACGGTTATGCCATCTGTCAACATTATGCAGTACGAGTTTTGGAGCGCCAAAAACAAAGCTTTTTGAAAACACTGGAAAGGCCGTTTTCATTTTAAAACGCTGCTGCTCTGTGTTAGTGTGGATGGGGAAAAACGGAGACATCTGAAAACGGAGGCGGGGCTGCAGACGTTCACCTATCTGATTGGGTCTTTTTTCTCAATATTAAGTAGCCTACACACAGTTCAGCCTTGCATCCTTTCCTTGTAAGTTGCTTTCCTTTGCAAGTTGGATATGGAAAACAAACTCCAGAGGACACGTCGGGTAAATCTTCAAAGGGAACAGTGTACTTTATGACCTCATTCACATCACCCTAGATACATTGTTTCACTTTCTTTACAAAAAAAGAAAACATGATATATTGAACTGTCTATTTTCATTTTGATATTACCAACAGACACCAAAAATGTTGATGCGTCATGTAGCTACATATTTATATGATTGTCATCTTCATTGTATGCATATTTATAACAAAACAGAGCCTATAACATAACTGCCTCCTTTCATTTTCATTGAAAACACGAAACATACCCTGTCTCTTTTGCTGAATATCAGTTTTAATAATCAATAATGGCCATTATAAAAGTATAACGTACAATAAGTTTATATATTATGGGAAATAAAGGCAAGCAATCAGTCAAATGTGCATGATCAGTGTACATGGTTACATAAATTAATATATTAACTTATCTTTGTGCTCAGCCAAAACACGTTACTTGAGAACAAGTAATAGATTCAAAAGATCAAAGTCGGGGAATATGTCGTTAGATAGAGACAAGAAAAATTATATATCACGTTTAACAAATATAGTGAGATTAGATCCAACGGTAGATCCATGATGAGCAGTCCAACGTGCACAGCTCTCATCACTGCAGTGCATGCCAGAGAGTGTGTGTGGTCACGTGATGTGTATTTTCAGTGAGGTAGTGTGGATGGAGAGTTCAAAAACCCTAGGTGAAAAGTCAGTGTGGACGCAGATCGTTTTCATTCTAAAACACTGTTTTAAAACTAAAGCATATTAGTGTAAACGAGACCTAAATGGACAGTCTTTTACTGTTGGTGAAGTAAAGAACTGACAAAAAAACGTCAATTAGTTGGCGAGCGTGACCCAGCTTGTCTGTGTCTCTTTGTTTATTTTGAAGCGTCATGGTAATTCCTCCCTTTAAATGGACTAACTTAAGCAAATGATGTCTTTTAATTTCAACCTGTAGGGCTATAGTTGCAAACAACACCATGACAAACATCCTGGAGATTGAATTCTTCCGTGACTGAAACTCTGAAGGAAACTACAGAGCAGGCACTGTCACTAATTAAATGACATGGCACCCAGCTTCTGTTCTGCTTGCATCGAAGGCTTAAAGTCTGGTTGAACATCCCCCCTTTCTCGTTCCCCCTGGTTTCCTCTCTTGTTTGATGTCAGACCCTCCGCAGTTATTTAGCTCTTTTAAAGCAGGGTTGAGGACACTGGCTTTTAAGCCTTGCTGGCCAAGGTAAACTTAATTTGTATTGTGTACATATGGTTAAAAGTGCCTTTCTTGTAAAAACCAAAGGGTGATGCCGTGGGCCAATGGGAGCGTGTGTAAATGAGAGCGCTGCACTAAGACGTTGTGTGATGAAGCGTCGCAGCCCTGCTGAGCCCCAGCTGGAGAGCTCTTATCAAGGCCCAAATGAGTGGAGGTGAGAAAAGACAGACCAACAGAGCTTGCAGGTCCAAATTTCACAAGGAGAGGGAGGGGAGGCTGTCTGCCATATAGGAGGCTGCTTTAAAGTTTGGGATAGAACAAGAGTTTTTTTTGGCTGGGGAACATTTTCAGCCTCTGATCCTGTATGATCATTTTAGGAATTTAATACTTCTGAAATGTTTAAAATTGAGCCTTCATTGGATGGTATGAATGACTACGTAACAAATGAATGAATAAATGAAAATTCACTTGATTAGAAAAAAGTAAATTGCTGACAATGGTGTTGTTCACTGTCTGTGGGAAATAAAACAATATGGAGGTTGTATGAAGATACAATGCAGAAACAGCAACTTTTTATACAATAAACATAAAATTACCCCTAAACCTAAAAGATATCTTTTTGGGTGTTTATTATTATATAATTGTAATATTTTATTTCAACAATGAACGATGGGTAACAAAAAACTGTAAAACTAAAAAAACTGACAGTATTTTATGCTCTAAAATTTATATTTAACAAAACTGTAAAACTGTAAAAAAAACACACAAAAACAGACAACTAAAATGTCTATTTTAATGCAAAACTGTAAAACTAAAAAACTGACCGCTCAAAAACTAGTATTTAATAATCTAAAATTTTAAAGATAATTATTTCAAAAATGAACGATAATTTATTTAACGATGAATGATGGTTAACAAAAACTGTAAAACTATTAAAAAACTACCACCTCAAAAATTTGTGTTTGATTATATAAAATGTATATTTTAATGCAAATTTTTTTCAAAACTGTAAAACTGTAAAAAAAAATAAAAAAACCGGACACCTCAAAAACTAAAATGTCTATTCTAATGCAAAACCTAATGAATTGACATTTTCTGATATTATAGTGTATATTTTAATGAAAATTATTTCAACAATGAACGATGGGTAAAAAAAAAAAGCCTGACAGCTCAACAACTAGTATCTTATGATCTAAATATATATTTTAATGCTAATTATTTCAACAATGACTTATTTCAATGATAAACGATGGGTAACAAAAACTGTAAAAAAAAAAATGACAGCTCAAAAACTAAAATGTCTATTTTGATGCAAAACCTAATTGACATTTTCTGATATTATAGCGGCGTCATGGTGGCGCAGTGGGCAGCATGATTGCCTCATAGCAAGAAGGTTGCTGGTTTCTATTTGGAGTTTGCACGTTCTCCCTGTGTTCGCATGGGTTTTTTTCTGGGTGCTCCGATTTCCCCCACAAGTCTAAAGACATGCGGGTATAGGTGAATTGGGTAAGCTAAAATTGTAGTAATACTGTAGTGTATGTGTGTGAATGAGTGTGTATGGATGTTTCCCAGTGTTGGGTTGCAGCTGGAAGGGCATCCGCTCTGTAAAACATGACAGCCCAAAACAAGTATTTTATGATCTAAAATGTCTATTTTAATGCAATTTATTTCAACAACAAACAATAATTTATTTCAATAATGAACGATGGGTAACAAAAACTCTAAAACTGTAAAAAACTGACACCTTAAAAAACTAAAATGTTTATTTTGATGCAAAACCTAATTAACTAACATTTTCTGATAGTATATTTTTCTATATTATATTGACCAAATCTGTATTCATTTACTTTTAATGTGCCATTTGTAATGTTTTTGCCCCCAAGACAGGTTGACAAAGACAGATAAAATCCACTTCTTGGTACATATTAAACAAACATGACCATCTTGGCAGCCGAGTGAGTTCAGGGCATGTTTTATGATCGGACATTAAAGTGGGCAATCTGATTTCAAGTTCTGATTAATATATCACATATCAGGACAGGAAAGAGACTTACTGAATTACAATCAAGGCCCACAGGTAATAATGCAAAACATTACATTAGTGATTGAGATGCAAGTGCATGTGCGTGATTAAGTCTGAACGCTGGATCTTTGATGTCACCTGTGTCAAAATATGGCAGAACATTTGTTACGGTATATGTTTAATGAAAGACACATGAGGGACGTGATTGGCTTAAACTGTACATTATGGATGGCTGGAGGGGGGTCAAATATTTAGGCTTAAAAGTACAGGACGACACATTGCACTGATCAGTCTAGAAAAGGAGAAAAAAAAACTATTCTGAGACATATGGGATTTGTTACCCTGGCCAGACAGTATGTTAGTTTTTAAAGTGCTTGTTGCAATGACTTTGAGTCCTGCATGAGAGGCACCATAAAAAAATGGAAGAAGGATATTGGAAAGAAACCAGAGGAGAAGAGATAAGGAAATTGAAGCCAACGAGAGAGACCTGAACAGGCTTAGTGGTCTTTTCCTCTGTCTCATGTCACTGTTTTCTTTCAAAACAAACCCATGTTGCAGGCCAGTCTTTATGAAACATCCCACTCTTAACCTTTCACCCATCCAACTGTCCATTCCCCCTGTGCTATTGACAGACAGAAAAAACATAGTGCGTCTCCGTGGGTTGTCTTTACAGCGTCATTGCTGTGTGTCACAAAATGTTGAAACAATAAGAGTAAAGCTGTGCTGTTCGGCCCTCCTCTTTAAGCCTCTAGACAAGAAAGAGTAATAACTTGCAGTTGCTTGTTAGAGATCAATAAGTGCCATTTGAAATACGGTTCCCACAGATTGACCACACAAAACGAACGCTACTGCTAGTACAACACTGAGGAAGTCACACTGCGGTTAGGAGCTTTTTTACAAAGGAAACAAGGCCTTTGAGGAGCTAGCTCTCATTTTTGAGTTGATTTTGCAGCCGTAGCACTCCATAAGCTATGACAAACATGGGTAAATTATGTGACCTTTTTGGTTTAATGTGGTAGACTTGTAGATTCTGGTGTTATGTGATAAATCTAAGAAAAAAAATCATTTATTTAGTATCAAAGGATTTTTAATTTATTTTTGCTTAGAAACAAGGTCATTTAAAATTTGTTCAAATTCACTTGAAACAACAGAATACCAGAGCTTTTAATTTAGAAGAGTTTTTTGATTACCAAATAAGATATTTAGTGGAATAACCCTTATTTTCAATCACCGAAAATTAAAAATGCTCTAAATTACATTATGGCGTCACGATGGCACAGTGGGTAGCATGATCGCCTCACAGCAAGAAGGTTGCTGGTTCAAGCCCTGGCTGGGTCAGTTGGCATTTCTGCATGGAGTTTGCATGTTTTCCCCGTGTTCGTGTAGGTTTTCTCCAGGTGCTCCGGTTTCCCCCACAGTCCAAACACATGCGCTATATGTGAGCTGCGTAAGCTAAATTGGCTGTAGTGTATATGTGTGAATGCAAGGGTGTATAAGTGTTTCCCAGTAAGTTTGCAGCTGGAAGGGAATCCGCTGCATAAAACTTATGCTGGATAGTTGGCGGTTCATTCCGCTGTGGCGACCCCTTATTAATAAAGGGACTAAGCCAAAAAGAAAATTAATGAATTAATAAATGACATTATGTACTGTAAAAATATCCTTAAATTAGCAGTTTTCTGTTTTTGGTGATTTATGTTTTAAATTTTTTCTCTGTTTATTTACGTATTTGAATTGCATTATGGGACCTTGATCTTTCTTTCAACAACTTTTAACCTTGAAAAGTTCAAAATAGTGACTTTCATTAATATATTTTTTCATAGTTTAAAGATATATATTGTCTGGGTTGGTATTGTAGGCTATTCCAACAGGCACACAACATCATAAGACATTAATATTAGGTTAGATTTAGGTCGTGACATCAGGTGACCAAAATTCAATGACTAGCCAGCATCTAAAGACAATGTTATTTTGACGTCCAATAATGACTTTAAATTACGTTGATATTTGGTTGTTTTTAGGTTGTGTCAAACCCAACTTTGAGCCAACATCTTAAACCAACATCATATTGACGTCAAATACTGACATTTATTTGTCAGGTATGGCAACCAAAATTTAACATCTGATAGACATCATAGTGGTAACGTCCACACAACTTCAAGCTGTAACTACTAAAATGTCAATAAAAGTCACTTTGTTAAACTGTTCAGTTGAATTTTCAACATCAAAAGTTGAGAGAGCAGAAATGAAGGTCCCATACGGAAACACTTAAAATCACAAAATTAATTAACACAGTGGTTTTCAAACAGGCTTCCTTCTAGTGGTACATGAAGGAATCACAGAAAAAAGTAAAAAAATTAACACACTTTTAACTATTTGACATGTACAAGAACTTAATAAATTTTAATAGGCTGAACCTTTTATTTTATTTTCAATTTTCTGTTTCTTTCTTTCCATATTTGTAAGGGTTGTAGGGGGCATATCCCATTTTCTTATATCACAATGCTGACAGGTATGGTTTAATCACTGGCTTTTCTGGCACACAAAGCCTACTCTAATGTGCAGTAAGAAGATCTCATTTCTAATTTAAGTATGTAAATCCAATTCATTTATTTAAAATACAAGTTAATGTTTATATTTCAAAGATATATGTTGCATGTAAATATGACTTATTTGTATATTTATAAATTGATCAAAAAGAGTTTATACATGAATATGATGACATAAAGCCTATATTTATGAGCTCCAAGGAACATTTCCAGGTTTTAATGAATAGGCTACTATATGATAATACTTAACATTTAAGTACAGCAGTTTTCTTCTTACTTTTTAAGAACAGTGCAATTTTAATTAACTTTTAAAAGCACATTTTAATTTAAACGTTGATGTTTTATTCATTTTTGGTCATGCTTTATTTTGATGGTCCATTTGTTGATTTAAAGTTACATTGCAACTAATTCTCATTAGATTATAAGTAGCCTGTTAGGTTGGGGTTAGGGTTGGGGTTGGAGTTGGGGTTAGTGTAAGTTGACATGTACTTGCAAAGTTTCTTATAGTCAGTTAAATGTGTTGAAGGAGCACTATCAACAGCTATTAAGCAGACAGTATACTAATACTCAAATGGACCATCAAAATAAAGTGTTACCTCATTTTTTTTACTGTAAGCAAAGTATTCATAATGTTTAAAGTGGTTGATAAAAATAAATATTCATAATAAGAAGGATTAATCTACCACGTTTTTGAACTGCGCAGAGCTGTAGCTGCTTAATTAGGCCTACTATACGCTATTGTACTTCAATGCTGGTTAATATGGTAATACATGGAGAGACATTTTTTTCTGAGGTGGTACTTGGTGAAAAAGATTTGAGAATCACTGAATTAACATATTCTTTACAGTGTATCTGAAGAAAATTTTACTCAAACCGATACCTTTATGTATATATAATATAGAAAATCAATACAGATCAGTTGTTTACTTTATGGTACTGGATAGAACCTACAGTATTGATGTTTTCCATATTGACCCTGAAAAATAGGCAAAAGAGAAAGAATAAGACGAAATGCAATAAAAATGTTTTGGGCACTCCTTATAGCTATTATCTACACTTGTGTGATGGCTAAAATTGGGGACACAGGGCCAGAGGATGTTTATTGCTTGCATATGTGGGAAGCATGTGTTTTACATTTTACGAAAAGGCTTTTAAAAATGTGTACTTTCTGGGTAATTTTACCACTAAAGTGTCTCAGGACAAGGACTTAAAGAAGTCCAACACATTTTGTACTTTTAGGATGTGCAGATGTTTGAGCAACTGCGATATTAGTTATAGAATGTCATGCCGAATTCATCAGAGAAGCATACCATAATATTATATGAAAAGCATCACTACATGTAATTTGGAGTATGAAATGTGCAGCAATTCCTCAAAGCAGAGTGCGGACTTTGTATATGTTACAGAAATTTGTGAGCACCTGCTGTTCTGTTTTAAGTTTTGGAAACGTGTTCTTTGAATATAAGAGAGACTAAACTGGACTTTTTACGTCTTATTTTGAATGGACTATGGATTCTTTTGTTTGATCTTCCCACACATAAGGCATAGATGAAAAATTCACATTGTGTTCCAGCAGCATTAATGGACCTCATCATTTCTCAGCCCTTAAAAGATGTTGCCAAATTCTAGCAAAAAACACTTTTTTTTTTTTTTTTACATTTTTCTTCAGTTTTCATAATTTCAATAGGTTTACTCTCAACTGTTGGACGATCAACATATGGTGCAGATTTTGTAAACATTTGGCAGTCACGCCACTTAAACTGAAAATGAAATATTAACCCTGTGCTTGCCATGCTTTAACAGAGTTGCAATTCCAAGGAAATCAAGCAGAGCGGCCGGTTGGCTTGCTTTAGTTTTCACATGCATCGAAGCGTTTGCCAGACATAATCATTAAAGTGATATTTCATTTTGTAACATTGGGATATTGCGCTGTCATATTATACAGAACCATGCAAGTCTGACTGATATTGTTGAACTATCATACGCCAACCCGCTAAATTGACTGTGACATTTCAAAATCCTGATTATTAGCATTTGGTGTGTAGTCTGAGGGAGGTCGGCCCTTATTCATACAGCTCTGGAAAAACTCCAGGGTTAACTCCGAATTCCATGAAGCCCTGTTCAATATCCGCCTCAGTAGGCAGACTGATACAACATCAGAATTTGTGAATAAAAGGCACGGCGACTGATGTTTTATTGCAACTGGACGACCAGGGTTTTGTTTGTTCAATGAAACATGAGCTTAAACACACTGTATCTCCGAAATTAGAAAATAAAAGAATCTACGATGTCTCACGTTTTGTGGTCTTAAGACAATATGCTTGCCCTCCCTCAAATAGCAAAGGCCAATTACTGATCCAACAAAAGCAGAGAATTCCTATTCCTTTTTTTTAATCACTTGTGGTATTCAGCATCTCCAGATCTCCTTTAAAATGCTAAGGCAATTTGCATACCACAATCTTGTTGTTGTTATTATTATTATTATTATTATTATATATTTTTTTAATTCTGCCAATAAAGGAACACTTTTTTGGATATAGTCTCATTTTAAAAGCCTGCTAGAAACAGTTAAATTGTACCATTTCTGAATACATTCAGTCAATTTCTCAACAGTCTGGTGAGAGCACTTTTAGCTTAGCTTAGCATAAATCATTAAATCAGCTTAGACCATTAGCATCTCACTCAAAAATATGAAAAAGTTTTGACAATTTTTCTATTTAAAGCGTGATACTTCTGTAATTACATGGTAGTTAATTACTAAGACTGACAGAAATTGAAAAGTTGCTATTTTCTAATTAAATATGGCCAGGAACTATACTTTCATTCTGCCATAATCCGCTTGTTAAGTTGTGACGTATAAAATACTGTTTTCGCATCCAATATTTCAAAATATTTGTTTATGACCACTTTTTAGTCATATCACAAATCAAAGTGAATTTTATAAAAAATCATGGTGTACACAACAATATCTGCACTTGCTGCATCACAGACACCAATATTTTAACAATTTAGATATTAGGCATAAATAAATAAATATATATATTGTGATCATGATTTTTGAAACTATTACATCGCTTTGTAAACGTTTATTATAACCAATTGTTGAGTCTCTCCATACATTTTGGTAGAGCACTTAGACCCGGAAGCTGCTTTGTGTGATGTCACAATTAACAATCGGATAATCAAGGAACTTTGCTGATATAAAGTTAAAGAATTACACTTAAAAGTGTTCCACAATATTTACCCCACAAACAAGATTATATCTAAATTTGGTAGTACTTATTCATGTTGTGCCTTCTGTAACTCAAGTATCGAATCGATTGGTCATCTTTTTGTCAAATGCCCATATGTTAAAGTGTTTTGGTCTGATTTATCTGCTTTTTTTTTTACATCAAAAGGTAAGTTCAACATTGATTTTTCCATAATTTGTTATTTCTCTCATGACAAACATAATGTAAAATTTATAATCAATTTATTTATTTTATTGGGTAAATATTATATTCACAAATGTAAATTTTCTTCATCATTACCTAATTTGCAGAATTTTCTTTGTGACTTAAATTGTTTAATTACTACTTTACAAAATGTTTACAGCCAAAAAAGGGGTTAAAACTCCTTAAATTTATATCAAGAAAATATTATTTAATTTTATAGTTTTGCCACCTTTTTATTATTTTATTTTAGTATTATTTATTTAATTTAATTTACATTTTTTTCCTTGTTTATTACTGTACTTGATGTCATCCAATGTTATGGCTAAAATGATTGTATTGTTAAAACACAATTTAAAAAATTATAAAATAAATGTTGCTGATAAAAAGGAACTTTGCTGATGTTATGGAGTGCCTGAAAATAGTTACCCAGCTAGGTAACTAGGTAAAACCGCTGCGTAATATCATTGTGCCTGCTGGAGCCATGGTATGACATCAAAGTTAATTGTGATGGAATGAGAGTGTATTGTAGTTCCTAGCCATATCGACCTAGAAAATAGCAACTTTTTATTTTCCATCATTCTTAGTATTATTATTGCACTTTTCATAATATAATTATAGTGAAAGGCACTATACAAATAAACTTGAATTGAATTAGTGCACGTGCATTGCCTTTTAAGTTGACAGCTCCATTAATGCAACTATGGGTTGATCATAATGGAGGACAGGTGTGGAAGCTCTCCAAAAGGCGCATACAGTGTCTGTTTTTGAAAAATTATTTTTAAAAAGATGTAAGGTAAGACATGTCTTTTTGAGAGGAAACAGACTTGTTTTTTTTTTCTGTCCAATAAGCAGGTGATAAAGGGGAAATTTCATGTCAAGGCCAGATGTCCAGCACTAGCGTTAGGTAATGACGCAATGCAGCCTTGAAAACGAGAGCTCCCAGACCTCTCACCGCTGAGAGTCCTCCAAAGCTCGCAGGCAGAATCCCTGAGGTTTCTCATCACAACACGCCAGCCCACCCAGATATTACCCACAGGAAAACAAAATAATGCATGCGGATGGAATGCTGTGGATTGAGCGCCGAAAAAAAACTTGGATATGGCAAATGGCTACACAACCTGAAGGTATCAAGTTCCTTGTTCAGCAAAATCCAATCAAGACAAGCCAATTGCAAGAGAAATGTGTTAAATCACTTTCCTTGAATCAACCAAAAAAAGTGTTAGCATCCAAACACCACAGATATGTTTGTGTTCCTTCTGTCTGCTCGGTTAAACACTTCTTGACATGTTTGATTCCAAATACCATATTTTGGATTCCGAAATGGGGTAACAGGCAGGTGGGATCAGGGTTTAGCACATTTTATACATTATGTCTAGATGACGCTAACATAATTTCATCCAGCGGGTGAAAAGTGTGTCGTCATTAGCAAAATCATACAGACAGCAAAATTTCTTCCATACAGATTTCTTAATTCAGTTCATCTGAGGTTGTTTATTGTGACGGCCTTGACTTGGCCACTTTGCTTCATGTCATAACGGAGAGGGGTTTAATTACTGATCAGGGAGGGAAAGACAGTTTTGTATTCGTTTTGATGTATTAGATGTGTCATCATGCAATGTGTTCATACATACACATACATTTTGATGAAAAGCTCTATGTTATGCAACAGTTCTTTTATAAGCCTTTTGAATGAGATTCAGCTGACTGACTTTAAATGGATATTTCACCCCAATATATCAAATTTTCTATTTATTTTCTAACCCTTAGACCATCCGAGATTAGTGTTTTTCTAAGTAAGATGATTTGTTTAAAGGACACCCATTTTACCCCTTGTTCAAGATGTAAGATAAGTCTTTTGAGTCTCCAGAATGTGTCTGTAAAGTTTCAGCTCAAAACACTCATCAGATTATTTATTATATCTTTCAGAATATTGGAGTTGTCTGCTCTGAACACACTGTAGCTGTTTTTTGTTGCCTGTGCCTTGAATGCTAGTTCTCCCCACTCACCGTTCCCACGTGCCTGTCAGAGTGTGCCTCAATCTCCGCCTCAGCTGCATCAGGTAAACAGCACGTGAACAGACATGAAGGAAGCAGATCTTATGTAATGTTTGTGAGAAATGCTGCAGTAAGAACTTTCCCAATGAATATTTGCTGTATTTGTGAGTTAATTCAAGCCTTTCGTTCAACATGGCTGTTACAAAGTTTAGGATACACGTTAATACACACTAATACATGTTACACATTACAGGATACACATTAATACACACTGTGGTATGGACATCCGTTTTGTTAATGTACAAAATAAACCTGATTTAATGTCCACAATCTCCGATTAAAGCATCTTCTTTTATTATTGTACTGACATGTGGCTGTGGTGATAAAGATGATTAGATGAAGTAAAATCTGTAATTCATTATAAACATGCACTGTTTTAAAAACCTTTTAAACTTGTAAAACTCATTCTTGATCACATTTGATGCTGATTGATGATCACAAATTAAACATTTTTTTTCTTGAAAAGGGCAAAATAATCTTATTTAAAACTGAGAACAAGATTATTTTGCTTTATTATTTCTAAATTATAGGAGGAACACAGTGACTCAGTGGTTAGCAGTGTCGCACTGTGTTAGCAAGAAGGTCACTGGTTCATGCCTCTGCTGGGTCAGTTGTCATTTCTGTGTGGACTTTGCATGTTCTCCCCGTGTTGGCGTGGGTTTCCTCTGGGTGCTCCTGTTTCCCCAACAGTCCAACGACCTGCACTATAGGTGAATTGAATAAACTAAATTGGCCATAGTGTATGACGGTGAATGATTGTGTATAGATTTCCCAGTACTGTGTTGTGGCTGCAAAGGCATCCACTGTGTAAAACATATGCTGGATAAGTTGGTGGTTTATTCTGCTGTGGCAACCCTTGATGAATAAAGGGACTAAACCGAAGGAAAAAGAATGAATGAATTTTTTAATTATTTCAAAATTTCTGAACAAAAAGTAAAAAAAAAAGCTAAATTATCTTGTTCTCAGTTCCAAATAAGATTATTTGCCTTTTTCAGGGAAAGTTTCACTTAATTGACTTAAATGACAATTTTTTTTGTTTTTTTTTTAGCTTCTTAAAATAAGAATTTTTGCAGTGTAATGCTCAGTTTCATATGGAAGCTTGTTCTTGCAAAACAAAAAGTTATTGCGACTTTTTATCTCAGAATTGTGATACAAACTGGCAATTCCAAGTTATAAAGTCAGATTTATATAATGTAGTGTTGCAATTGCAAGTTCTGAATTATAAAGTCAGAATTCTAAAATGTAATGTCGCAATTCCGAGTTCCAAATCATAAAGTGAGAATTCTAATATGTAGTGTCACAATTTCGAGTTCCGAATTATAAAGTCAGAATTGTAAAATGTAGTGACACAATTCTGTGTTCCATACATGCATCTTTAACACTCCATTAAAGGTCAGTTTCCATAACAGGAAAATCTTTTATAGCTTGCAAATCTCACTTTATATCACACAATTGCGACTTTATTTCTCAGAATACCAAGATATAAAGTCAGAATTCTGAATCTATAACTCAGAATGCATCACACAATTCTGAGATAAAAAATCACAATAACCTTTTTATTTTTTTTATTTTATTCAGTGGAGACTTCCATAGTTTCTTGCAAGGACCAATCTTTTCACTAAGTAGGATCTCAATGTATCATAAGCAACCATGGGTATTCATTTTGGTTTGCTTGTGTATTTTTGACAGCCAAAGTGCTGGTGGTTGTTGACTTGCATTTTATAGACCACAATTTCAGCTATTCCTTCTTTATGGTTGTAGTGTACAAAAAGGTCACCTACTGTACAATTTTGATGGCCTGAGGATGAATAAAGTTTGTTTGTGAGCAAACACTTCCTTTAAGAACAACTATTTGCATAAACTCTATAAAGAACTGTTGCAGTTGGCCAAGAAAACTTTAAAGGTCTCAAGTCTACTGTACATACTGTAGCTGTCGATTCAAATCAGCCCAACCTTTCATAAAGCCAAAATCAGAGCTGTCCGTGGTTCTGAAGCCACTGTTGATCATACAGTGGCAAAGTTTGATGACTTCACATTCACAGGTCAATGAAAAGTTCAGTTTTTCTCTGTAGGCCATTAAAACTTTAGAAGGGATAAAACCTAAACACAATCTTATTTTTGCATTTAATACTTTAAAATACAGTTGTAATGGAAAAAGCATATTTTTGGGGGGGAAATGGTCAATGTGTATTTACTACCACTAAGCCTCAGTGACTATAAAACCTCATGTTTTTCAAGCCAAAAGCAGATACTTAAACCAGATCACAGTTGACTTTAATCAAGCTCATTTGCTGTTCTAGAAAACAATGTTATTGGATAAAAAGCATTAATGTGGTCAACGAACCAAATAAACACCAACTTTATAAGCAACATGTTTCCCAAACCAAAACTACAAACCCACATGTACATTACACAAGGTTTAGTTTAGGTAAGAAAGGCCCGTCTGTGAGAGATCTCATGCTATCTTGCCATCTCAACTGGATGCTTTCATGTTTCCATATTACATTTGACAAGTAATCTTGGTTTAATCCCAGTGCAAAGAAAAAAATGAAAAACACCCCCTGCGCTTTGGTTGTATTAGCTTACATTCAAATGCAGAATATGGCTTCGTATTAGTTTGTAAATTCACTTCTCTCTTCTCCTGAAGGGTGGGAGTTGGCAGGCGTTCACTCTCTCTGTTTCTCTCACTCACTCGAGCCGAATTGATAAACACATGCTTCATCTCAGCCAAAGCCAAGACAAATGTTTGACACACCTGCTGAACAGAAATTGGAAACCTCCAGAGATCATAACAGATCCAAATCTCAGTCTGAAATGGCCCTGTGTTTAACACGCGCTGTAAGTGCAGTCTGAAAAGCCACTATATTTAGAGCTTTCGCTCTTTTATGTTGGCTGACATAAGATTAGACACATTTCGGAGACCTGTTGATCGCTAATGATAGGAGAGCACCTCTGTTACTGGAACTCCTTGGGCTTGGCTCAGTGTCACCGCATCGAGGTCCAAAAATACGCAGCGGTGCCATGCCGCTACCCTCGGGGCTGTTAAAATCAGCCCTGTCTATTGCTGCTCTTCAAGCAACCTTTCTGGAATGAAATATTCACAGCTGCTCCTGTGGTTTGGTCAACAAGCCACAGATTCCTTTGGGAAAAGAGTGAAGTTGTGAAGCTGTGAAGGTCACAATATATATTTCAGCTAAAACCAACAAATGGGAATTCCTTCAGCTCCTCGCTCTGAATATGTATGATGCATTTGAATTGGTTTCTCCCTGCAAGAGCCAAATGACTCTGTGGCTCTTTCATGAGTCAGCAGGGGACTGCAGTCTAATAAAACAGGTATTTGTATTTATCAGAACAAACTATATGTAATTCTGAGCATAAATTAGATAATTTTTTTTATATTAAACTTTTTTTAAAGGTGCAGGGGCCCCCAGGGGGACTACAACTTATTTCTAAGGGGTCTGTGGAAAATTTTATTAAACAAATATGTAACAAATATATAAAAATACTGATACTATAAATATACAATTATATTAAGTATACATTTATTAGTACAAACATTGGTTTCAATTAATTTTAAGGTACAATTCTCATTATTAACACACCATTAACTAATACTGTTTAGCTCAAACTACCAATTTGCTGCTTATTCATAGTAAACTAAAGTTCAGTTTAGGTATTGGGTATATTAGGGATGTAAGACATGCCTGCCAACATTTGTCTCTGAAAATCCGGAAGGGGGGAGGGGGCTGGGGGGTGGGTGAGCAGAGCGACCGGAAGTTAGGACTTTCTCAACTTTTCAAGTGTCGACGGAAGCGCTAGCTAATCAGATCACTGTATACAATACACCAGCTCAGACAGTAGCCGATTGCTAACTAATTTCATTGGCTGACTCTGCTATGATGATCGCATTAGCCCCAACTTCAGACACGATACTGAAGCTGAAGCCCCGCATGAATGGGGTGTTACAGATTGTGCCAATCACATGAGGACCGGGGGAAGGGGTTGAAATTCTGGGAGTTTTCCGAGAGAAATGACAAACCGGGAGGTGGGTTTGAAATACGGGAGACTCCCAGGAAAAACGGGAGTGTTGGCAGGTATGATGTAAGATCATACTTAATAAGTATACTAACAGCCAATATCTTAATAATAGGCAGGTAAAAAGTAAGTAGTTAATAATGGGAACTGTTAGGCCTATACTAAAGCGTAACCCCCAAAAAACATAACCCAGTTCAAATAATTAGTTTTAAAAATGTATTTAAAAATAAACGAAATTGACTTTAGAATGTATTCATTCATTCATTCATTCATTTTCTGCCGCTTTTCCGGCGCCGGGTCGCGGGGGTAACAGTCTTAGGAGAGAACCCCAGACTTCCATCTCACCAGACACTTCCTCCAGCTCCGCCGGGGGCATCCCAAGGTGTTCCCAGGCCAGGCCAGCCAGGAGACAGTCCCTCCAGCATGTCCTGGGTCTTCCCCGAGGCCTCCTCCCAGTGGGACATGCCTGGAACACCTCCCTAGGTAGGCGACCAGGAGGCATCCGAAACAGATGCCCGAGCAACCTCAGCTGACTTCTCTCAATGTGGAGGAGCAGCGGCTTTACTCCGAGCTCCTCCCGAGTGTCAGAGCTCCTCACCCTATCCATAAGAGTGCGCCCTGCCACCCTTCGAAGGAAACTCATTTTGGCCACTTGTATCCGAGATCTTGTCATTTCGGTCATGACCCAAAGCTCATGACCATAGGTGAGAGTAGGAACGCAGATTGACCGGTAAATCGAAAGCTTAGCCTTTCGGCTCAGCTCCTTCTTTACCACAACGGACCGGTACATCTACTGCATTACTGTTGCCGCTGCACCAATCCGCCTGTCAATCTCACATTCCATTCTTCCCTCACTTGTGAGAAAAACCCAAGACACTTAAACTCCTCCACCTGTGGTAAGGACTTTTCCTCCAACCTGGAGATGGCAAACCACCTTTTTCTGGTGGAGCACCTCGGCCTCGGACTTGGAGGTGCTGATTCTCATCCCAACCACGTCACAGTCGGCAGCAAACCGCCCCAGTGCATGCTAACTTTAGAATGTAGCTAAATATAAATAGTTTTCCAATTTTTTCATTTTTGTTTCTTCTCTTTCAACCGAGTGATTCGTTTGGGTACACAAAGCATGTTTTCGATTACGTAAAAAAAGACTCACTATGCAATATGCACTGCATGTTACTGATTTACTAAAAAATCTGACTCAAAGAGTCAGTCTCTCGGACATAACGATCATGTCACATGTCCATTCTATATGGAGTTAATGTGCTTGTTTGTAAATGCGTTTGTTGCAGACCGTTTGGCACAAACAACCTTCCATATTAACACGTTAACTGCATGTTAATGGGTAACAACCAAGCGGCAACGTTCCGCTCTCCCTCGTGAAGCAAATACAGAAGTAACTGAAACTGCAATTCATCGAAATTCTGCTAGTCCTGGCTCCATAATAGAGCAGATTTCTATTGACCCCACTATTGAAATGGTCAAATTTACAGCAGAAAAAAAGGTGTTTACAGCCCGGTACAAAGAACGATTTTGGTTCATAATTTATTATTACCCTTCATGACAACTGTGAGGGGGTATTTTTTTTTATAACTCATCCGTTTTGTTTATATTAAGTTTTATTAAATCTGCATAATTAAGGGTGGGGCCACTTGAGTGACAGCTAGGTCTCGCAGGTTGCTATCACTATTTTTGTTTTGTTTTATGTGTCTTTACACAGTCAGTTGCTTTTTGGAATTATTTCTTACAATTATAAGATGATATGGCAGGCTGTGTGCATTATGCTCACAAACCATTCACGTGGCCTCCATTTCCCAGGTAAATGAAATTATATACTTATATACCATCTCTATAAATGTATTTGTTTTATTTAAGGTTTTTTTATCATTTTCTTTAGACCAGTATTGCACTCCAGAATCTGACAGATTGCTTAGCTGTAGGCTATAAAACAGTCATCTGAAACGTTGTCATACAGTGTTATGTCTGAATTTCATAAATAGCCTTGCATTTACTAACACTGATTATATTTTAAGTGTTTGGAAGTAATTCGCGTTTTCCTCTAGTAGAAAAAAAATTCGTAAGAACAATGCTTACTGGCTCAATGTATTACAACAGTGTTTTTAAAAGTCTAAACACTTTATTGATATAGTGTAAAACCAAGCACATGTGGTCAGAACACAAACGAGTCGCAGGTAATAAAGTATTAAGCATTTCTCCCAAAGAAAAGTCTGTCTAAGCAAAATGCTAGCAGGCATCTGTAGCTTCGCTGACGCTCCGCCTCTTTGCCCTGGTTTGGTATCCCCCGATCAGTGCGATGACACGCAAACAAAACGCCAACGGTTGGCCATGCCTGCTTGTAGCTTCTTTTGCATTCTTCAGAAACCTATGGGTGACGTCATGGATACTGTGTCCATATCTTTTACAGTCTATGGTAATAACATGTAAACGTGATATTAAGCATTATATTGAAAGCCTAAAAGACATTGAAAGTAAAAAAGCTATAAGGATGTATGCAATTTTGGAATTCTTTTCTTATGCATTTTTTTTGTAATTTATATATCCCCTGTAATTTTATTCATTTATTTTATTCTCTACTAATTTGTTCTTTTGATGTGAAAAAAATTGTAAGCATTGTATTCTTAATTTTTGTATGCTATTGTTCTTGTTATGCAAAAAAGAAAAAGAAAAAACAACAATAACGTGTAAGCTTGTTTGTTGAAAACGTTTTGGCCTCAACGGCCTTCCATATTTTGAGGACGCGTTTGAGGAACTTCGGGACAGTTAAATATATATATTTTTGGTACTACACGTATTGAACCGAGCATGATACGACTGAGAACATGAAACTGCTTCTTGGTTCCCAGTCCGTAGTCTTGAATCAATTTCGGTGTAATTGTACATGAAAAGATGTTTACGAACCACCCAAAAGACCATCTAAACAAACACATCAGTACTCGAACTCACAACAGTCAGCGTTATGTTCCCATGTGAAAGCAGGAGAGGCATTTATAAAAGGTGAGACTTCAGTCCAAAGTTTCTCAGTTTAACTTGCTAATTGCTGGAGCAGCTCCATATTTTTGAGAGGAGGAAAAGGGTTAGGCCTACAGTAACGTTAGCGATAATCAGAATCAGCTCGAATTCTACTGCCAGTATTTACATGCACACCACATGCCCTTCATATTGAGTCTTTGAAGAGAGAAGCAGACTGGTATTCGGTCTTATGATGATGACTGAAAAGTTGATTTTAACTTTCTGAACGTGGACATAGATTTATATGTGTGTTTGATAGCAGCTGAAATGTATAAACAAGATGAATGTTTTTAATTCAGAGTACCAGACATTTTGGGCACAAGTGAACCGGGATACTTGGACAATATGTGTGGCAGTGACATTGTGTGTTTTGAATTTTTGAATGTTTTTGGAGCTGAGCTCATAATTATTGCTGGGTTTTTTGTTTATTTTGAAACAGTAACGTGTGGTTTCTGTTATGAGAGTGACAGAAAATCTTACTGAAAGGAGAAAAGAAACCGACTCTTGAAGAATGTCTTGAGTGTAAAATTTGACATTTCGGAAAGGTTTCTCCTGAAATAATATTAGAAATTGTGTCAAAACCACTAGAAAACAATAATATATTTGGATGCGTCATGTCCGTCTCTCATCAGCAATTTCTTCAGCACTCAATTTTTGCTTTGAGGGCCTTACTCTGTTTTATACTGCCATGGTACGTTTTGAGTACTTTAGCTCATCCGTGAACATGATTTCTGTAGAAGTCCCAGAGGATGTAACAAAGACCACAACTCCTATGATTCCACACTTGTGTACTTCAATTTAGTTTGTTGTGAAAATGCACCCTCTAGTTATTAAAATGACATACTTTAAAGGTCCCTTAAAGTGCATTTATGTTTAATGTGCTACATAATTCAAAACATGAAGACATGGCAGAACATAAAGTAGCTCCTCCCCTTAAAAAACTGGTATTATCACAGCTCTGGCAGTGAGAGTGGTTGAAGTAAAGCACTTATAGCAAAAGAGTTTTGAAGGGCACGGGCATGTCAGCTACTAGAGAGCATTTGATCAGTTAGAAGATTTGATGAGAAACTAAAGTATAAGGTGCTATCAAAAAGTTATATTAATATATAACAATAATGGGTCCATCATCCTACTTGACCAGAGATCAGATGTGGCTGCAAAGTGGCAGAATATAAATTAGCCATAAAGCTGTTTTATATTTCTGCTTCGAGTGATCGATGTGACCAATGGCACATGCCTTGTGCTTAGTCGTGCATTTATACTTCTGTGTGCTGTTTGTGTTGTTCTGCAATAACACTTTCAAAACCCTAGCTGGCAGTATTTTTTTTGCTCCTCTGTGTCGAGTTTCTTTGTGAGTGTTTTGTTTTTTCTGAATGCTCATTCAGAGGCGAGAGCCAGCAGGTGCAATAACTGTAATTATAAGGTAAACACGAAACAAAAGTTTCCATATTGAGCTCCTCCATCACCATCACATCTACACATCACCTCAACATATAGTTACATATTTTAAGAGTTGCACATTAGCCGCGGGGGGGGGGGGGGGGGGGGGGGCTTAAGCTCCATCCTCTCCTCCTTCTCCCATAAGCTGTTTAAACCTACCCCACCCCTAACCCCAACCCCCAGTGACAACACTTGTAGAAGAAGTGCAGCAAGGAGGAACTGGAGCTCAAGCTCTTCCTAGGTGGAGCTCATATCTGCCCACGTGGCTCTGCAGTGAGTACCACTTGCGGCGAGTAGTATTTGACCGAGCGAAGGCTGCACTGGACCATACATGTGCACTTGATGCAGAAGTATAGATATGGCGGCAAATCAATGCCAATAATAATCGAGCACAGCGGTGATGTTTACGCGCGAGAAGTGAACGCGCGCTGAACTGATCCACCAATATTTCCTAGAAAGTTTATCCCCAAGTGTCATTATGAGCACTGTCGTTGTGGGTAATTAGCAAAGAATTAAATTCAACAAACCAGACAAGTGCTGTACGGGACAAATCAAATGGTTCAGAAAGCCATTTTTACAATAATTATTTTAGAAGATTAATCATTATTATTCAACAGTTTCTCGATTTTAAATCCTCAGACATCATCTTAGAAAGTTTCTTGTAATTATGACTTGCAAATTTTATATAGTTAATGGCGTTATCTTTTAACCTGCGTCCAATCCCTGCTAACTTCCGGAAAGGGAGAGTAACCAATAGCGTTAGAGATAACAAGTAAAGCAAGTCCCGCCCCAAGACTGACAAAACTCCAAAAGGTTTTCCTCGCGTGTAGGCCTGTAATCTGCTCGCGGTTCACTTCTCCTCGCACGTAAACATCACCGCTGCGCCATTGATTTGCCACCATATATAGAGGCTTAACAGAACGGGGTCACGTGACCACACGCGGTAGGGTTAGTAATCGAAATATTAACCTGGAAAAATTAGATCAATTATAGGTTCTGAATGTCGATTTCTGTTATTTTTTGATTAATCACCTAGCCCTAACTGATACTGACATCTAAAAAAATTATTATGATTTCATGGAGACTTTAAGTTGAAATACTCACATAACTGTTGGTATTATTATTGTTTTTTCCTCAAATATATATGTATATTTTGTATGCTGACTTTTGAATTTATTAAATTTTTTTTAATAGTTTTGCCATGAATATAGCCAATGATATGGCATTAAATAATAAATAAATAAACACGTATCAGGATATCACTAAATCCAGTGGTTTTCAAATGTGCAGAAAATGTTTTGTAACTGTTCAGCTTTTCATAAAAAACTATTTATTTTGTTTTACAGATGCATTAGACATCTAAGTAATGAACAAAACAACAAAATAAGCTTTTCCCAGGATCATGGACGAAACTTCAGATATAGGTAAGGAGAAATATATTTATTTATTCATGTGTAACCGATAGAATAGCTTTTTAAAAGAGGAGCATAAATGATAAAAAAATGTCCATTCCATGTGTTTTTTGCCTTTTGTTTTTCTTTAAATATTACATAAAATAAATAATTTATTCCAAAGCAATCAGGTAAAGAATGGAGATATCAAATACAGTGGCTTCTGCATGTTAATAATGTTAAGAGTTCTTTACTCTAATGGTGCTAGCTTGACTAAATTCAGATGGTAGGATGCTGGGTCTCCGTCTCTGCTTCTCGGTCCTGCACCTTGAGCAAGTGCTTCCAGTAAGTGTTTGCATAACTTTCAGTCCACTGAGTCACAGAGTTTGAGAGTCTGTTAGAATGTTTCGTATGAGTTAGTACAGCATAAATAACTGCATCCAAAGGTCACACACACACAAATACACACAAGCAATACACTCTGTGAAAGGTCTCTCCAGTTCATTTGGAGAGGTTGCAATGTCCCGATTCCTCTCTGCTGATTTTCTTTTTTTTGGTCCAACCTTTCCTTTGCCAAAAAAGTATATTTTTTCTCTGGTGCCAATAACTTAAAAACAAAATATGCAACAACGATTTGACTCAGTGACAATGAGTTCTTGTAGTTCCTTTACATAGTGCCTTCTACTCCAAATGGTTCCATTTATACTGTCAAAAACAAAATTCCAAGTCTTTCCTCAGTGCAGTTAAATGTTCCCTTTGGTGGGGTTGTAGCTACACGATAGGAATGGGGAGAAAGTGTGTGGCTGTGTTTTTTCTCCGGGTCTTTTTGGCCCTCATTGGCCTTCCGTTGGCGCTCAGGCCTACGAACATGTGCTTCTTCTTGTTCATCCATTCTGCCGAGGCATAGGTGTTGTACCTGTTCTCCTCTATCCGCTCTATCAGCTTGCAGTCAATGCCGAAATCCCTCTATAAAAAGAAGACATATATATGAGTCAGATTTAGATACTGTATCAATATTATTAATGTTATTATTGTCACTACTGGCAAAAAAAACAATATTATAATTAAATAAGTCATTATTTTATATGAAATTATTATTAAAGAAATTTTTAATGGCAACTCAGTGCTTACATATTTGTCACAAAATTTTATACTTATAACAACAACATTTTATTTAATTTTTAAATAAATAACAGTGTTAAGATAAACTAGCCATTTTACACCATGACATCATCATATCAGTATTACTTACTCTACTCTCAGGTAAGAAATGGTTTCATTAAATAAAAGTTTTTATTATTATTATTATTATTATTATTATTATTATTATTATTATTATTATTATTATTATTATTATTATT
>CAIGQZ010032312.1:9264221-9297115 GCA_903798205.1 Danio tinwini
TTATTATTATTATTATTATTATTATTATTATTATTATTATTATTATTTATACTACAGAAGGTAGGACTGAACAATATTGGAAAAACCTGAAATTGCGATATTTTGTTTTTACGATATATATTGTGATATGAATATAATTTCACCAGATGATTTGAATAGCTCTATTTGGAAAGATTTCATTAATTTAGATCGACTGAGATGATCAAGTCTTTTTCTATGAAGTGAAATTGTAATAAATAACAAGCAAAAATAAATAAATAAATAACCTGCTTTATGGTTTTCTGGGGAGTCAAACATATTTCAAGTATAGAAATCAAATGTAAAACAGCACTGTCATCACTGTATAAATAATTGTATAAATAATTTAAATCTTTAATAAGTAATCTGTATATATTAATAAGTAATGTGACTTGCAGATGCACACATTGTGATATCGATGCTCATACGATAAATTGTTCAGCCCTAATGTAAAGTACAAATTATGCAGGCCTTGCAATTTAATATACAAATTCTGATTTTTTTTGAAGTGGAATTAATACTTATCACAACATAAACTGTCCACCATATTTCTCATTGTATATAATTTATTATAATTATGTAATACACAATATATTGTTGTGATATAATTAATTAAGATTGAATATAATAAAAAAAAAAGTCAAATGTGTTAAAAGGTACTATTCATTTTGTGAATTTCATAAATTAAGATATAAAAAAACCCCCAAAAAACAATCAGGCATGCTCTGATCGATCGGCTGGAGATCGGTATTGGCAGATAATCACATTTTATGACTTTATCGGTTCTTGCTTACTGGCCGATCTCATAATCTCATGTGTGTTTGACAATGTTGCAAGTCCACTAAAGCCTGGCTGGAAGTAATATTTATATATTTAATATTTCACTTTAATATTTAATAATATAACTTTTTGTAATATAATTATTGCAATAAACAGTAGTTTTTATGCTTTTTTATTAAAGAAGTAATGGGTATGTACAGTGGGTGTGCATTTAAAACTTCCTAAATATTCTCAAATTTGCACTCTAAACTTTTTCTTAATTGAGAAATGTTGAATTCTTCCATCATTTGCAATGTTTTTAAATTGCATTGTTAGTAAATGTTCCTATCATTTTATATACTATTTTCTGTAAAGCTGCTTCTGACCATGACATGTCCACATTAATTGGTTATAAGACACATGTTCAAGGGATTTTATGCAACAACCTTAATTTATTCTTTTAGGTAAGGAGAGATCTCCACTGAATATCATACTTCAAATTTGATTAAAATAATATCAAAATGTGCCTATGCATTATGAAACTTGAAGCATCAGAATCAGTGCTCATTATCGGCCGATCACCATGACAAGGAATCAGTACTCTGTATCAACTGCAAAAATCCTGATCGTAGCATCCCTAATAACATTATACTGTAGCAAAATAATATATTTTTAAATTAAATAGAAAACAGTTTTGCAAAATCAGCATAGTACTGACTAGTTAAAAAGATCAGTCTATAAATTTATTTAAACATGTTATTTATTTCATTATGAATATGTATCATAATGACCATCACCGCAATTTTCAACTTGGCGATTACGATTGACGATCGTATAATCGATGAAGATTATTTTCATTCAGCATTTCTATCCTCGGAAATCACCAAAAACATTTGAGAGTTTAAATTTCTGAGCGTGGCTAAAATAAATATTGTTCTATAGTGTACGTGACCATATTGATTGATATTTCTGCAGTTATGTCAACAGACCTGAGGCGCAGGTGGTTTAATTTTAGGACTTTCCCCTTCCTCTCACATTTGTTGATTTCACTTTTGGGAAAAGCATGGCACAATTTTTCCCTGTTTCAGATAACATTTGCAATTCATGAGAGCAGATGAATGAGAGGCGATGGGAAACAAAGAGGATTGTGTGGCTGGACTGTGAATGGAGGAGAAATGCATGCATGGAGCAGCAATGGAGGAGAGACTACAGTGTAAGGTAGAGGGCCTTCTCGGCTTACTTTTTCAGAGATGACAGAACTCCTTTGCTCGAGCCGACTTTTGCGGGGGGATTATTTACAGGCAATGGAGTGGAACTGTCCTTTAAAACAACCCCGGGCTTTTTAAGTGTCCCGAGACATGAGAAATAGAGCAGGCTTTCTGACATCAAAGCCTCTGAGAGCGACCTGAGGGCTGACGGATCTTTCTGGAAGCTTGTAAAGAGCTGCATTTCTATAAATAGTTTAGAAATACAGAATACGCTGTTTGAACATTTCCGATAAGAAGGACGACTTCGGTTTGGATGGGATGGCGATACGTGATCATTATTTGCTTGCAGAGTCCAGTCATTGACTATAATTAAAAGAGAAATGAAGAGAAAATGATGCTCACCGCCCCGTAGACCACCCCTTTCTTGTTAATTGCAAGGTAGTAATTGCTTTGAATCCCCTTGATGGCAACGATGCCCACATCCACAGACTTGATTTCGAGTGTACCTACAAAACAAACGTAAACATATCATTAAAACAACGTCCACATTAAAGCATTGCTGAGTTCTTGGAATTACATGAATACTTATTTAACATTTAAAGGGACAGGAACAGACAAAACATTTAATCACCATTTCCTCACCCTTAAGTGGTTCCATGTCTTTATGAGCTTTTGTTAAATTCAAATGAAGATAATTTGAAGAATATTGGAAACTGAAAGATGTAGACATACATAGAAGAGGAAAAAAGTACTGTGAAAGTCAATGGCTACCATTTTTCTAACATTCTTCAAAATATATTCTGTGTTGAGCAAAAAAATGAAACTCAAAACATTTGGAACAAGAGTAAAATGATAACATAATTGTCATTTTTTTAAGTGAACGATGCCTTTAATGAAGATGCACTGATGGTATTAAATGAAACAGGTCAAAATAAGTAAAAAAAAAAAATTGCTTTGTGCAACTTCGTGAACAAACATGGACGTGGGGCAGTTTTCAAAGTACAGGTTTAAAAAAATTGAATGTACCTATGAATACACACACACACACACACACACACACACACAAATTGTACATGAAATGTAACAAGTTAAATTCAAAACACAATTAATGTTTATGTTGTTTGTCACGACATTGCAATGAAGGAGCACATTTTATTTTCAAATACAAAAGTTGGCAGAATGCCTTAAGCGTAGGGCTGGGTGATTAATCGAAAAGTAATCGAAATCGTCATTCAGAATCTATAATCGATCTAATTTTTCCAGGTCTATATGTTCAATTACTTTCCCTACTGTGTGTGGAGTCACATAACCCCACTCATTTATACTTATTATATTATTATGATATTATACTTCTGCCAAGGGCGCGTGTACATTCCAGCGCAGCCTTCTCATACCGGCGCACCTTTCAAAAAAAAGAACTTGCACATCACAACGATGCATAGTGCCAGCTTTGTGATTGGTCGGTTTGGTAGCAGTGAAGACGGTGGGCAGCGCAGTAAGCCACGTTTTAGACAATGCGTGTTTTGATTTCAGTTGTTTAGCATTGATGTTCAATAAATAATCATAGATAGTAGATAGTTTGTGTTTACTCAATTATTTTGTAAATCAAGCAATGCACCCTCATTCAAAGATTTCTCACTTGTAATATGTGAGCATATTTACTGTACAAAACCTGTCAGTAAACTATGAGGGCAAAAATATTAAATAAATAAATAAAATAATTGGTCATCAATCGTAATCGAGTTAAAATGTTCAATTAATTGATTTTAGACCAGATTGTCCAGCCCTACTTAGGAGTGTGTGACATATATTTTGAACATTTTCAGGTATTTTAAACATAACTGATAGTATTGATAACTGTGATTTTCAATTTTGGTCACTGTAATTATGATAAATTATTATCAGTATCAATTATTATTAGTGTTAGGGGTAATGCATTACAAGTAACGCGGGTTACAAAATAATATTACTTTTCTAAGTAACAAGTAATGTAACACAACTTTTAAAATTAAGTAATAATGTTTCAGTTACTTTTTAGCTTAATTCCATTTTTTTTATTGCTGAATTAAAATTAAAGTAGTCACAATGAATCACGCAGTCAATAAGAGAATGTGTTCATTATTTTGAACGCATCAAAGAAAAGGAAAAGGGGATTGTCTCAGTACAGTGAATTTACTTAAGAGAAAAAGTACAAAACTAGCAAACAAATTGCTTGAAACTTCCAATAATCTCTATATAGCTCTGGGGTCAGGAAGTTCTCAGATAACATTATCCTAAAATATTTTTTGATGTGTTTTTTTTTTACGATAAATGTAGGTGTAACTTATACAGTTTGTTTTTAATTGCAGAGCTTCTCTATCATGTTCTGAAAGAGATCAAACCTCAGCCAGGTAATAAAAAGTAACACAAAAGTAACGTAACGCATTACTTTCCAAAAAAAAGTAACAAAGTAACACAACTAGGGGAGTTACTCAATATTGTAATGCATTACTTTCAAAAGTAACTTTTCCCAACACTGATTATTATATGCATTACATCTGTAGTCACAAATGCGGTATCATTTTAAAAACAATCAGCTGTGAGCACTTCTCCGACTGTCAAAGCATTTAAAAAAGTGTAAAACACACACTCGATGCCTGACAATGCAGCCTGTGCTTAAAAAAAAGAAAAGTAAGAAAAGTGTTGCTTCCATTGTCAACAACAGAAAAAAAACTCAGCTGGTGTTTTTGCAGTGCAGAAACGCTCTGGTGGATGCTCAGCCATACAATAGAGGCATGCACAATTTAACACTTCCAAATGTACCAGTAATCCACCACTGGCACGAGTCAAAAATTCTTCTTCCCAGGCAAAATGGAGTACTTACAATCAAAAGTGCTAATTGTCTTTATCATTTTTGAAATCTGAAAGGCACACTGGCAGAGGTTATCAGTGATTAGTGCAGCTATTCGTGATTCAAGTAACTATTACTCTTTTACCTTTAAAAACGGTAATTACTGTATGTAAACCCATAAAGCCATCACGCTTTAGATGGGATTAGTCCCAGACCAAAGCATGTTCTAGTAGCAACCAGGGCTATTTATGATCCAGAGTTGTTTGTGTATGGGGTTACAAGAGATTTTGCCTTCAGCTTCTGGCCTTTGACGAACATCAGTGGTTCACTTAAGTGAACTTCATGCTTTTATGTACACTTATTCAACAAGACATCAAAAACTGCTAAATCAAGCCTCAAAAGCAAGCTGCTAGATCTGCTGAAATGCTCATTGATTCATGTTGTTAGTTGAGTTGGAGGTCTTACTGAGATTATGTATTGAGCTAGTTATACATTTAATTAATATCAGAGCAAATATTTTTTTTCCAGTGTTTTCAAAGACCAACAAACAAAATTGTACAATTCAGTTGAAATAGTTTCAATACTTTGTGCTTTTGAATTTTAAAATAATTTTTATTTGTTTTCTGTAGCTTTAATTATTTACATTTTTAGTACTTTTATTACCACTTAATTTATACCTATTTTATTAAGTACAAATTAATCAAGGGTTTGTTAGATTTTTAGATTTTTAACCTAATATTTAGAGATGTCCAGATCAGGTTTTTTCCCTGAGTCATTTGATTTTGAGTATCTACTGATACTGAAACCCGATCCGATACTTCTATAATACATAAAAAAAGAATAAAGAAGAGCGAAGAAACAGATCCAGGATGTTCCTTATTTTTTATTTAATTCACCTTATTTTAAAATTGAACAACTCTGTTAACAAACAGAGCACTTCTGTGAGGTAGCTTGAACAATCAAGTAATAAATTACATACATTCTTCACTTTTAGACTTTAGTGCAACAGTAAATATAAAAAACAGGCAATCCCAAGTTTATATATCTCCCAGTTTGCTATGGCAACAATGTCGTCATCAACTTTATAATACCTCCAGAATGGACTCACTCGTGCTTTCTGCTTCAGGCTTCTTCCGTGTTTTACTTGGCCAGCATTTTGCAATGAAAGTGATGCCATGCCGCACGCGTTGCTGTTTCTGTGTGAAGTCAAGAAAGAGGGCTAACTCTGAATAATGAGAATACATAAATATATATATATATATGTATATACATATATATTCGAGTCCTCATCGAGTAGGTAACATCTGATTTCGATCGAGTCTGGAACCACATGATCAGGCTCGATTTCAGATCATGCGATCAGATTTGCACATCCCTGTTAATATTTATATATTTTTTCAACTTTTTTCAAAAAAACTTTTTTTAGTTTAAATTTTTGTTTTAGTTTTTATTAGTTGAAACAACATGTTAAAACAACAATAACTGTTACAGTAGCCCAAATAAAGTATTCTTTTATTTCTATTTGTGTATCATTGTATTATATATATATCTTATTAGTATCTTAGTAATATTTTGATTAATAATTTGAGTTTAATATTTTTGCTTTGTGATTTTGGTCTTTGTTTTGGTACTTTTTAAATTATGTTTTTTTAACATTTGTACAGCTTTAATAAAAAAAATTTGCTATAGTCTTGTTAATACTTAAACTTATTTTATTTTGTTAATTGCTAAATTTAGCTACATATAAAACAAATGTTGCTTTATGTATCAAATCACCCATTTCAGCAAAGTATCAGTATATCCCAAATCTATATATTCAGATATACAGTCCTCTTGGGAGGTTTGTAAATGCCTAATATTGACATCGGCCTTCAGTGATGCAGAGAAACTGAATCCACACCAGCACAAGCACTGCTCAACAGCAGGATTAAGTGGATGTGAAGGCAGTTCCTCCACACCGGCTCAGGTTGCAGTCACCAAGAGAAGATGTAAGGAGACCTGCACTTGTATCCTCTCTCCTCCCTCGCCCCAGGTTCATGAACAACAGCCACAGAATAAAAGAACAGGGATTAGGGATGGGATCACAGACTTGGTAGGATTAAGCGTGAATAATCCATGATCAAAGAGCAATATAGTGGACAAAAGCAACGGAACGACTGTCCAAAATGACACAAGCCCATGTAAATTTGACAAAAAAAAAAAAAAAATCTCAAACACACTAGCAGGCACACTATTTTGCGTGTATTACCACAAACACTATTTTGCTTACCAAGGCTGCGTACACTATATATATATTAAACATATATGTTAATTAATTTATTAGTTATATGTTAATAGTTTCCATATTTGCTAAAGTTTTCAGTTTATTGACAGTTGTATGTTTGATTATGGGACATTGATCTCTACTTTGTTGACTTTTGGTGTTAAAAATTCAACTCTACAATTTAACAAAGTAACTTTCATTGACATTTTTGTAGTTTAAAATGATATAATGTATAATAAATAATATATGGATAAATAAGTCTGTAAAAACAACAGAAAATGTACTGGCAGTTTATTACAAGGTTTTTGTATCGTATCATACTACAACAACCCAGACAATATATAACTTTAAAGTATTAAAAATGTTAATAAAAGTCATTTTTTAAATGTTTCATGGTTTAAAGTTGTTGGAAGAAAGATCAAGGTCCTAGAATGCAATTCAAAAGCATAAATAAACTGGGGGAAAAAATAAAAACATGTATGACATGGAAAACTGCTTTTACTGTGTATATTTGCTCAGAATTGTACTAAAGACTGTAAAATTGGGAAATAACATTACACTTTGAAACAACATTTTTCTAGTTGAATATAATTTTGAAATTAGATTTCTTTATGTGATTCAAAGCTGGATTTTACATTTTGCAGCATTTTTTTAAATCATTTTAATATTATGAAACATTTCTTATTATTATCATCAGTGTAGAAACTGTTGGGCTGATTCTTTTTATTGTGTTTGGAAACTTTGATTCAGAACTATTTAAAACCATTCAAAATTTTTTTTTTTGTCAAGGATGCATTAAATAAAAATTAAAACTTGTATAATGTAAACAAAGACTTTATTTCAAATAAATGCTGTTATTTTGAACACTTCTTTCTTTGAAGAATGCTAAAAAGTATGAGTTTTCATTACACTATAAAGCAGAAAAATATCCACACGAATTAAAGAATCAATATTAACCCTTTAACTACCCCACCAAGTAATAATTTTTTTTAATTACTCCTAATGTCGAGTTTATTAACAGACTCAAAACACACTCAATGTGTTTTTTCCAACACATCCCATAATTTCAAAAATATCAACCTCTACCAATTGGTAGATATGTCGGTTTTGGTAAAAGTACCGGAATTAATACATATACTATGAAAAATCTGAAAATATGAAGTGTGAGACCAATTTATTTAAAAACATAATACAAATAAAACATTTTTTAATACTAAATCATCTTTATTTTTTGAAGTATGCCATAAAAATATTTTAGATTCTCATTTAGCATGTTTCTTTGTTTTTTTCTTAAATAAATAAAACCAAAATCAAGTGTAGTAATGCAACAGGATTATGTTTGTTTGTTTTATTTATTTGATTTTTTTTGTAAAGCGACAATGCTGTGTAGTGTAAACCATTATTTAAAACAGTCAAAATATGCTCAACCATTTGGTAGACGGGCAGTCGAAGGGTTAATCATTGAATGTCAATAATTTATAGTAGAATAGTAAATCAACATCTGATAATTATTTCTGAAGGCTTATGTGACGCTGATGATTAAACAATGTTGAAAATTCAACTGTGAATCATAAGAATAGATTACATTTATTTAGACTACCAAACATTCAATAAGAAAAAAGCTATTTAAACTGTAATACTATTCACAATTTTACAGTTTTAATATTTTTTGATTGCCTTAGTGAGCAGAATAGTCTTTTTTTAGAAATAGTAAAGAATCCAAACTTTTGAGCCAGTACATAGTAGGCATGGGATGATAACTGGTTACAAGGTTTTCTGTGATGTGGAAAAGTCAAGGTTTTAAAACCACTAAAAGTTTCTGTTATATCATTCCTAATGTATATGTAAGGGTTTTTGTTATGTGTTGTAAAGAAATCTGTGTTATTGAAACTAATGAAGACAGCAGAAGTCAGTAATTTATTTGAATTATTTAGCTTGACATGTTTACTGTTTTAAATTATTATAAAGGTTTTCTAAAATAAGGGTAATTTTTTTTTTAACCAGACATTTAAAAAGAATGTATTTTATAGCAGTAATCTTAATACCGGGATATTTTTATGCAAGGTTATCATACTGTCAGAAACCTATACCAGCCCATGCCTAGTACCTAGTGTACAAGGAAGATCTATTATACATACACAGACATTAGCGTGTACACATGAAGGCACAGACATCATCCCTATGTGAGTGATGTAATGTGGGCAAACAACATGTCATGTCTACAGTAAATTTGGTGGCTGCTCTTTAAAGCGTGCCATGTCAAAATAAAGCCTAAATCTTCTGGCAGAAAGCACCTGTTTGCTTTCAGCTATTTGATGTGGTCTGTCAAACCAAAACACACTGACTTTTTTTTTATGACTCCCTCACTAGTCCCAGGAGTGTCTGAATTAAAGCTGAAATGCAGGTTCGCAACAAAAGGCTGGATTTACAAAACCAAAACATCTCTGAGGCACCTAAGCAACAGGTCGCTCTGCACGCTTTCTTCTTCCACACCATAAACATTTAAGATCTGCCTCTCTTTCATTAGAGATTCCTACCAAATACCAGATCTTTTAATGTGAGATTTCAGCTAAAAGTACATTGAAACGCTTCTGCTCTGAAGCGCAGTAAGCTCTCGAACACATATTATCTAATCAACATTTTTAAGACATTAGCAAGAACAACAGCTGTGCGTGCAGCAAGTCTGTTACAGTTTTATTTGGCTCATTAAAGTGCGTATATGCGATCATGTAAGAGTTACAGCTCAACAAACGTAATCAGGTGACGGACCACTTTAACATTAAAGACCCCTAACACCTCTAATTACCTACAGTTTGTAAATAGTGTACAAATTGTCTTTAGTATGAAATAGCCTATAAATAATAGGAACTAGTTAGCAGAAGCTTTTGATCGCAAAGGAATATTTTTAAATCATATAAACAGGTCTGTTTTTTTTTTTTGTTGTTCGATATATTGCACCAAAATATATTGCGATAAATTATATTATTGTCATTTTGAGATCATTTTATGCGACTCATTATGTAATGCCAGAATGACAATATAATAGCATCAAAATGCAAGTACACTCTTCCACAACAACTACCACTCTACAACTACCTAACTTTAAATAATAACAGTTCTTGACCCCAGTTAGCTACAAACACAAATTAGGTATCATTGGAAAGAGGACACTTTGGGCTTTTTTGGTAAAGGGGAAGTTTCATTCTCAAGAATATAAAAAGTTATACATTATGAAGTCATGAGAAATTTTTTTTTATTGTGTTCAATATTAGTTTTTCCATATACAAACACATGAAAACATTATTGTAATAACTTAGTAAAAATATACATTAAAAGCCAAGTGTTTAATGAGTATATATTTCAAATTTGATGAAGATAGCATGCAAAAGGAGATTTTTTGTAAAACGTTTTCCGAGACTATATCGGTGTCCTTCATTCCTCACTGTCAGAGGCATTTTTTCAAAAATGACCTTCCCAAACTAAAACAGCAACAGTTGCCGAATAATTTGGTTTACATTCACAGTTCATGTATCTTTGAAAGACACTTTGGGCTTTATTATCCATAATTATAATAAAGTTTATAATGAGTTTATAATGCTCAAAATGAAAAATTATTTATAAAAGTTAAAAATAAAATAAAAGTTATAGATGCATATGTATATAAATGCACTAAACATTTTATTGTTTCATAAATATATAAAATTAGTCCTGGAGCTGACACTGACACCTCCAATAGAGATAGGGATGTTGAACAATTGTTTTTTAGGTATGAGCGATACATATTAAATATATTAATATATTTTATATATATAAAAATGATTGAGGTCATGCTCATGTGTTGTTCTATAAGTCGATATACTGATTATTGTGACAGTTTCATTTCATTTATTTATTACCAGCCAGCGAACTTGCCAGACATTCTTTTTAATTTGTATTTATATGTTATGTATTGTTTTATTATCACCCAGTCTACTGTCTTGTCTGACCATTATTATTATTTTTATTCATATTTTATTATGCATTATTTATTAAGTTATTAACAACCAGTCAACTCACTGGCCTGTAGTACTTCTGTCTATCTGTACTAATTTAAGGTGTTTTTTATTTTTTGTATTAGCAACCAGGTGTCACGGTGGCGCAATGGGTAGTACGATAGCCTCAAAGTAAGAAGGTTGCTGGTTCAAGCCCCGCCTGGGTCAGTTGGCATTTCTGTGTGGAGTTTGCATGTTCTTCCCGGGTTAGCGTGGGTTTCCTCCGGGTGCTCCGGTTTCTCCCACAGTCCAAAGACATGCGCTATAGGTGAATTGAATAAGCTAAATTGGCCATAGTGTATGAGTGTAAATGCTAGAGTGTATGGGTGTTTCTCAGTGATGGGTTGCAGCTAGAAGGGCATTCGCTGCGTAAATCATGTGTTGGATAAGCTGCCGGTTCATGAATAATAAAGGGACTAAGCCGAAAAGAAAATAAATTAATGAATGAACGAATGAATAAATGAATGTATGAATGAATGAATGAATGAAGGAATGAAGGAAGTAAGGAAGGAATTAGCAACCAGTCAACTGGCTGGCCTGTACATTTTTTTTTATTAACAGCCAGTCAACTTGCTGGCCTGTAGTACTTTTTTTAAATACAAAAAAATTATTCATGTATTATTTTAATTTTATTATCAGTCAGTCACCTATTATTATTTTTGTTGTACCCCCCATTTTTATTAGGATTGTGACATTTTATTTATCTATTACTTATTATTTTATCTTGAGCCAGCAAACTCTTGAAATCCACACACACAACTGCAGTTTAAGAACCGCTGCAGTGTCCTGACTCACAAGAGCCTGATTGCTTTTAAACAGTTTTCCTGGCAGACTTAATGTTTTGTTACATCTATATCACAGTGCTCTGCTATTCTGATAAACACAATTTCGCCGCCTGCATTATTCAAAGCACTAGCCAAGGCATTCTCTTAAAAGAAAAAAAAAATGTGAGAGAATTTTCTTTTGCGGCGCAACTTAATCCTCAAAGGACTCTAGTTTTACTCCCAGTGAGGACTCAGATTACAAAGACTTAAAAGCCTTGGCGTTTTAACAAGCCCAGCCCCACCTTACTCATTCCCTGCCTGTGATGGCCATGTGTCTGCGACATTACACCGTCCGCGGCCCACTGGTGGTCCAGAGAGTCCCACCCGCTGCCTAGCGTGATCTTTCCTCTGTAGATTTGGCTTCTGCCCCAGGCTCAGTAGGTGGCCGGACCCCCTTCCCGCTTAACATCGTTCAATGTTTTCTTGGCAGGGTGACAGGACTCAGGTTATCGCATCTTGTGGTAATTACAAAAACCCTGCAGTCTCATTTTTGTAGCCTCATGCAACCTGCATCACCACCAAAGCCTGCTAGAGAGTGAAAGAGACCCCCATCCACTTCAAACATGTTTCAAAACAACAGTTTTTATCAAGCACAGGGACCTTTCCCTAAAAGAGCTCAGATTGGATCATTTCCAGACATCAGAGTAATATGATTTCTTGCACTCGCAGGGCCCAATGAGCATTTTTTTTTATCCCCCCAATCTTATTGAATTATTTCATTATTGTTTTTATTTTATTAACACAAATTTGGACTCCATTTTAGTACTTAAAGGAAATCACTCATTCGTTCATTTTCCATTCGTTTAGTCGCTTATTTATCAGGTGTCGCTACTAGAGATGTTCTGATGAGGTCTTTTTGCCTTCGAATCTAAATCCGAGTCATTTGATTTGATCGATCTGAGTATCTACCAATACCAAAACTCGATCCGATACTTCTATAATACATAAAAAAAGAATAAAGAAGAGCGAAGAAACAGATCCAGGATGATTTAACATTCAACATCTCTGTTAACAAACAGCACTTCAGTGAGGTAGCTTGAACAAGTTTCTCAATTCCAAGAACACAGAGAATGGACTTGCGTTCTTGTGGAGACCGGTCTTGTCATATACAGTATATTTGAGTTCTGATCGGGAGGTAATGTCCGATTCCAATCGAGTCTGCAACCACGTGATCGAGCCCGATTTCTGATCACATGATTGGATCTGGACATCCCTTGTTGCCACAGAGGAATGAACCTGCAAAAATGACCCCATACTTTACTCAAGCCTTCCTCGGTGTATATGACTTTCCTCTGTCATTTGAACATAGAGTAGTTTTAAATTGTATCCTGGCTCTTTCATGCGGTATATTGGTGTTTTTTGAAGCTTTCAGTAAGTTTTTTTTTTAAGCCACTAGGGGTTTAACCAATGTTTATGAAGCAGTTCAGTGTTTTTGTAAAAAAAAAAAATAATGTACAGTTCTAAACTCAAATTACTGACTTCATTGTCTAAAACACCCTCTGATTCAAAATTCACATACTGTATAACATGTGACATAAAACACATTCGTAGCTTATTCTCCAGGATTACACACATCTCACTTACCACACTATTTCATAACTGTAACAAGAGGCAATTTAATCATAACTCAATTTTAAAACTGCTACCATAACATTATTTATCAATATGTGGCTCTTTTTGGATTCTCGGAAGCTATAGAAATAAAAAATGTAAAACAGGAAACATGTCGGAACCACTGTTTTTGTTTACATGCCTCAAAATGGTCTATATAACATTATACAATATATTACTATGCAGCATTCCCACAAGACGTATCTCTTCCTAGAATTTCTGCTTACGTCATGTATCATATGTTAGGAAGTTTATAATAAAATTCATCCGGCAGCCATAGGAAGTCATTGATTTTAATTTAGCCATATAATTGATGATTTAAGACATTTATTAACCCCCTGGCAGTGTATGGCTTCATTACTACATGACTACTATGTTTCAATTTATGGGCCGCACTTCCGACTTGGGGTTCTTCCATTATAAAGAACTAAAACAAAACATTTGAAATAATATCATGAATATAACTTTACTTTTGGTATTTAACATTAGTATCACCATCATATCTGTGGCCAAAGCTATTTTGAGTTTTTGAGTTCACTGTGATTTGTTCCTTCAGATTATTTTCTCTTTGTATTCCCAACAGTACAGTAATTTTTAACACGTCTGTAATATTGCTGCGGAAAGACTTGTTTTTAAGGTTATTCATGGTCTGCTGAAAGTAATTTGTTAATTCTAATAAGTTGGCTTTTAGTATCGGACAGATGAACTGTGAAGAGAAAAATGACACCTCATTGTACTCTGTTTATTTAAAACACTTCACCGATTGTTTACAGTCAAACGGAAATTACTCTCATAATTCATGCAAAGCATCATGGGGTGTAGAAAAACATACTCTCCAGATCAGTGCAAAGCTCCTATAAGTCATATAATACACCAAGGTGCTTAATTGTCCTGGGAACCTCTTAGCGTCACCCCTCTGACATGCACGTCTTTTCAATTAGCCCCCCCCGTCTACAGGACCATAAAGGAAACAGGGTCCCCATTAAAAGGCATCCTCTGCAGCTGACCCGTCGTTGGCTTCTGATGACAGTGACTTGCACCTTTGATCTGGACTCTGTGGGCCCCCGTCTCTTGGGCTCTGGTCTGGGGGGCCGCTCTCATTATCTCGCTCTTCTTATTTGGCTGAAATAAGAGTGACTTATGATGAACTCAGACTGGGAGGACTGGGAAAGTGTCCAGGTTTTTGAAGATTTTTATCACCTTTGCTTATTGTTTGCAAGCAGAGAGTGCACTGAAAAAAATGATTCAATGATTACTTGGATTTTTTTGAAAGTTAAGTGGTTGTAAACAATTTATTTGGGCTGAATTTAAACAAACAAATTAAGTTGAACATTACAAAATTAAATTTGTTTGTTTAAATTCAACGCATAAAAATTGTTTGCAACAATTTTGCAGACATAATTTTTTTCAATGTGTGGGATTATTTGTTGTCTTTTTTTTTGAAGTTATAAATACAATAAAAATAGTACATTTAGGAAATAATTCAAAACATACTTTCTCAGTCTTTCTACTTTTAAATGTCTTGTGTAATTTAATGTGTTAAATGCCATTTTTCATCATTAACTGCTACCACGTCGCACTCAATCTTTTAGCTCCATGGCTCCTCGACAGTGGAACTAGCTTCCCCTGGCCCTAAGCAGAAGTGATAGTCTTCACTTTTAACTCCCGTCTCAAGACCCTTTTTAAGCAGGCTTTCTTTTGACTCTGGTATGGCTGTTGATGCTTGTTGTAAGGCGACCTTATGTGTGCAGAAAGGCGCCATTTACAAATAAAATGAATTATTAGCTTGCCCAATTCACCTATACCAGTGGTCGGGAACCTATGGCTCGCGAGCCACCTGTGGCTCTTTGACCAAAAATAGGTGGCTCTCCGGCTGTCTCCCTTCAATAAAATTTTACAGTCTAAAAAAAATTGTCACTAGATATCAGTTTCCTGCTGATAATACATGTACAATTCCCTTGTTATTGTAATTTTATTATGTAGGAAAAATAATAAAAACTCGACGTTTCGACATATGCATGTGTGCAGCAAAGCGAATAAACCAACTTACGCTTCTATGGTAACCACGCGAGCGCGCACGTAAATTCAAACAATGCTTATGAGTGGTGATGATGGCAAAAAGAAATACTGAGAAACATCGAAAGTTTCAAAATGAGCGGGCAGAAATTATTAATGGCTCTGCTGCTCTGGCAGGACGGGAGTTTGGACAGGGGCATCTGGGAAATTGAGTGCTGCGAGATCATTGGAGATTGCAAGGCAAAGGAAACCTTTCACAAACGACGAATAAGTTGTGTATGCTAAGTACAGCAAATGAACCTTAAACCTCTGAGCCTTAATTGAATCCTGTTTCGAGAAATGTCAGATATTCGTGTTTTGCGTTCCGGTATCATTTTTTTCAATTGATCCGGGCCCGGCATTAACTTGTGCGTGGTGAATACCTGCGTGTGTGTGTGCGTGTGTGTGCGTGTTTGTGTGTGTGTGTGTGTGTGTGTGTGTGCGTGCGTGCGTGCGTGCGTGCGTGCGTGCGTGCGTGTGTGTGTGTGTGTGACATCCAATGCCTCAGTTTGTCACGCGGGTACACGGACCGGTCTTGAACGATTCATTCATTTTGAATTCATTCTTTTTGAATCAATCTTTTATTTGACTCGAGAACGATGAGCCATCTCAGGGAGGGAATCGTTCATTCGCGCATGCGCACATTTGTGCCGGTGGAGAAGATTAGTTCATTTTGGAGTTCTCTATCGGGTTTGAATCGTTCCTTCTTCACATGAGAGACAGAAGCCAATCATATGCATCTAGACCTGAAAAAAGATTTGATCTGCTCATTTCTCGAGTCCTCGGTTTCGAGTCATCCCTTTACATACTAGTACTAGTATACTAGTAACTGTATAGTTATAACTATACTAGTAAAAGCTGTTACACGATGATCGAACGAATCAGAAAGTAGTGTGATCAACGTTTGGGCTAGTTGAAGATGTGTTTGGAAGCATCTCGTAACATTGTAATGTTATTTTGGCAAATTGAACAAAATCACTCAAAAAAGATTCGTTCATCTCGATGAACGAGACTCAAAGGTCAGAGTCAGTAAAATGATCTGAACTTCTTATGAGTCCGAGTGAACAGCGAGCAAAGCTGTGTAGATACCGTATGTCTTTGGACTTATGGGGGAAACCAGAGCACCCGGTGGAAACCCACACGAACCTTGGGAGAACATGCAAACTCCACACAGAAATGTCAACTGACCCAGCCAATGCCAATTATTATTATTATTATTATTATTATTATTATTATTATTATTTGGGACGAAGTCTTAGTATTAAGACTCAATATTAGTAAACATCCTTTGAAGACCAGAGGGCAATCTCGCATGGAAACTCTATACATCCATGAAAAGGAAACAGCAAGGAAGTCCTATAGTGGTTGCTGAGTTTGAAGTAAAAACGCGTCATCAAATGTGGTATTTTCGCATTCATTTAATACTTTTTTATTACCATTTAGCTATAAACCTGTATTTTATTGCCTTTGCTTTCAGATGTAGCAGCAACACAGAGCCATAGGTCTCTGAAAAGTTACGCAAACAGCTGTCATTATTGCAAAACGATTGATTCGTCCCAATTGATTCATCAGCAATTATGGATTATGTGGTTTTATGTAACTTGTCAGTTAACAACATCTGTATTTAGTAAACACTGCCCTATCTAAAAGTACATGCTAGAAATTTACCACCAGTTATAGAACCCACTTTTCTGACAAAAAATGAGATTCGAATTGCCTTCATTAGGCGTAATTCGTATTTTACCCCAAAAGCCATTATTTATTTACTTACTTTTTGTTTTATGATCAGCCAGTGAACTCACAAGCTGTTACATACAATACATGTATATATTTTTTTAACAATTTATCCTTATATAATTCTAATCAATAAGCATATCAGATGACAATAACCTGATTATAATTCTGTGCATTACCCGTTATGTTAAACACAACCTTGGATTTAGTATTGGATTTCATTTCTAAATCATTCTTCTGAATTGCTCAAAACTAAAAGCACATGTGAACTCTGCAGACATAACTATGTCTACTAGTCTACTTTTTTTAAAGCTGTGGTAAACACTTTGCGAGGATTGATGATTTTTTTTAAAATAACAATTCTATTCAATTTTTCATCACCTCATAAACAAGCTTTTGTTGTCGATTTTCCTTCTAAAACTCGCTGATAGAGCTCAATGCAAGTTCACTAATATAGAGGGTTATGCAATCCATTCTCCATCACTTTCAGTTTATCTTCTGAGAACTCATAGCAGCTCCTCTGAACATCTGCCTCTAAATATCTCTCTTTAGGCCCTCAGATCCATACTCTTTGCCAAAAATTAACGACCATCCTCTAGAGCCAAGTAAACACTGCAGGACTGAAGCAAAATAGAAAGAAAGTGGAAGCACAGAGCACATTTTGGTTTGCAACTGTAGCTAAAATTCTGTGACAGTGCAGACTTTGAGCCTTTAAATGTATGTACTGTATGTTGTACTGTGTGCTTGGCTTAAAGTAAAACATTGGAAGGAGTGATTTAAGGCCAATGACTTGCCCTATGGATGGTGTGTATTTGACTACATAATAGCCTTACGCTTCCCATGGGCGTAAGGTTCGATTGTGCATGTCTTGGTGTGAACTTAATACACAAGAAATGGCTCTATTTCATGTTACGTAATAGGTCCTCGGACAGTAGTGAAAACAGTAGTGCTGTTCTCCTGCTATAAATCTGCTGAAATGTGACTCATTGATACAGCACATAAAGAAAAGCACGTCAGAAAGGGGGAACAATTCGCCTTTCTCTCTTCCAGTTGCAAAGGCTCCATGCTCAGTGCTCCTATATAATAGGTAGTTTTTAGATTTATTTAGGAGGGAACTTGGATTATGAACTGAGCTAATTTAAAAAACTATATAATTTAATGTTTATTTATTCAACCACAATTTAATTAATTAATTCTTTTTTTTTGGCTTAGTCCTTTTATTAATCAAGGGTCGCCACAGCGGAATGAACCGCCAACTTATCCAGCATATGTTTTACACAGCAGATACCTTTTCTGCTGCAACCCATCACTAGGAAACATCCACAATTTAATTAATTTTATTTATTCAACCACACTGAAATGAACAAAACTGAACTTCAACTCTAAAAACTGGACATATATTCCAGTTTACTAAAACGTCTTTGTTAAGCTGCTTTGACACAATCTACATTGTAAAAGTGCTATAGAAATAAACATGAATTCAATTGAAATTTTATATTTATTTTATTAATACTCCACATAGAAATGCCCACTGATCCAGCCGGGGCTCGCACCAGCGACCTTCTTGCTGTGAGGCAATTGTGCTATTATTTATCATTTTGGGTTTAAATGATATATACTAATTTATAACAATACATTTTGTACAATATATAAATTTATATATAAATATAATTCACGATTAGCTAAAATGTTTAGTTAATTACAAAGTTTAATAAGCAAGTTCAGCCAAAAAATAACATCAGACATTGCTTTTGACACCTTATATGAAAAATGTCTATAAATATAGTAAACATTTTTACATCAATTTTGCTTCTGTCAAAGTCATAAAATTCATAAAACGTTATATGGAGGTTTTTTTTTAATTACTTTTCAACATCAGGGTGAATAAATAACAGAATTAAAATTTTTGTAAAACGTTTTTTTACATTGTGGATCTTGTTTTTCTTTTTTTTTCTTTTTTTAAATATTTCCCAAATGATGTTTAACCGGGCAAGGAAATTTTCACAGTATGTCTGATAATATGTTTTCTTTTATCTTTAGAAATGTGTTGAAAAAAATCTTCTCTCTGTTAAACAGAAATTGGGGAAAAAACAAAGTGGGGGGGGGGATGGGTGGGGTCAATAATTCTAACTTCCACTGTATATTGAAGAATATTGGAACCCTGGATATCAATGGTTACACCAAATTGATAGTAAGAGCTATCTAACATTTTCGGATAAGCTATCCATTTAAGCACCCTTTACAATTCTAGAGAGGCCTGGAGATTTTGTGCTTAGCTAATTTTTGATGACAGACAGATTTGTCCAGGCAATGAAACCACTTAAACACTTTGCCTGCTCACAAACACATGCAACCGTGCATGCACCATCCTCAAACACACAAATAACATCCCCAAATGCTCATGCGGCCTTCTGTGGTCGCAAACAAATTACAATCTCTTTCTAAATGTCAGAGCAGGCACCCATCTTCAAGCAGAACTGTTCAAACTTCCTGCACTTCTTTGACTGGCCAGATGCATCCGTGTTAACACTGCGCCTGGTCTCAGGGCTTTAATGCCCAACCGCCACCATCTGTTCAAGCACACATCGCTTAGGAATTTCCCTTGGAGCTCGTGTGAAGATGTGCTTGAGGAAAGATTCATCCTGCTCTCAGCTTTACATTTGTCTAGTATTGTTGCACGCCAAACATGTAACAGATTTATAGGACACTGAACGTCCTGTTCCCTCAGCCTTTCCTGGTTAATGGCTTTATAAACATTGTACATAAACTCTCTGTATACTTAAAAGTGATCATTAAATGACTTATTGTCTTCTTCTGAAGAAAGAGCTGATTCTGAAACAAATAATCAATAATTCTAAAAGCAAGTCCACACACCCACACCATTGTTAATCTTAATATCGTTGTGTTTGGTAAAAAAAAAGCCCCTTTATCCTAAATGTCTGACATTTTGGTATTTCAATATGCGCTTTGGTGGTGGTGGAACAATCACAACAGACTTGTCCATCTGACCAATAAGAGCAGAGTAGGCATTTGGAAAGGAGGGGTTAATGGGTTCCGATCCCTAACACCCGATTCACACGGGGCTTCAGCTTCAACACTTGACAGAGAGCATGTCTGAAGTTGGGGCTGACGCGATCATCATAGCAGCATCAGCCAATGAAATTAGTGCGCAATCTGCTACTGTCTGAGCTGGTGTGTTTGCATAAAGCGATATGATTGGCTGACACTTCCATTTGCGCTTGAAAAGTTAAGAAATTCCCAACTTCTGCAGTGAGCAACGCGGCTGAAGAGGCGCCGACGGATCCACAATGCAGTTTGGCAACCTCTGACATCACCCATTCAAAGTGAATAGAAAGCATTAACCCTTACATCCCGTGTGAATGTGGCGTAACACCAGAACCACCACAGGGTAAATTTTACTTGTCAATGTTATTCAGTTGTACATAACAGATCATCAATAAGATATTCTTTTTTTATTCACTGAGTTAGTGGTTATAATAAATAAGTCAAAATGGGTAAAATAAGGTGATTTGTAGAGGTATTATAACCACAAAATGCCATAAATAATGGAGAAATAAACTATGCAGGTCGCATCAGTATCTGACGGCTCATCTGACAGCTGATCCAGAACCTCTGTGACTCAACGCATGATCAAATTTGCATGTTTTAGCCAACTCATGAATGTTCAAACTTTTATTAGTGTTGGTGAAGCTGTGCTTCTACAGTGTATATGCAGAAGCCAACTCTAGGTCATTATTGTCTAGTCATAAAAATTACATCCTAATATAGAATCAATGACTATATTATAATTATATTACCCAATCCAGAAATGTATTTACTTGTAATTCTTCTTTTCAGTTCTGACTTTCCATTCTGAAAGTAAAACTGTAGCCTGCATAAAAAAGCCTTGAACTAAATAGGACAAATAAAAGGCTATAGTTGATGACTAGACATAATAATTGCATGACTCCAGACACCTCTTTGTTAACCTAGAAGTATTAATATGAATAATGTTTTGTATCAATTTCTAAACAGAATTTGTTTGGGTAAAATTTACCTTGCGGTTTTAGGTATACAGTGACCCCCGGTAGTTCTTGTGTTAAAGGAACTGTTTCTGCATCATTTAAGAAAAGAGTTGATGTATTGTGTGCAGTGTGTTCACGGGGTATTAAAACTTGATAAATCAATTATGAGAAAATTAAGGCCCTTAAAAGGTAACCAAAAGTCTTAATTGAGGTTTTACAAGGTTTTAATTTTTGTTTAAGCATTGTCCAAAGTGTTTGACTTCAAAAAAGCATAAATATATTTATTTTCCTTCTAATATTAACAACAGCATGCTCTATCCACGAGATTGGTTCAGGCCAGGGCGCGTCCGGCCAAGCTCTGGGTGATGTCACGTAATTTGCGACAAACGCAGGAAGGTGATGTAACTCTCTCCACATGTAGCGAAACCATAGAGCGAAACAGACGGCAAAATGGGAAAATGTAAGTTTGGCTATTGGCGGCACATCAGCAATGTGTGCAGAGGTTATCTGAGCACTTTACACTGCGGCAAATCACCACTTACTGAACTTGAATGAAGGCATTTCAGATATTTTCAAATTGATGCTTTCGGATTTCGACATAGCTAAGAAGACATTTACATGTGACAAGGACAAAACTGGTTACATCATGAGATTTGTGGTAGCACCCTACTGTAAGCAGCAACTCGTTGACACCATTAACAAAGCTGGCTCTTTTGTGTTAATGTTCGACGAGTCTCTCAATCAGTCAACAAAGAAAAAGCAGCTCGACGTACGTGTTCGTTTTTGGTAAATGGTAAATGTGTCCGATATTTTAATAAATCTTGCCTTTTGTTTAATTTATTCTTTCAAGCTTTGTTTCTTTCAAGCTTATCTGAGTTCTGTTGCATGGCTTTGTTGATTTATTTAACTACAACTGTTTATTAACAACTGTTTATTAAGTTAAAGGTTTGATACTGATTAGAACTTGAAGTGGCGATGAGGTCTTAAAATATTCTGCGATGAGGTCTTTAAAAAGTCTTAAAAAGGTATTACCTTTAGGATTCCGGCATATACTGTGTGTGTTTTTGAAAAATTGTGCTTTTTGACCTTGGGAGGATGTAAGCATATTGTAGGACATCTAGAGCACAAAACCTTTAAAATGGCACTTTAAAATCTGTTGTACTTCATAAATTTGCTTTTGTATTTTTGAAAACTCCCATTCATGCAGTGTGTAACACATCTCTAAGTGAATGAAAAAGTTTTAATCTAAAAGTAAATCTTGTATAAATTTATTGACTATCTCTCTCTCAAAAAAAAGTTAAATCAGAGTCGTTGCAGTTAATCACTTTTCAAACGAATCTATCTGTGACGTCTGAGTGAAACAACCATTGTTGCATGCGCAGACCTAGAAAAACTTGAACCCGCCCACCCTCAAACACTGTAGCGGATTCCAGTGGATCGGATTGCAGCATGTCATGAAGTCTTTTGGAAAAATAAACAAATCATATGTGAGTTAATAGGATAATTCGGCAAAAATAAATGCATATAAGACCCTAAATATTAGCCTGTTGTTTACCAAACCAAAATTTAAAACTTTTGAAATGCACAATAGGGCCACTTTTATGATCAGCTGAAGATGCTGTGAAGCCTGTGATAGTGTTTGTTAAGAGTACACAATTGTGATCTCATGCTTCGCTTTTGATCACGTCTGTTGGCAATCAGGCAGACCACAGCAGAAAAGAGACAGTGGTGTTTCTCTCCAGCTCACCCCGTGGCACAAATGGCGCTCTGCTTTAGGTAATGGGGTCATAGGTTAGCTATACATCTGGGAGTCTTCCACTCCTCCAAGTTGAACTTTCAGCAGGGAGAAATGGATGCATTAAGTAGATGAAGATGTTGAGCTGCTACTACAGCGTTTACACATGTGCTGTGGGTTTAACACTCTTGTAAATGTACTAAGTGACATCCTTGCGAAGAAATTGAGTTTAAACTTTTAATTTTCCAATGTAAAAGTACAAGATAGGCCACATCAGTTTTTGATGTCATTCTTTTCTAGCATATTATGTGCTTAAAAATTGCATAACCAATCAATGTGGGTATTTAACAAATTCAAAAGTAATCATTGATTCAATTTCAAGCTAATAATCAATAGTTTGGGGCCTGTTTTGAAACTATTTTTAAATAAGTTTGTTCTACTCACCCAAATGCAGTACAATAATATTGAGAAATGGCTAATATCTAAATTTTCAGCATCAACACAAGTGTTCTGTGTCACACAAATATTCTGAAATCACTATATTAGGCTGATTTTTGAGCTCAAGAAATATGTTTATCAACAATCTTGAAAACAATTGGCATTTTAGATGGAAATTCGTATGCATTTTTTTCAGCATTTTTTAGTAAATTATTTTATATTTAAACTTTTTTTTTATATTATCAGATGTAAAAAATTAATAGTTGGATATGAAAAACATAAAATTTGTATAAAAATGCTTATTCGAAGTAGAAATCTTCTGCAACGACATACATACACCTTTAGTTAATTTTATTCATTCTCATTGGGGAAAAGTGCTGTAATGTTCTTAAGAAATTGACCCAAATGTTTGAACGAGTATTAATGGAACAAACATACTGAACGCTTATAAGTAAACGCGTCAAGGCTGTCAGCATGTTGCATTTTTTGAGCGCCATGGATCTTGTCGTGATCTTTAAAATGTCTAGTAAAAGCAGCTCTGTTATTTATGAATCAGAAAAGAGAAAGACTATGAAGACATCAAGGTAAAAGAGACTGACACTAACCTTTTGCACATCAGTTCAATCCTCATAAGTCACTTTTATTACTTGTGTGGTTGAGATTTCCCACGGGCACCATAACCACAGAGCACGCACACTTTTGAAAAGAGGGATCCATGTGGTTAGTGCTGGCAACATGTCATTTAAAGTCACATATTACATACAGTGCTCAGCATAATTGAGTACACCCCATTTTGAAAATGAATATTTTTACCCATTTTTCTGTGAATATTGGCAATGTATTTTAGTGCATTTAAACTAAACTATTTTTTATTTATTAAATAGATATATTTATTAAAATAATATTTTAGTCACCAAACATATTTAGAAATTGAAAGATAATACAATGCAAAATTCAAGCAAAATATTGCAAGAAAAATTAGAACCTACAAAATGTCAACTAAATTTTTCATTTTTTTTCTTCTTTTTAAAATTTGTATTTAATATTTTTCTATAACATAAATTTGGCTGTATTAGTTTTTGGACCATTATCATAATAGATAAGCTCCAGATTAGCCTTCAATACTGACTAATTTAATGTATATGCACAAATTAATATTGTATAGCTTTCTATTAAAAATATGAATTTTAAAGATAGATTTGTGAGAGGTGTACGGAGCACTGTACAGGGAGTGCAGAATTATTAGGCAAATGAGTATTTTGACCACATCATCCTCTTTATGCATGTTGTCTTACTCCAAGCTGTATAGGCTCGAAAGCCTACTACCATTTAAGCATATTAGGTGATGTGCATCTCTGTAATGAGAAGGGGTGTGGTCTAATGACATCAACACCCTATATCAGGTGTGCATAATTATTGGGCAACTTTCTTTTCTTTGGCAAAATGGGTCAAAAGAAGGACTTGACAGGCTCTGAAAAGTCAAAAATAGTGAGATATCTTGCAGAGGGATGCAGCACTCTTAAAATTGCCAAGCTTCTAAAGCATGATCATCAAACAATCAAGCGTTTCATTCAAAATAGTCAACAGGGTCGCAAGAAGCATGTGGAAAAACCAAGGCGCAAAATAACTGCCCATGAACTGAGAAAAGTCAAGCGTGCAGCTGCCAAGATGCCACTTGCCACCAGTTTTGCCATATTTCAGAGCTGCAACATCACTGGAGTGCCCAAAAGCACAAGGTGTGCAGTACTCAGAAACATGGCCAAGGTAAGAAAGGCTGAAAAACGACCACCACTGAACAAGACACACAAGCTGAAATGTCAAGACTGGGCCAAGAAATATCTCAAGACTGATTTTTCTAAGGTTTTATAGACTGATGAAATGAGAGTGAGTCTTGATAGGCCAGATGGATGGGCCCGTGGCTGGATCGGTAAAGGTGCAAGGTGCACAAGCAAGGTGGAGGTAGAGTACTGGTTTGGGCTGGTATCATCAAAGATGAGCTTGTGGGGCCTTTTTGGGTTGAGAATGGAGTCAAGCTCAAATCCCAAAACAGTACACCTCTCTGAACAGTGTCTGGGAGGCTGTGGTTGCTGCTGCACGCAATGTTGATGGTGAACAGATCAAAACACTGACAGAATCCATGGATGGCAGGCTTTTGAGTGTCCTTGCAAAGAAAGGTGGCTATATTGGTGACGGATTTGTTTTTTTGTTTTTGAATGTCAGAAATGTATATTTGTGAATGTTGAGATGTTATATTGGTTTCACTGGTGAAAATAAATATTTTAAATGGGTATATATTAGTTTTTTGTTAAGTTGCCTAATAATTATGCACAGTAATAGTCACCTGCACACACAGATATCCTCCTAAAATAGCTAAAACTAAAAACAAATTAAAAACTACTTCCAAAAATATTCAGCTTTGATATTGAGTTTTTTGGGTTCATTGAGAACATGGTTGTTGTTCAATAATACAATTAATCCTCAAAAATACAACTTGCCTAATAATTCTGCACTCCCTGTGTTCATTCACACCAGTGAGGCATTTTGCAGGTACATTTGAGTTGTGAAGCAGGAGGTGACTAAATATTCTAATGTAATTATGAACACAGTCATTCTTATGGTGTAGAGTTAATTACTGTCAAAATTTAGCTTTTTTAGTGGCTGAGCAGTATGACCAATCACAAACACTGTGTGCATGAATGCAAAGGCATGTCACCTTTGAAAGCAACATTAGTTCTAAAAAAAAAAGGATATCAATTTAGAATTCTGACCTTTTTTCTTACAATTGCAAGTCTGCATTTAACAATTGCAAGATCTTTGGTGGCACCAACAAGTATGCTAGCTAAAAAATATCACCTGCTGCTTAAAAAGAAGGTTTAGCACCAAAACCACAGGCGATGTCAGTATAGAATTTGTTAGATGAATGTAGCACATAAGATGTTGAGTCATAATGTTTAAAACAGAATTAATGAGTAGCTTAATAATGCTAAAATCTTTTAGTGTAAATCAAATTCATACTTTATACATTTATTTTTAAAATTGTAATAATTGTAAGGGAGGTAATCATTATGTTTATGATATTTGTCCTGCAGAGATGCTGAGAGTGCTTGCAGTAATCTTTTTTTATTGTTCCTGATGAAGCATTTAGCGTCACACCAGCCTCAGCGAGAGGCCCTAACAACAAGTCATAACAACACTGCAGCGCAACACTACCCAGCAGGCCAGTGTCTTTCCACGCATGTTTCACAGAAACACTTGACAGAATGGGCTTATTCATCTTTATCTCTCATTAAAATGACAAAACAACTTTTATATGATGTAAACCAGCGGAAGCTGATAGAACGCAGGAGGAAAGACATAAGCATTAACATTCATTCAGCAAACAGATAATTTCTTCCAGTTAAGGGTTTGTTTGCTTATACAAGTTTATCCTATTGGGTGCCCAGCAGCTCAACACCTGATATAAACTTAGTGCTGAAGAAAAAAACAGCCTGAAACCTTCACGAGCACCACTCTAAGCAAGGCTAATAGAGTTTGGCCTGGAAACACCTCATTAGACCAGCAATAATATGATTGAGCCCTATTATATTAAAGTAACTCTAAATGTAGTGAGAGACGTGTAATGACCACTGGCCTGACCTTTGTTTGATCTGCTGCTCAAAAGCTGAAATGATGATTGGAAAGACCCCTGCACTTTAGACCTTGCGATTCAACCAGTAGTTGAACTCCAATCGGACACATCCCCTCAATCAAAGCTGTCAAGCCCTAATGATCCTCATTAACAATTTCCTCCAGGCAATGCCAACATCACTGAACTACAACAGCGCTCACGTTCATGCTGACGTTTTCTTCAGCACAAGAGCTGAGTGATAAACAGAGAGGGCAAACAAGATCAATTCAGGAAAAGAAAGATTTGGTTTGGTCCGTGTGAGAGCTTTTGCATCACAGTGAGCTTGTTGTTAGGCTCGCTCAATACACGGAGGACAGCTCCGAGTTCCAACACGGGGTGCCGTTTCCAAAAAATGTCTTGGGGGAGACACAATGTGACAAACGTGATACTGAGCTGATGGATTCTGAAAGGAAATCAAACAATATGGGTGGGATAGGATTTCAAGCTGCACATAGACAGGTCTTTTGTGGACGTGAAAACTAAAGAAGGCTGGACTTGAGAACTCAAACATTGACAAAGAGACCCTCTGACTGGGAGTTTGAATCTGGGAAATGTAACAATCTATCATACTTAGGCTCTCTGCAAATATTTTTCCACATCAAATATGCAAAACAAATATTGGCTCTCTCATAATTCACTGCTGAGTGTTTATGGCGGTGTAAATGTAAATTTTGCATCAAGATATGACATTTTATATGTGCATTGCTGGTAAATCGGCTATATTAATGTCTCGTCAAGTTTGGTAAACAAAATATGTCATTTCTTAAACTCTGAATTTATATTCTGCAACTCCAGCTGAAGTTATGCTTGTTCAAAACAAAAAAAAATAATGACCGTGAGTTCATTCAACTGTTCTTTTTAGCAGAATGCAAAGTGTGCTTTTCATAAACATGAGTATATAAAGTTTGACAGGCACAGATATAATTGCACAGACCTTTCTCTTTTGATTGAGTTTAGTTCCCTTCAAACACAAAGCCTTCGAAAGTAAAGCTAATTTTCAACACGATGTGGAGACTGTATACAAAAACATGGAGTGCTGTTCATGGGAATATTCCTTTTGCTAACTCGAGAGAAATATTACACCGCAACGGGGCTGGTTCCTTTTAAAATGCCAGTGGCTCCAACTGGAGTAAAATCATTTGAGGATGTTTTGATGTTTCAAGTGCGTGATGATACATAACATGGCAAGCCGCTCATTTCTGCCCTTTTTTACAGGCAATTGTTGGCAACAACAATAGTCTCTGATTACAGAATAAATCAAGCAAACACAAGTGTCTTAAATGTTGCACATTAACATTGCACCGTGCTGCTGTTTTAAGGGATGCAGGGAGCATTGCTGCTACCTTGTGGGCACCAGAGGCCCTTCAAATTCAATTATATTGTCTGCAAAAAAAATGCAGGAAAAGTGGAGGCATGGCAGAGGTCCAATCTGCTTTAGAAAAATGATCCACTTACCAACAAGTGGATTCCCTTTTGCTATGCCTCCCGCAGACATTGCAAGCCATATCCACACTTCAGATATATCAGCATTGAAAAGAGATGTGGAAATCCTCTGAAACTAACTGCATCTGGCCGGAACATTATTACCAGTATGCTTGATGCCTAAGGGTCACTGAGGGAGCTAACAAGGACAGTGCGGTTGTAACATGTGGCAAGCAAGTGGGGGAATCTTTAATCACACAGAGATCGCTGGAATAGGAGTAAGCATGGGACAATATACATTTTGAATTTGTTATGTTTGATTTAAAAAAAATAAACCTGCTTGGATATTCCTTTATTCCAATCATGCATTAACAAAATTAATTATGTAAAGGTTTAAGAAGTACAACAGTGGACATTGGACACTGTCCAGCTTTCTGGGCAAACCCTTTGATGGTTGTTGAAAGCTTTCCAGAACTCTTCAAGTCTAGGCTTGGATTTATTAAGAGACTTTCTGTGCAACACATTTAAGAGGCCGTTTGGCTAATTGAAATACCCACAGCCATGTCTTGCAGAGTTTCAGCACAGCCTTGTCTAAAAAAGCTACGCGGCATGCACATGGGACCCATATGTCAAAGCTTTTTTTTATTAGCAGCAATGTGTGTGCAAACTACTAACGAAAATGTGCATAGGGAGTTTTTGCAGTGTGTTGGCCAGGTGCTTCAAGCTCACCGTCGGCATCTAGACATGCTACAAGCAGGAAAATGAAATATGAAAATGAAGTTGAAATTCTTCTGAGTTTTTTAGGATTGTTTGTGAATGAACGTGATGATATGTTCAGCTCAGAATAAAAACACCTGTCATATGTTTTAAATTAATAAAATCTCGAAATTAAGTCATTTGTTACAAACGACAAGGGAGTTACAACAGCAACAATAAAGATTACTGATGACTGATGTGCTGCGTGATGTTTGGGAGTATCTTCCAACGGTTTGTACAGAAAAGAAAGACTCCCCTGGTAATTTCAAATTGGTTCCTGGAAACCGGCTACGAATAAATCTGCGCCCTCAAAAGCAAGGATCAACATTAGGGCTTTCTGCCTCTCAGCAGCGCAGCTCCATGCACAGCAGCTCGCGCCCACCAACATCAGGTAAGGTTTATATTATCTGCTGGATGTTTGAGTCCGAAATCAAAGGAGGCAGGAAATAAGCCGTGCAGTTTCTTCTAGGGGACCCACATGTGAAAGAAAAGAGGAGAAAAACAAGCTTTACTTACTGTACGGATCGTCCTTGCTTTTGGTGCCATTGACTTTTCCATTCTTATCGATCCTGAGAAAGAACTTCTGGTAGGAAAAGAGTTTCCTCTTGCGCACGTCCCCTGTGAGGTGGTTGTAGCTGCGCACATGCCGCCCCACCACGGCAGACGATGAGGAGTTGGTGCCCCTCGAGGCACGGATGGCCCTGTGGGTGTCATGGCAGGCCACAGGCAGAGCAGAACACAGGAACAGAAGCAGCAGCGGCAGGGAAAGGCAGGACAGACGGAACCAGGCTGAGGCACCCTTAGTCACTTTCCATTTGCACATTGTCCTGGAGCTCGGAAAACTGGGAAGAGCCTCACAGAAAGGTACATGCTGAAGAGCTAGACGGGAGAAAGGGTGATGCAAGGAGGTGAAGCCCTGTGAAGCACCCGTAGTGATCGCGTCTGCTTGGGCTGCTCAGGCTGGATCCATTTCCCCTTGTGTCCAGAAGGAATGTGTCAACATCCATAACTCAAAACACCTCTGTGGGGAACCGCTTCACCTCCTCCTGCTCTCCCACATACAATCCACTAAAGAACGGATGGGAGAAAACAAGGACTGCAAGAAGCAATGAAAATGTTCTGGAAAAGAATGGCAAAAACGACCCAAATGCAACAGGGCAGCAAATCTGTTCTTGATGAAATGAGAGGAATCCACAGTAGGAAAAAAAAGTGTAATCCCTGCTGTGTCCAGCTCTCTCAATGTCCTTCTGATTAAGAGTGTTTCCCTTCTGCTTACCACTGAAGTGCTGAGAGGATCCCGAGGTGGAGCAGACTGAGCTCTGACACTCCTCTCACCTTATTTATTTGGTTCAGGGCCCCAGATGTAATCTCTTTAACTAATAGGGAGACTATGAAAGGCAGTCAGCTTTGAAGATCCGCGTATGCGCATGCATGTTTTGCTTGCATGTGTGCGTCAGAATGAGAGGCGACGAGGGGCATTTTTCCTCGCCCCTCTCCTATCTGTCTCACTATGTTTCTCCCAATTGCCTCACCCACTCTAGTGTCTCCCTCTCTCACTGCCCCTCCCACCGCTTTCCCTCCCATCTGTTCTGAAAGTCCCATGCGTTGGCCCGTTCAGGTCTCCTCTGGCTAACTGCTGTAACCCCCCCTACCGACCCACCCCAACCTTGTGGCATGTGAGCCTTATCAGAGACACCTGGAGCTGATTGCCGCTTTTACACTCATTTACCGCTGTCCTCATCAGTCTTCTGTCTGATGGTAGAAGCAACAAGACTAGACTGTACCTGAACTGTTTGTACCTCAATACCCTAATATATATTTAGTTTATAGCAGCACTATAAAAGTCTATTCCATTAAAGTTTACAACAACAAAACAAGACATCAGTGCTGTCATGGGACAGAGCTTATCCTGAAAAACATCTTTGTCTCGAGTCTGGTTTATGTGTTGTTTAATTTCCTTTTCATATTGTCTGACAGAATCCGTATCTCCGCTCATTCTCCGCTTGTTCAACATCTTTCTCTGTTTTTCAGTGGAAAGACTGAGCCAAACTCAACTTCTGCCAAGCAAATATCATTCATATCATATTTGGGCACATCTTCAGTCCTAAATTCCAACCTGTAGGGCATCTGAGAGTCAAGCCAGTTAGAACTTTAACTAAACAAGGTGCCAGAGACACATTTCTGTAATTACCCAACTGGTTTCTAGACATTGAGGGGGTGTCCTAAAGGAAAATGTTTATTCTTTGAAATTCTCAGGCCATGTTGCATAAGAATTTTAACTTCTTGACATGCTTATCTTGCATCAAAAGATCTGTTGGAGTCACAAAGAAGCGAGGAAGTCCACCACTAACTGAGGGAGATGTTTACTCATTACAGGTTGGGGGAAGGGTTGCAAAAGAAGAGGGAAAGAAAATGTGTTATTGCAACCAAGCTTGCCCAGTGCAATTGATTGCATTCATAAAACAGTATGATCTGCTGTCGAGATAATATCTAGGCAGTCTCTTCAGATTTGGCAACAATATTTTCCAATGTGCTCAGAGGAGAAGTTGCCAATTTCTTTCGTGGTTTACTCAGTATCCTTATATTGTTTTGCAAAGTGCATTGCTTGGCAAATCATTGTCATTACTGTCAAAAGTTCAAAATACTGTTTCTAACATTCTCATCTGCATATTGTCATCAGAATGGCAAAGATGTGGGGTGCTGTTCTTGGGTCCATGCTTAAAACAAAACTTCACTGGCACTGGGTCCCTCTAGTGAGACAAATTTTAACAACAGGAGAAAACCCGAAACCCTAGACTAATCCTTTCAAAGGCTCATGTTTGAGGATGAATGGGCTGTTTTCAATCTAAGGTGTCTTTCCTTTGCCCAAAACCCCTATGAGCTCCGTCTACATCTTGCTGGTCTAACCTGGAGTCCTCAGAAGTGTTGGTTCAGCACTTAATCTTACGTCTCCCTGCAAACACCTTGGTCTTATCACACACTTCCTCTGTCAGACATTTCCTGCCAACATTAGGGACAAGGAACCAATCAGGAGTATGAGAACTCTGGGAACTCTGATTATTGCTACACACTTAATTGGATTTTTAAAGAGGAACTGAATGTTCTTCAAGTTTCTTGGACCACCCTGGACAGCAGATGAAAGATAAAAGGGCATGGATGACATTGTGACTTTTGTGTAAACAAATTAATTTTTTTTTTATTTGAAACCTGTGAAATATTTATCAAAATTATCATTTGCTATTTTTTATACATAAATTAAGGTCTTGTGTTTTTTTACATCAAAATATGTATTTTTGCAGTTCCATCTTAGAATCTTAGTTATCTTTAGAATCATTATAAGTTCCAATTATTTTTATGTAGTTATTCATTCATTCATTAATTCATTCATTTCAGTTGTGCATCTCCTGCGATACTGAAATCATTATTTGCTATTTTATGATTCTTAATTGAAACATGTTTCCATAGATGATGACTATTATTATTATTGTTTTATTATTGTTGTTATTATTACTATTATT
>CAIGQZ010032312.1:9297215-9321569 GCA_903798205.1 Danio tinwini
TTTTTTTATATATTATTAAGTAATATAATTATTGTAATTCCTCTTCTTGTCCATGTCTTCATATCTTCAATTGTAATTGTTATTATAATTATTTTTCTTATTAATACTCATTTTTGACAGTACTTCTTACAAGATTTAACTTAAAAACTAAGCATTTAAAGGGTTAATAGCTATTTTTTGTAACATGCAAGCTTGAATTAAATAGAAACATTACTTTTAACATAATGATTATTCAACCCTTTTTAGATAAATTCAAGAGAACTCACGTCAAGTTACACCAACAACCTCAAACACATTTTCTATTTTAAAAAGTACAGTAACTTTGGCATGTTTGTCTACTTCAGAGCATTTTTCATGGCTATCCCATGAGTATTAGGCTTACTCGATTTGATGTTTTTTTCATTGGCCAGCTAAATAAATAAAATGTCAATAAAAAAAATCTGCTGACCAAGTTTCCCTTTTCTTGTCCTCTCAAATAATCATTATCATTTTAAAGCAGAGACTCTGAGGCTACAGACTGCCATTCACCAAGATAACCTATCTATGGAGGGATTTGTGAAAGGAGCGAATATGAGACAGCCAGAGGATTTTTCCCAGCCAGCCTCTGCCACTGAATGTCCTGCAGTGTTTGTCATTGTTTGCCGCCTCATAAGAGATAGCCAAGAGAGCCTGAGAAAACTAAAAAACAGCACTATTTAACGGAATTCAATCTGTCCCAATAGATTTGAATCGCTAACTTACATGTCTGAGTGTAGATTCTATCTGGCTAATGAGGGGCCTGAATCCTTCTCTGTTACTTCAAAGGGGGTGAAATTCTACCTTTCTTGCAGCGAGGACCTTTGCCTGGTCTCTCTCTCAGGTGTGTCACTGTGCAAGCTAAAAGAGTGGGTTTCAGCCACTTCCAAAAGACTGTTTGTTCCTACGTTCTATGTTGAAAGCTAAATATGGGTAAATATACTGGCCAGTTTCAAAGCCTACATTTATCTTGCTCTCATTTAATCCAAGATTTTCTTAATGATTAATTTACAAGCCAACCACAATATTTAAGAGGAAACTCCAATACCGTTCCTGCATTTCTATGCAGGAATGGCATTGGGCCCCTAAGCTTCGTACCAATAAGCTAATATGTTATCCCCCTTCTGAATGATAAAATGCAGTTTGTGTGATTCACATCAGCCACAAGTGACACTAAAATTGTTTTAAAAAAACAGTTTTAGACCTCTGACAACTTACAATGTGAGAGCAATTTGCCCTAATTTGCTAAACGTCTCAATGTTTTGTGTTTTCTTTTGTACCAGAAAGACTTTTCAAGACTTATTACTGTATGCTTAACTGAATACATAAATCTGAAAATCTGTATTATTTTCTATACCAAAAAGTTCCATATCATTGACTGTCAAAGTTGAGTTGACTAAACAAGACAAAACCGTTAACTGTCATTGTGCTTCTAGGTGTGTGACATTGACCTCTGGGTATTTGAACCTGTGACCTGCCACAATCCCGAAGCTCATTCAATAGCACTAAGTGATCAGCACCTCCAAGACAAAGACTCCAGCTGCCTGGTGTTGAAATATGCATTGGGTAAGTGTTCACTATTTCTAAATAATGCATTGGTTAGATTAGTTCTAGTTTCAGGGAAAGCGAAGCGGGATGAATAAATGATAACACAATCTATCTGGATCTCCAAAGTGGCAGCTCACGGGTGTCAGGTCCTCATCGGTGGACAATGATGTTTAAAAATGATGCTATGTCAAAGGATATAAGTGAATGTGCACGATTAATATTAGTAGGGGAAAAAGCTACTGTTCAACTGACTTTAAGGGATAGTTCACTCAGAAATTATTATTCTGTCACCATTTACTCACCCTCATTCATTTGTTTAAATCTTTTTTGTCTTTTGTTGAAAGCTGAGCCATGTTCAACAGAAAAAAAAAAAACTTATAAAGGTTTGGAACCACTTGAGGGTGAGTAAATATTGAAAAAAAATATTTTGTTGGAACTATATCTTTAATCAGATCATACTAAATATAATAAGTTTAAACTAAATTAGGTAATGAAGATTGAAAGGATAAGCTTTCTTGAAAAACATACTCTCATGAAGCCCCCCAGGGTTTTTCATTCAGAAATGAATCTTGTGCTTGGCCTTAGGTGTCAGCGGGGCATTTTATCAGGTGTTTTAACTCTCAGTGAAAGATATGAAGTGCAGGGAGAGGAAGTGAGGAAATGAAGCCCAGGTGGGTTTAAGTGGGAGGAGACTGAGCATGAAAATATTCCTAGACTCTTTAGGACAAAGCCTTCAAAATCCAGCCTGATTAACGAATTTAAATTCTTTATCTTCCTTTTATAAGGGTTTTAGTGTACAACATTTATACAGTGATACATGTAGCATACTGTTATGAGTTTTAGAAGGTCAAACAATGCACAGTCATCTAGAGGTCACAAAAAGTAGAGCCAAGTACTGACACGGGCGGCTAATCGACAGGATGACACCAGAAGTACCTTTGCCCTCCCTAAGCAGGAGGTGGAGGTTGAATGTCACACTTGAACTGGTGTCAGTGTGTGCAGGATCACTCTATCAATGACTGCCTCGGGTTACTGAGCATTACTACAGACAGAAACATATGTTCTTACCCTTGTTCTAAACCAAACACAGCAAAAGCTGAGCAGTTTAACTTGTGCATCGTGTAAAAAATATATATTTTGTGAGGAATTATATACAGTTGAAGGCAAAATATTATATATAATTATATAAACATGTCCCACATAATGTTTTTCCTATAATATTTCTGTCTTCTGGTGAAAGTCTTATTTCTGTTAGTTTGGCTGGAATAAAAGCAGTATATATACATACAACAGTTCTCTCTGGTTCTCGAATCTGATTGGCTGATAGCCAGGCAATATTCTGCAATATCAGAACTCGTACAGCCTTCTGTACTACTCTGCCCACATAGACTAACAGCAGATCAATAAACTCACTACAGTTTGAATATTGCAGCTGTTGGACAACGTAATGTACTTTTGAGACTTTTTTTAGAGGAGAATGTAGGTGTTTAGATTGCAACTATGCAGTTTATTTATAAGGACAGTGCCTATTTTAAATATTTATAATTTTGGAGATACAGTGCGTCTGCGGCCATCAGCCTGTCATTGAGCAGAGCAAAGACTGTTGACGTTGTCCATCCATCGTTGTCCATAGATGTTGATAGAGATCTCCTAATAAGCCCTTAGAGAAGAATAGATCAGCGTATTTTCAAACTACAGCTGATCGTAAAATTAGTGAGTGACATTCCAAGTCGATCTCTCTCTTTTTTATGTTGCAGTGCTGTATTTACACCATAGTAATTGTAGTGTATTAAGAAATATATATATGTATTTTTTGTTGGCCACCTTTTTGTATAACCCTGAGTTACTTTTTGGTTGGCCATCTGTTTGTTTCTAATTAGTCTTCTGTTTTTTTTTTACTGCAGACTAGTTCAGGAAAAGGAAAGAAAGAAGAAATGCCCACATGTGTGTAGCGTTTTTCCTTATCACAAACACAACATTAGTCTGGTAGTGTTTGCGCTGCTTTGGCTTTTTCAGGGTTTATTATTGTGATCTCCTGATTGCAAGAGAGAAATACTGAGAAATCTCTGTAGACTGATGGGATTTCATGCTGTTCAGCCTTATAATCTCAAAATGTCAGCAAAATCACCTGTTTTGTCATCACTTTAGACATTACACTACATTTTCAGAAATAAAGGTACGCGAGCTGTCACTGGGGTGGTACTTTTTCCAAAAAGTACACATTTGTACCTGACGGGTTGATATTGGTACTGCAAAAGAATATAAAGGTACCAAAAATTTTTAGGAGGAACACTTTTGTACTTTTTAGGTACTAATATGTACCCTTGAGGTATTGATATGGACCTTTTAGACACAAATTTGTACCTTTTGAAAAGGTACCACCCCAGTGAGAACTTGCATACCTTTATTTCTGAGAGTGTAGAGAATCGTTCAAACACTAGCTCTAAAATGACATTGGTAAATTAGTAATGGTTTCTGCTGTTTTTATGTCAGCTGCAGATGTGAATGAATGGTGGAAAAAAAGTAGTTCCTCTTACAAAAGGATTTTTAGACTCTCCGTGTTTGATTTTTATTTTTTTATATACACGATTATGTCGTCGAACTGTTGTATAAACGCAATATCATACTCGTAGCAGTGCGATATGGCTGTATATTGTCACTGATATGACACTGAGGACACAACGCTTGTATATAATTAGTTTAATATTATCAGACTCCTTAAGACATAATTTTTTTCAACTGGCTACAGAACAAACCACTGTTGTCCAGTGACTTTCCTAATAAACCTAACTTGTCTAGTTAACCTGCCTGATTACCCTAGTTAAATTGCCCTTTAATCTTAGTTAGTACATTAAACATAAGTTAAATAATGGTAGTAGATGTAATAATTATACAAATAATAATAACCATTATTTTGACAGTCAATGACAGCAAACGTTGTCCATGTGTAGCTCCTGATCAACAAAATTATTAGACTGCTCTCATTATTAGGTAGCAGAGCAAATGCTAGAGACATTTTTGGCCTGTTTGTTTTTCACATCGTGGTGCAAATCATTTAAGAAAATAAAGCAGCTGTAGTTAAAATCTAGTAAAGTTCACAATAGCGTTCTCTTTCCAGTTCAGTTTATTCAAACTGTTATGCGTTAATGTCAAAAATATAAACAATGCATATAGAAGACTTCAATGAGGTGGAGCTCTTTCCCTAAATCAAATAACTGCCTGGAGCTTCGATCAAACCACTTAAACATCATATTAAACAATATTTTCTCTCATTTTTAACACGCATATTTTAATTGGTAAAGAATTGCCCTAGAAAATGCAATGGGGTCGATTCCCAGGGAACATGCAGTTAAATGTCCATCTTAAATGCACATTAAGTTGCTTTGGTTTAAAATGTCTACCAAATGCATATTTTAGTTTTGACAATGTTAATGCTGTAAAAACATTGCTGCACCCAAAGACAATATGATCACCTGCACGTCTCACTCCAAAAACACCTGATATGAAACCACATATGAAATATCAGACATTCCAGAGTTTTCATACCAGACATGTCCACTGAACATATCCTGTCCAGTGTGCACACACATAAAAATATATACCATTTTCCCCTCTTATTATTTGAAAGTGTGTCTTCCATCTGTTACTGCAGATTGAACTTTCAACCCCCTCTTGTTCAGCAGTGACATGGAAAGTCAACAGACCACATGTCTCTTTACGTTTCTGTGACACTAATGCAGAAAGAAAATGGAAGATGCTCTGGATCATTATAATAATGCAAAGAGCACAACAGAGGGAAAACGTGTGTCCAGTTTAGCCTCCAGCCACAGTGAAATGCAATATCTCTGTATTCCATTACAATGCCATTCTTTTTTCATTTACTCAGAAAGGCTGATGAGGTGGCGGCCACTTGCCTGGTTCATATCATGTTTGCCTCGGTTAACTAAAACGTAAGATGTAAAAACATTTTGAATAATTTAAATAAAGTTGAAAATCAATAAATAATTATAACAAGATAAACGTTTACTTTAAATGTTACTTTAACATTAACATTTCTTTTTATATTTTTGCCTTAGCAACTAATAAAAAAATATTTTAAGAACTAATATTATTGATATTGAAAATAAAATAGAAAACTAATAAAATAACACATTAAAATTGTGCATTTAAAAATGTTTTATCAGATGGGGTTCTAGTGGCTGGGTTGCACAAGAAAAGAAACCAAAAAGCCACTCTGGCGACATCCTCACATCCTTTTTTATTTACAATCTCTTTACTGCTGCTAGCCACAGCATTATTTTTTGCGTGTGTTGTTATTCTGACCTGAAGTGACAAGAGCATTGCTTTTACCATTTTCGAAGCTACAAGTTTATGTAGAAAAGTAAAAAGCACTGCAGTGTTTGGGTGCGCTGTGTTTGTCTGAGGTAATTAGTCTGCCATTATTACTGAAATGTGTATATATACCATACAAAGTGTGAAGCAGAATGTTTCTACTTGCATGAATCGTGGTGCGCTTGCGGCATTCAATAAAGTTCCAATTTTTTCAACTAGGTGTACCTGGAAATTGAATGCACATCACGTATGCACCGCTTGCACACATTGTGTGCATTGCTCTGATGCAAGTTGCATACCTCTATTGGAAATGACAAGCTTCCACCCTAAGCGTATTGGCATTCCTTCCAAGGCACGTGCTCAGCAGCAAAATTTGTATAAAACTATAGAGCTTCATACCAAAACTTCATACTGAGCTTTTTTTTATCATTATTGACAATGGTGTATGGTCAATAAATACAGATATTGATTTTATCGACCAGGCCCATAGAGAAGGCCTACCAGAGGTGTGTTGAATGTAGTTTACTTAAAAATATATAGTTAAAGGCATGATGCTGCAGAAAATGACCAAATGGATAAACCGTAGAGGCACGAGAACAGAACAATGAGGGATGCTGTCTTATTACCTCCTGTTATTATTGGCTGTTTTTAATTACTTTTAAAGTATTTTTTATTTATCATTTTATAAAGTATATTGTTTAACGTAACCTAATGCCTAAACACAAATATTACCTTAGTGAGTATTAATAAGCAGCAAATTAGACATTTTTTGCGCTAAAAGTCTTAGTTATTGGTTTGCAAATAGAGAGAATTGTACCTTAAAAGAAGTAATAAATAAATAACACAAAAATATATATTCATCTAAAAAGATTAAATACAAAAGCACACAACTAAATGACTAAAACTTTAAATGAAAACAATATTATTAAAGTCTACAGCAACAAATGAAAATCGAATCAATAGTTTCATTTTTACCTAAAAACTGGAAAAATATTCATTCATTCATTTATTTTTCCAAAGCGGATTCCCTTCCAGCTGCTACCCAGTATTGGGAAACCTCCATACACACTCATTCACACATATACACTACAACCAATTTAGTTTATTCAATTCACCTAACACCTGGAGGAAACCCACGCGAACACAGGGAGAATTACAGTACTGTAAAAATCCTCAAAATTGTACAGCTCCAGTCAAATAAGTTTGAATCTCAAACTGTACACGCAGCTTTCAAATGTGGCTTCATTTCTTTCCAGTCATCTTGGACCTCAATGATTGTTGCTCGCTGATATATTTTGATTCTGATTTAGATCATATACCACACTTATCCTCCACTAAATATATCTTCTCGTCATGAGCCAGATAAGAAGAGGACAAGTCCTCCATATGGCGCAAATATCCTTTGATGGTCATACGAATACCACATGTCATTTTCTATCAAATGAATCAACAGACACAAGCCACACAGGACTGAAGCTGAAAGGAAAACACACACACCGCTTCTCTCAAACCATAATGAGCGTGAAGGAGACATCAACATGTGTTAATTAGTTCCTCATCTCTAATGTGGGAAAGGGGTTGATCCTGCCAAGCCACTAAAAAACAATAAGACCAAGCCATAAAGTTGATCACTTCCTCATTCATTTTGCATTAAGCTAATATTATCCTCATGAGACTAATTATGCATGGGTCAAGAACATCTAATATCAGATGTTGTTGATAATGCTACATCTACCGATATCAGCACATGATTGTGACAAACCATGATTCACAAGATCTCCCGTTGTTGTTTTTTTCACCAGAATAAACCTCTTAACCTAGAGAGAGGTTTGACAAATACCCTCACTATTCAGCTAATAACCTGTAATTAACCTGTTTGCTCATGTCTTTAGTGTGTGTTAGTCATACCGCATGTTCTCATCCAGGTAGTACAGTCTGAAATGAGCCTTTACTGGTCACCAGAATCAAAGCGAGCCTTGACTCTTGAAGAATGTGCACAAAGATGAAAGCAGCTGTAAAGTTTTATGATTCTCACCAAGTGCATGCACGATTTCAACACCATGTGACACAGTCAGCCAATCCCTTACACTTAGATTTCTGATATACAGTGAGTTTTCCGAGTAACAAGCTATAAAACATGAAAAAGAGACATTTTCAGATTCTATTTAAATTGGCTGCATGTAAGAATTTTAACGGATAAATTGCTTGTTTATTGCCAGTGTGTGAACAGCTTGTAATGAAATGTAAAAAACGGGCTGACTTCCTACAGTCTAAAAATGCTGTTGTTTTACCCCAAATTTGGGTAAAATATGCACTAATCCAATTGTTGGGATACATTTTTTTATTACAATTACAAATCGGAAGAGGTTGAAACAGTGAAGAAAATGCAAATAAACAAAGAAAGTAGTAATTTCTAAATTTACTTTGACTTGTATTTCATTGCAGACAATACAACACACATTATTTAATGTTAATTGTTTGAGTGTTTTTTTGTTTTGTTTTTCAAATCAAACACATATTCCAATTTTGGTTCTCGCAACACATTTAAAAAAAGTTGTGACAGAGCAATTTAGAGCGAGTAATCATGTTAATTGGTGAAATAGTTATGAGTAGATGATGAAGGTAGCATCCAAAAAAGGTCTAGTCCTTTATGAGCAAAGATGGGCCAAAGATTATTAGCTTGCCGACAAATACGTGAGAAAATTATTGAAATGCTTAAAAATAATGTTCCTCAAAGAAAGATAGGAAGACATTAGGATATTTCACCTTTAACAATGCATATCATAATTAAAAGGTTCAAGGAATTTGAAGGAATTTCAGTTTGTAAAGGACAAGGGCGCAAGCCAAAGCTGAATGATAAATCGTCATTCATCTATAAGAGATACCACCATATGAGTTCAGAACTACTTTGTCAAGTAACAAAATACGTAGTTACATCTACTTATGCTACACTGTAAAAAAAAATCTGTAATTTTATGGTTTATTTTCGAAAGCTGGGGTGCGGAAAAAAACTAACGCAAAATAACGGCTGTTAAATTACAGAAATTTACTGTAAAATAACAGAGGTTGAATTACAGAACTTTACCAGAATTGTAAATTTAAGGAAATTTCTGTAATTTATTGTCCATTATTTTACAGTAAATTTCTGTAATTTAATGTCCATTATTTTACAGTAAATTTCCCTAATTTAACGGCTGTTATTTTTAGTTTTTTTTCTAGCACGCCGGAATCATTCAATAAAATTACAGATTTTTTTACAGTGTAGTTAATACTGTATTATGCCAAAAGCAAGCTCTATGTTAACAGTGTCCAGTAGCGCTGTTCAGTGGTGGTTCTAGTTTAAGTGGCACCCTGGGCTAATCATCCCATACACCCGACTCATGGCCGAAAATTAATGTTATGAAGTCTTAGTTTACCTTCCAGACTCATCCCTCCTTTCTGCTTCATAGCCATGCTTAATCAAAGTAAGATCATCATCATATTGCATAAACTTTACTTTTGTCGACCTGCAAAATTCACTGCATGCCAACATCTCTGCATAAAAGACTGTTACTCTGGTTTCACAGTGCATGAGTGGCACATATTTTATCAGCATGCATGTAAACAACTGGGATTCACACTGGGAGTGTGAATCCCATGCAGGAATAGTTCTCTGCACGCATGCATCAGTTTGCTTTCACCAGCATTGTTTCAGTTGCACATACAGATTAACAATCAAAAGACCCCAAATGTGAATGGCCCCTAATGTATTTATTCTGGAATTACCACTCAAAATTAATAAACTTGCATAAAGTAAGTCATTTCTTAAAGCTTTTACTGGGGTACAGTTGATTTTTACAGGGGCAGGTGTTTTTTAGCAAGATGCCCTGGGTGATCGCCAATATTGCCCATGTCTAAATCCTTCACTAGTGCTATTGACTTCTGGGCACGGAGTCATCAGGTATAGACCATTAGTATAGAAATCAGTATTTCAGTTGTTTTTTTTTTTTAGTTAAAGTAAAGTTAAAGTAAATTTAGAAATCACTATTTTTTATTTTATACTGTCCCAAATTTGGGTTAAACAATCCAACACTATTTAGAGTAGGTTTTGTAAAGTGTTCAGACAGATTTTAGTCACACTTTATTTTAAGATACTTGCAATTAACAATCCATTAACTATGAATGAACTCGTAATTTCCTTTTTATAAATAATTATTAAGGTAGTAATGTTTAGGTATTGAGTTGGGAATTTATAATAAGATCATGCAGAATATGCACTTCATAAGTACTAATAAAGAGCCAATATCTTAATAATAAACAGGCTATAGGCCACTGGTTAATAGTCAGAATTGGAACTTAAATTGGTAATTAAAGTGTTGTTCAGATTATCAAGGACATTTTTGCTGAAAAAATCAAAAGCATGTGACTTTTACAGATGTGTTTTAGAGCTTGTCTGTTAAACTCTGAATAATGAAAAGGCAAACTCTGAAAGAGTTGTTCTGTGCTGTTTTGACAATGTGTCATTAAAAGAAAAAGGATTTGTTTTAAATATAGTTGTTTACTTATAATATTGTAATGATTTACTGTCTATAATATCAAATATATAATATAATCAAACTATAATGACAGTATTATATTATTAATCATTATAATATACAATATAATTCAGTCATTTACCCACCCTTCCAAAGTTGAAAGAGCTTCTTTTATAAGCTAAACACAAAATAAAAAACAACCATGGTAACCATTGACTTCAATAGTAGGAAAAAAATACTATGTAAGTTGAATGTTAAAATCAACAGCAGAAGTGAAGGAGGTCATCCTGGGCATGTCTGCAGGCTTTGGTCACACCATTAGTTTAAAAGTATTGTTCTGGATTCTTCTCATGCCTTCTGTATTTTTATACAGTGCATTCTAGAGATTTGTTATTGTCTGGAATAATTAAAAAAATCCCAGCAAAAACGACATCATCAGCAAGTAGTTTCCATTACCAGCCTCAACAATAACTCAACATATTAATAGACTATTCACATTATGCAGAAATTTTGAGGATTATTTGCAACAGTGGGAGAAATAATTATGCAGTGTGTATGTGCCACAGAACTAGCTTTTTACTGCCAATTAGTAATGAAACTTACATGTAAAATTAATTTGTGAATTCATTGTGAATTCATGAATGATGTAGTTTTTTATCACTTCATCACATTTGTTAGAGAATAAAAATAATAATTACTTATTAAATAAATAAAAAACAGGAGAATAATTTGATTATTGTAGTGTAAAAATAATAATTGATGTAGCCTGTTTTATATTTTTCTGCATTTTATGTATTTGAAATTATTATTAATTATTAAATGAATCATTTGAAAATGAAATAAATCATAATAAATATTTATATTGTCAATAATAATAATAATAATAATAATAGGAAGAAGAAGAAGAAGAATGTTCTTAACAATTTGTGAGCCAAGTAGCATGTCCAAATTCACAGTATGCGAAAAGTACCCAGAGAACCTACAACTTCCAGTGAGATTCTTTACTGTGCATTCAATGGATGCTACACTGTCCCATGATGCCACACGAGAGAATATATGCCTGGAAGTGAAGCGATGCAACTGACTTGTGTTGATCATGTGATAATGAAACAAATGACGGACTTAGTACGTCATAATTCCATTCATACTACTCCCATTAATACTATATAACACATTCCTTTCTAACGGTCATGTCATAAATTGGTAACACTTTACAATAAGGTTGTATTAGTTAATGTTAGTTAATGGGTTTACTAACATGAACAATGCAATACATTTACTACAGTATTCCTTCATGTTAGTTAATGTTACTTAATGAAAATAAAGTTATTCATATTTAGTTCATGTTAACTCACGGTGCATTAGCTAATGGTAACAAGCATGAATTTGGATGTTAACACATTAGTAAATGTTGAACTGTGATAAATACATGCTGTACAAGTATTTTTCATAATTAGTTCTTCTTAGTAAATATATTATAATGAAACTTTATTGTAAAGTGTGACCTGTAAATTCAAATTGTAAAGTAGTTTGTGATTTCAGACACAGCCAAAGTTTTGGTAGAGATGTGTTAAAGAAACTAGTAAAACAGGCGAATGTTTAGATATACTACATCTGAACAATGTCTTTAATTGTTGTAACTGGTATAAGCAGAATAATTCAGTCCATTAGATTATTAGAATTGTGACTAAAAGGGCATTCTCTGTGTAAAAGATATGCTGGATAAGGTGGCGGTTTATTCCGCTGTGTTGACCCCTGATTAATAAAGGGACTAAGCCAAACGAATGAATGAATGAATGAATGAATGGACTATTAGAAAATAATACACACAATGCTTTACGTCATGGCACATCAGCAGCCCATTGTCAGTTATTCTAACTTGATCTCACAAGGAAATGTTAAATTAGGGAATTGTCAATTTAATGGCTAATTTGTACGAATTTGTACGAGTTCAGTCGTATGAAAATGTACGATTTTAAAACAGAGGCATGACACCCAACCCTGCTCCTAAACCCAACCCACATTGGGGAATAAGCAAATTGTACTAAATTGTATGAATTAGATCGTACAAATTCATACGAATTAGCCACAAAATCAAAAAGTCATGAATTGCTGTGAGGTAGCATTGGTTATTTCTTGCTCATCTTTGGTAAATTTCAAAACACAAAATGCTGACCAATGAGAATCAAGCATATTAGAGTGCTCTGCATATATCATGTCTTCACTATAGACTGTAAAAGATGGACGTAGAATCTGTGACGTCACCCATAGGTATCTGAAGAGCCCAGATGAAGCTACAAGTAGCCTTAGCCAACTGTCATTATTTTGTTTGGGCGTCATCGCACCAACCGGGGGTGTGCAAAAAAGGGCAAAGAGGGGACTTTTCTTTGGGAGAATACTTGTTAATATTAATACTAATACTTAATACTTAATACACATGTGCTTAGTTGTACACTATATCAATAAAGTGTTTGGTCTTTTAAAAACACTGTTGTAATACATTAAGCCACTAAGCATTGTTTTTATGTTTTTCTACTAGTGGTAAACGCAAATGACTTCCAAACACTTAAAATATAATCTGTGTTAGTAAATGCAAGGCTGTTTATGAAATCCAGACATAACACTGTATGACAATGTTTCAGATGAATATTCTATAGCCTACAGCTAATCAATCTGTCAAATTCTGCAATGCAATACTGGTCTAAAGAAAATGTTAACTGATAAATGATCTTAAGTAAAACAAATAGATTTATAGAGATGGTACTTATATAAGTATATGATTTCACTTACCTGGGAAATGGAGGCCACTTGAATGGTTTATGAACACAATTAAGTGCACACAGCATGCCATATCATCTGATAATTGTAGGAAATAATTCCAAAAGGCAATTGACTGTGCAAAGACACATAAAACAAAACAGAAATATGATGTATATGCCGAGCTCATTGGCTAAACAGCCGGAATCAGCTGAAGTGAAGTGACGGTGACCAGCGAGACCTAGCTGTCACTCAAGTGACCACACCCTTAATTATGCAGACTTAATATAACTTAATATAAACTAAACGATTAGTTATAAAATAAATCACCCCCTCTCAGTTGTCATGAGGGGTAATATTAGCTATATGCACCAAAACCATCTTTTTGTACCAGGCTGTAAACATGTTTTTATCAGCTGGAAAATTGGCCAATTTAGTATTGCAGTCAGTGAACATCTGGATTTCCTGAAGCCAGCCCCCAAAAGCCAGTCGAAGAATTGCAGTTTCAGTTTATTTCATCTTGGCTTCACGAGGGAGAGCGGGAGGTTGCCGCTTGGTCTTTACACACTGAGCTGATGAATGAGACAGTGGCCTGTCTGGATGACAGCAGCCGTCATATTTTATAGATAATAAATATTCGTCCACTTGTAGTACATGACGTAAAGGCATGAGAAAGCCCGGACTCTGAACCAGACTAGCTCTGATGTTATGACATGCTACATTACGACACACTTTTAAGACTCGGTAATCATAACCACTAGCAGAACTGCTTTCATACCTATAAATGGTGAGAGTGCCAGCTGCCGAAACCGTGAAGCCCAGACCTCTATTTCTGGAAGAAAAACGCATTGTGGCTGTTGATAGAGAGCCTGCTGGACAGTCTCAGACAGACAGGGCTGTTACTCATCCAGACAGGCCTCTACTCCTCTAATACTGTGTGAACATTACTCTCGACAGGCTCCCTCAATCTCATCCTGGCCCGGTGTTGACATTCTCTGCCTGGTACTGTCAAAGAAGACCCGGCCACTCATATGTGCCGAAGTGTAATGAAACTGGGAGAAGTTCAGGAGAGGGAAGCTGTAAACAGATCTCCATGGGCTCCTCTGTGACCCCCGGCTCCTCACGGTGCGTTTGTTCTGGCACTTTACAATGCTCAGGGTTTATGGGGCCTGTGACCTGTGGACGTCCACAAGATAAATTATCACAGACTCTCAGGTGGCCGACCACACTAGTGTTATTAGCGCTGGTAATATTTTACTGTGCTATTTGTTAATGCATTGGGAACACTTTACATTAATAAAGTTCTATTTGTTCATGTATTTATTTACTAACATGAGAAAACAATGAGCAATATATTTATTATAGTATTTATTCGTCTTTCACTCAAAAAGTTGACTTTTGCTGTTTGTTTAAACTACTTATATAAAATGAGTTGAAACCACAATTCTTGCAACTTAATTGTTTTATGTTCAATCCACTTAAGTTTGTAAAAATGATTAAACTAACCTAATCGATTTATGTTGGGGCAACATGAAGGAATTGTGTGGAACCCATCATTTTTACAGTGTTGTTAACATTAGTTAACAAAAACACAGTCATTGATTGCTAGTTCTTGTTAACTCACAGCGCTTTAATTAATGTTAGCAAGCACCACTTTGTATTGGAATAATGCATTATTACATGTTACAATTAGCTTAATTAACAAGTATTGTTTATTTATTTTAGTAAATACATTAACTAATCAAACTTCAATGTAAAACGAGACCGATAACTAACATGAGTTAACAAAGAGCAACAGTATATTTTTTAAAGCACAGATTTTTAATAGGTTAAACAAATAATTAATAAAATTTATTAATTAAACAATAATTTAATAATTTAAAAAGTTGTTCATTGATTGTTCACGCTATTCACCATGCATTAACTGTGTTTAACACATTATGTATGTCAAATAAATGTTGAAATTAACATTGATAAGATTAATAAATAGTGCTGTTCGTTGTTAGTTTGAGATCATTTATGTAGTTAACTAGTCTTGAAACATTATAATTGTTACCATTATTTAACTATACCTATAAAAATGTTGGTAACACTACAATAACAGTACATTAATAATGATGTATTAATATGAAAACTAATCATTACTTTATTATGAACTAATAATTAGTTAATGCATGCACTAATAACTTTAACTAGAACATGAGCAGAGTAGGGTGTAACGCGTTCCACAGAAATGCATAACTGTATTCTAATTACATTTTTGAGGAACGCAGTAATGTAACGAATTACATTTTAAATTTGTGTCATTTGAGAACAGTTACTAAAGTCAATGTAATTACGTTACTTACGTTACAAATATAGCTTTTAGAAGAAAAAAATGCTTCTTTTAAATGATGTTTTCTGCTGCAACATCAGTTAATAAGCATGTGCTTTTAAATTGCTGGAGAACGCGAGAGGAAATGGTTGCGGACAAGAGTGCTTGCTTCTTCAAGTGGAAATACAGACATTACGTGGAGCGTAAAAATAAAAACATTGCTGTGAAATTCTGTCTATGTCCAAGAACTAAGCCAAAGACCTTTCGACTGCTTTTAACTCGACCAGCAACTTCAAGCACTTGAACAGAATGCATTTTATGACAATGCTCGTCACTAAGGAAGACACAGGCGGTCAAAAACACGGTAGTCCAACTCAACCTAAACAGACTAAATATGTTTTTTGTGCAGGATCGGGAATGAAGGTATCTTCTGAATGTAAAGAGAAGCGTAGCTGCTTGGGGCTGTCATTCCCCAGGCACACCCAGTTAAAAACCGCAAGTCACTTGACAAGTACTGACCGATCAGCTTCATACTTTGTACGGAATATATACATTTTGGTAGACTAATTATCTCAGACAAACACACAACACTCCAGTGCTTTTGAATACTATGAATGTCAATGGTTACAGGTATCCAGTTTTTTTGTAAATGTCTTCTTTTGTGTTTGAAAAAAAAAAAGACAAACAGGTTTGCAACAAGTTGTTGAAAGAATTTTAAGTTTTGGCCGAACTGTTTAAGTTTTTTGAATATGTCAATCTGGTGTGATCAACCTATTGTAATGTTTTTCAGTGAATATTAAATTACTGAAAGAACTGCAGTTTATTCTGTATTTTTACAAGTTTTCTATGTTTTAAAAGTAAATTCAAAGTAAAGTAATTAGTAATCTGATTACTTTATATATGAAGTAATTAGTAATGTAATCAGATTACAATTTTTCAGCAGTAGTCAGTAATTTGTAATCGATTACTTTTTTAAAGTAACTTATAACACTGAACATGAGTCACATGATTTCATGTGTGAATAACAGCTACCTTAATCACTTGTTAATATGTGTTGCCTTTAATTATTAATTGTTATTGTTAATTGTTGCCTTGGAGGGGCACATCATTATTAACCCATTCTTAACTACTCATGAACTCGTTATGCATTTTCATCTAGTGTGTTTACACTGAATAACACAGTGTTCTGTCTACATTAACAGTTTTAACTCAGGAGTTCATGAGTAGTTAAGAATGGCATAATTATACAGTTGAAGTCAGAATTATTATCCCCCCAGAATTATTAGCCCCCCTGTTTAATTTTTCCCCAATTTCTGTTTTACAGAAAGAAGATTTTTTCAGCACATTTCTAAACATAATAGTAATAACTCATTTCTAATAACTGATTTATTTTATCTTTGCCATGATGACAGTAAATAATATTTGACTAGATATTTTTCAAGACACTTCTATACAGCTTAAAGTGACATTTAAAGGCTTAACTAGGTAAATTAGATTAACTAGGCAGGTTAGGGTAATTAGGCAAGTTATTGTATAGCGATGGTTTGTTCTGTAGACTATTGAAAAAAATATAGCTTAAAGGGGCTAATAATGTTGACCTTAAAATGGGTTTAGAAAAAAATAAAAACTGCTTTTATTCAAGCTGAAATAAAACAAATAAGACTTTCTCCAGAAAAAAATATCATCAGACATACTGTGAAATTTTCCTTGCTCTGTTAAACATCATTTGGGAAATATTTAAAAAAGAATAAAAAAATTCAAAGGGGGGCTAATAATTCTGACTTCAACTGTACATCAACAGCTCATGAGTTCATGTTGGTTACATTTAACTTAAACTTAAATGTTAATGAAACCATTAATTAACAACATGTACTAACAAGTAATTAAAGTAGCCGTTATTCACACATAACTATAAGTTCATAATAAAGTAAGGATTAGTTTACATATTAATACAGCTATAACTGAAAGCTAATTCAAAATAGCCAAGTACAGAACAGCCTATAAACAGTTAATCGTGACGGTTAGTTTTAGGTGACCTATTCTTAATATGCAAATGTTTGCTTTTGAATGAAACAACATTTAATTAGTTGTTAATATTTCTGTATGCAACACACTGCCTCATTAAAGTGAGCCTGCTGTGAGAAGCAAAAACAAGAAACTATCCCGAAAAACATTCTTACTTTAAAAAAAAAAGTCTGTTTTGACACCTGAATCGGACTCAAACTGAAGAGAGAAAACCTGAGAATTAGATATTATAATCTAATGTGATTACAATATGATTTACAAACCCGTAGAGAGAGCTGCTTAAGAAGTGACGGCTGTAAGGGAAATTGGAACAAGATGAGCAAAGCAAGGCACACTTACCATGTGGAAAGACATTGAGCATCGGCATGAATTTTTCAGAGCCATAAAGGTTGGATTTCAGCAGTCTGAATGTGCTGTCAGAAAACATTAACCGAGCACAACCTGTAAGACAAGCCAGTCCAATAAATAACGCCAAGTGGACGTTTGTATTGCTGTTTTAATTTTTAATTTTCGTAGTCAATTAGCTTTATTGCGCACTTTACTTTAAAAATGTATCATTATTCTTTACTAAAATTAAGAACATGATAAATAAGTAAATTAAGAATTAAGTAATTATTATACATATATACTGATTAAATGTTTCCAACTTACAGTAGAAGTAAAAGAAAGTGACTTTGAGGCTCTAATATGTGGTAAAAGAGGCCACAAGAAGACTTGAAGTAATCCAAACTAGCCTTTACTTGACCTATGACTAATGATTGTTAATAGTTTGTTAGCCGCACACTTACTAAACACCATCAGGGTAACACACACAACATTAAAATGAACTAATAAACATGAACTAAACAACATAAAGTGTAATATAAACCACACTAATGTTAACTGATGTATTTATTTATTTAAATAAATGAATGCAATACATCACGTAGGGACTGTTTTTACTGTGAACTGTATGGAGACTCACAAAATAAAGCTAATCTACCTCAACCCCCCATAAATATGCAGAACAAACACAAAATACATTTTCTTAATTAAATATAATGTGATTTATACTAAGTACTTTGAAATCATGAAGAAATTGTTTTATTTTTAACTTTTTTTTATTATAATCGTTTAAAATAAACAATTACATCTGTATTTTTTTGAGTAATTACGAAGTGTAAAATACAATTTGTATCATAATTACTAAAGACTTTTACACTGCTAGTTTTGAAAAACATTCGAATGAATAAAATAATTAGATATTTAATACAAACCCTTCTCATTTTTAAAGTTTAAAGCAGCATGCGACATCTGTGACGTCTTTCCGTGGGCAGACACCACACAAGGTTATTTACTGGCCACTGATGAGATCCTAATCTCCAACTTTCAAATACTTTTAAAGTATTATCTTCTTCCCCCCTGGTAGTTTGTCCACATGCCCATTTACTATGACATAGTAGACACAATCTGCTTTGAAGTGTTCAGTCTGTATTCATCCATTCGGCTTATCTCACCTCCCAAAACCTCCAATGATGCGTCAGTAGCAGCCACTGTCATCCAGATCAATTCACTGCCAGAAATGACTTCAAGAATAGATTTATATTTGTTTCAGTTTTTTTTTTTCTCATAACGTTTTTGATTTGACACCCTAAAATTTCATTAACAAGTGGAACTTTTTTCTGGTATTTTTAAGTGAAAAATCCTGTTTTATGTCAAGCAATGTACTAAAAATGATTACAAAATGAATTAAAAAAGTCACTTTGTTGAACTTTTCAGACAGAGATCAAGTTCTCATCATAGTTATTTCACACATAATGGCCTCTTTTTCATTAACAAGAAGTAAACATCAGTTGGAACTTAGTGGAGTAATGCAAACTGTGTATACCCCCACAAAAGTGAAGGCAGGGCCCCTTACTGCATAATCAAAACAGTGTGCACAAGTGCCATGTCATAGTTTATTTTGCATTAATAGAACATTTAGGAATCCTATGGGAAACATGCAGGACTCCTGCAAGAATCCTACAGGTAAACTGAAGCATTAGTGTTCAGTTTCTATAGGACTAATTCTGCAGGAATCTTAAAAAAAATAGAATTCTGTTTGACTTCTGAAGGGATGTTTGGGATCCTTTGTATATATAAAAAAACTATTGTATCTGTCTCAAATTTAAATACAAACCAACTAACTAACAAACAAACAATAATACAGACCAATAAACAAACTAAAAGTCATAAAATGTTATTAAATATGTATTAGTCAAAAGTCTAAAATGAGAAAAGTGTGAGGACAATTATCATCTAAACAGAACATGGCCCTTCACCCTGCAGAAAGCAAATATCCTGGAAAAAAGAGAGACATTTATTTAATAAACTTAGCTAATAAAAATGTATACATTTAATTACATGAGTATGTTCTAGTATAGGGCGTCACAGTGGTGCAGTTGGTAGCACAATCGCCTCAAAGCAAGAAGGTCGCTGGTTCGAGCCCTTGCTGGGCCAGTTGGCATTTCTGTGTAGAGAACATGCACTCCCTGTGTTTTTGTGGGTTTCCTCCGGGAGCTCCGGTTTCCCCCACAGGCCAAAGACATGCAGTACAGGTGAATTGAATAAACGAAATTGACTGTAGTGTTTGAATGTGAATGCAAGTGTATGGGTGTTTCCCAGTGTTGTGTTGCGGCTGAAAGAGCACTCGCTGCGTAAAACATATGCTGAATAAGTTGGCGGTTCATTCCGCTGTGGCGACCCATATGCTACATCAGTGGTTCCCAAAGTGGTGGTTGGGATAATGGGAAGGGGGTTGTAGTGGGGAATTATCAAAAATCTAATTAATTTTAGTAAACTGCTAAAAGTACCACATTTTATCCATAATCTACTGAAGAACAAAATAGCAGTTAATAGTAACATTGTTAACATGCTATAATAAACAAAAAAATCAACATGCTAATAAAAAGCCATCAGCCTTTCTAATATTTTTTTGCGACCCCTGTGGTGATTACTTATATTAAAGACACAGCAATTGTGTCAGATGCAGCACATTGATTTTAAGGCACCAGGTTAAACTTTCTGACACATTTACTGCACTCACGTACATTAAAAATAAAAACAGGCCACAACGGAACATGGAGGATGGTCTCAGAGTGGCGTTCTCCTAAGTTAAATGATGAATAGACTTGGGCCTATTGGTATGTATGCAAGGTTTATATATTTATAACCACCTCAGAGAATGTTGGGGGCCATGAGTCACTGTCATTGTTATTTTGGGGGTCGTGGACTGAAAAGTTTGGGAACCCCTGTGGTACACTGATCTGAACTGTGAAGTCGAGGCAGATTAAAAAAAAAAAAAAAACGGACTTCTTCAGCGAGATGCTTATTTAACATCACTAATTCTGATTCAGCAAGATTAGCACAAAGCCACTTTATATGAGACATAAACATGCTTCAAGAATGCGCACAGCACAATATGAGGCTGTTTCAGAGATGAAAAATTCTCATCCTGTGAGGTGAAAATGCAACTGTCTTTGACTGGAACACAAGTGGGACATTTCACTACTGTCACACCTACCTGCCAATCTTAAAACGCACTTTATTCCATTCCTGTCCATCTTTTATCATTAAAATACAAAGTTACATGGATTAAAACATTTTATGATCAGTTGACAGCAGTAATTGAAATGGGTAAAAGTCTAAACTTTATATGGGCATTATGAGTCAGTGATGGTCACGAGTCTTTAATGCTGTGGAGTGTGAGGTTGTGAAATATGCAGGAAGGGTTAGAAGAGTCAGCAGGATCAGCTTTCTGAGAGAGATATGTTGTCAGGTTAAAGGTATAAGTCACAGATGAGCTCTGGGATCGCTCACACACATTCTTGTTGTAATCAAAGTTCTCTTCGTCAACTTGTCAACATGCTAGACACCTAAGCAAACAGTCTCTGCGAAATGAGAAAGATCTAATGGACAAACCTCACGACAGAATTCAGGATGTCTCACGCTGAAGTAAAACACACCGCATCTAATTTCCAACGACAAAAACACACGTAGCAGTTAAAGGCATTAAGAAAATGTCATTAAAACATCATCGTCTGTTTAGTCCTGTCTGTCTTTAGTCTGTTTCTACCCAGACACCAGTGGGAGGTCTTCACCTCCCTGACGGATCCTAAGGTAAAACCTGACCACTTGTAGGAAACTCCACCGCAGGCCTCTCAAGTGTAATAAAGGCTCAGGATGATCCGTTTACATGAGCAGCTGTGTAAATGATGTCAAGATTTTCCAGGAAACCGCTCCGGCTCGTATTTGCAAAATATTCAACCTGATTCATCATTTACTAACGAGACTTGACGTTGCTTCACTTGATTTATCTTTGCACAAAAACATCCAGGCCCACAGATTAGTCATCTTCGCTTTGCCTTCGGTTCTTCTTGAGTTTCTGCGACAGACATCGCATCCAAACTCCATTTCTACTTGCGGTTTCAACTGCTCAGACGTTTTGTTTTTGTGTGTGTGTGTGTGTGTGTGTGTGCGTGCGTGCGTGCGTGCGCGTCTCACATGTTCAGTTATGAGCATGCTCCTCTGTTTATTTCTCCTGTGTGAGATTTTCAATTGCACTGAATGGCTTTTTTTATTGGCTTGACCTCTAATGCATTAATTTGAAGCCTTCGCATATAGCTGTAAGAGCTGGGCTTATTAAACAGGTAATAAACAGGACTTTTGTAAATTGCCATTGTAAGAATATGACTGCCAAGTAAATAAATGTAAAACTTTTTATCTTTAAAGTGGGACTCATAAATCAAAGGTAGAATTAGCTGGAGGCTGCCAGTGGAGTTCATAGTAACTGCTGGCCAAATGCGGTGGGAAATATTGGGTCAAATATTGCACTTCTGCCAGTCTGGTTTTTAAAAGTGTGGTGCAGTGGTTGGACTCTTATTATGTTAAGCCTTGGTGCTCATCCAAAAGGCAACGGTTTGAGTCCAGCCTCCAATGGGTCTTTAAAACTATATTGATCTGCCTTTTTTATTCAAATTAGGCCAGGCTAACTTATGTAACTAACTGGAACAGTTTTGACCAGTCTTAAAGGAAAAAAATAAATAAAATGACAAATTTTTAAAAGTAGTCTAAGCTGTTTATGCAAGCAGCCACTGATTCCATTCTCTTGATCTAAAAACAAACACAAAAAAAACTCTAACTAAAATAAACAGTGTTTTGATGATCGACTTCAGGGAAACATAGAAACGTAACATAGTCTGTTTGGTATCCACTATTTTGGATCACAGTAGTATTGCAAAGAATTAAGAAAGATCCTTTCTGGTTGTTAATTTAACTAATACCATAGACAAATGTGACCCTGAACCACCAAATGTTGTATGGGTTTATTTTTGGCAATAGTCACATTGAATGGATCACAATAGGTTTTTAGAAAAGATTGGCAAAAATATTTAGAATATTAATGAAAGATCATGTTTATGGAGATATTTAGTAAATTTCCTAATGTAAATATATAAAAAGACAACTTTAAAGGGATTTTCTCAGTATTTAGATTTCGTTAAACCCTTAGATTCCAGATTTAAAAATAGTTGTAACTCTGCCAAATTGATGAATATCACTTTGAAAAATAAAAAAGACAATTATGATCCTCAAGGGTCACAAATGTGCTGTGCTTTCTTTATATTTGTTGGACTGCATGATCTTAAGGAGTTGCCACGCTCACTTATTTTAAGCAACATTTTTTTTTTATCGCATATTAGAGTTCAGTTTTAGGGTTTCATGACACTTTAAATATTTGGTGGAATGATTTTCAATCATAATGAAAACATTTGATATTGACCAATTGTTGTTTTCTGGGGAGAAAGAAATATTTACAGTAAATTACAATATTTCCATTTGAAATTTGGAAGAAATGTAATTGACTAGAATTTATATCCAGTAAACTTACAGAAACTCTGTAAGTTTACTGGATATACTAACTCTGTAAGTCTTCTCTAGCTGCATTACTTTTTTACATGCAGTCATTTTTATAAATTGTCAGTGGTTCCTCATGATGTTCCTTATAAATGTGTTGTCATATGGGAAGCAGGATGTGAGATTTCCTCATAAACATTTAGCAACACCTGTGTGGAAGAGCATGGGAATGGGCAATTTTGGAATTTTGGAAGTGATGTGAGATTAAACGAAGTAATAATAAAAAAAAAAAGTATATTAATGAGACTGATCATGTGAACTTGGTATAGACCAAAGATGTTCTTGCTTCTGGCTTATTCTCACATCTCAGATGTTTCACTTCAGTATTTATGCAGATAACGAAAGATTATTCATTCATTTTAAAATAACACCTAAAAACATTCTGATATCCTGAATGGGCTTAGAGTTATGAATGTCTTCAAGCTGGAACATTAGATAAATTAAAAAATTGTATCATTTAATGTACAAAATTTGGTAACACAAGTAACATCTGACAGTATATTAAGTGGTTTATTAACTGATTATTATTAAGATATTGGCTGTTTATTAGTACATATTCGGCATGATCTTATTCTACAAGAGTTTTAGCCAAAAGTCTTAGTTAATAGTTTATTAATAGTGATAATTGTACATTAAATGTACAAGTGTGACCCTTTAAAAAAATACAAATAGTAACATTTTTATAGCTGTTTGTGAAGCATCTATTAGTCAATCACAAAAAATAATAATAATAAAATAAAAAATAATATCTATCTATCTATCTATCTATCTATCTATCTATCTATCTATCTATCTATCTATCTATCTATCTATCTATCTATCTGTCTATCTGTCTATCTATCTATCTATCTATCTATCTATCTCTATATATATATATACATACATACATATATATATATATACATACATACATACATA
>CAIGQZ010032312.1:9321969-9337692 GCA_903798205.1 Danio tinwini
AAAAATATACATAATTTAATGTCATTTTCTTTCTTTCACAGATTAGTAGTTTGCTTCATTAAGGCAGCATCATGAGTAAATATATAGCACATTTTCATTTTGGGGTGAACTATCTCTTTAACATTTTAAACAGATATCCAGAAAACTCTTGCTGAAGCTCTTATCAGATTTGTCAGTATTTCAGTAACTGCTAATTTATCGCAATAACTGCTGGACTCTAGAGTCTGCTGTACAGTATTTCATCCTCAATGACCTCTACATTGCTCCCAACATCTTGTCATTCACCCATAATCATTCTTCCTCTCTTCCTCTCTCTCTCCAAAGCGTCAGTTTGCACCAACCTGTAATTACAGTTACAAATGAGCACTCTGAAATTCCAATCGGCTAAACGGATTAAAAATGAGTCCACTGCACCTGTTAATGATATTTGCTCTGGATCTCGCCAGTCAGAGATAAAAGGATCGCAAAGACAAAGCAAACTGCAGCTGAGATTCCAGATTCAAAATAACTCATTCACACTCATGAGAAACACATGGGCCTGCTGCAATGTGATGGATCCTGCCTTATTACTTAGTTTGACTTTGCAAAATAGATGAGTCCTAATATAAGGCAAAATACGCTCATTTAAAATATCTATCCTGACAAGGTTTTTTTTTTTTTTGTAAAATGTGTATCATTTTGGTGACGTTGATGTTGAAATTTGCTAGTATTCAGCTTTAAGTGCAATATAAAGGTTAACTTGGCAAGTTGGGGTAATTGAGCAAGTCATTGTATAATGATGGTTTGATCTGTAGACTATCAAAAAAAGAGGGCAAATAATATTGAGCTTAAAATGGTTTTTAAAAAATGTACAACTGCTTTTATTCTAGCTGAAATATAACAAATAAAACTTTCTCCAGAAGAAAAAAAATATTATAGTAAATATTGTGAAATATTCTTTGCTCTGTTAAACATCAATTGGGAAATATTTGAAAATGAAAAAGAAAATTTACAAGAAGGTTAATAATTTTGACTCTTAACTGTATTAGGGCTGCACGATTAATCAAAGCAAGATTGCGACCTCAATTCGACCACTGCAGGGTCTTAATCCAGCATCTCTACGATTCAGCCAATTATACTTTTTAGGAGAATAAAGGCAGTCGCACAAGTCTTCACATTGTTTTATATATCGTGCTCAGCAACATGGACCCCTCAAAATGGTGTTAAAAGTGTCACAATCTGTATTTATAAGGTAAGGGAGAGCGGGGCACAAAGTAACACTTTTTGGTTTTGGCCAAATAATAAACAAAATAATGGGGTTAAACAAATCTTTTTTTATTTTATTTTTTTACCAGCAACACACAAGCCTCTCCTACAAATGAGCACTGAAAGTATGAGATCTATGGTTTCTGCACAGTATTGCCAAAAGTGCCAGGAGTAAAAATGTCACTATTTACCCCACCTGCGGGGCAAGTTGTAACAGACAGAGGGTTAGTTGTTAACACATGCTTAAAAAGTCAGATTCATTTAAATTCAGTTTACTTTAAATAGTATTTTTCCTCAGTACTTAACTCATTTTTTTATTCTACATAGCACAGCATGTTTATTTATTTATCTACTGGATAAACACATTTGGATTTATTTGCATTATTATCCATTATTATACAATGCATTTATTTGCATTATTAGCAATACAATTATTTATTTTATAAAAAAATATGTTCTACTATAAAACATTTTTTATATAAAAAGTTTTCAACATTACAGTCAAAATTCAACAATTATTTCATTCATTCACTCATTTTCTTTTCGGCTTAGTCCCTTTTTTAATCCGGGGTTGCAACTGGGGAATGAACTGCCAACTTATCCAGCACGTTATACGCAGTGGATGCCCTTCCAGCTGCAACCCATCTCTGGGGAACATCCATACACACTCATTCACACACACTACGGACAATTTAGCCTACCCAGTTCACCTGTACCGCATGTCGTTGGACTGTGGGGGAAACCCACGCGAACGCTGGGAGAACATGCAAACTCCACACAGAAATGCCAACTGACCTAGCTGAGGCTCGAACCAGCGACCTTCTTGCTATGAGGCGACAGCACTACGTACTGCATCGCCCTCAACAATTATTTTGTTCGTTTAATTGGTGTCCAACAATGCGTGGCTCATTTGTAACACTCTGTTACAACTAACCCTGCTGTGTTGTGTTTTCTGGCTGTCAGCAGTCACTGTTTTTTTTACACCTTTCAAAATGGTTCCATCTTTTAGCCTAGAAGATGGTAATCACAACAATATAAGATTTTACGTACATACTTTTACAGATAAAAAAAAATAAAAAAATTATTCTGCAAAAATGGTTTCTCCTGTGTCTTTCATCCAAATTTCGGCAAACTTTTACAATAAGTGGCAGGAAGACGTCTGTCGACACTGGTGAAAACCTTAGAAGCATGCCATGGTTAACCCTAAGCAAATACCTTAATACTCCGTGTTACATTTTACCCCGTGTTACTTTGTGCCCCACACTCCATATAATTTACCCCAAACTGTGATTTCTAATGACGTATTCGCGGGCACAAAATCACACGTGAGCTGACACACTGTGTGTTTACTAACGAGACGACGTGCACATGAGAATGATGTCTACTTTAGTGAACAGATTCTGCACAGGCTGTGAATAACTGGTAATAAAGTTGTAAATAACGTTCAGCTTGTTGAGTGATCGTTTGGTAGCTGCGTGGGAAGTATGATTTGCATGTATGTTTTTTTTTACTCAGAGTGACTGCAGCCATGATAACATGAATGCACTCGGCAGTGAAAGTGAAACCGAAAGCACGTGCATCATTTAAATGTTCATATCACATGTTAGAGTTATGATTACGACGATCATTTAATATGTTTTTTTCTGTCACAGCGAACACAAAATATGAAAATGCATGAAAAAAAAATGCCAGTATAACTACTTTAGCCTATATAATGTTGAAAACAATGCAAGAGGAAATCTGATTATGACAAATGCCTCATTTTACCAGTGAAAAAAATGGTCTAATAATGTTGTCAATGACAAATGACAAGTACTGTATATATCTCAAACACAATAATTCAACTTCAGAAATATGAATAGTTGTATTCTGATGTCATCGTTTTTCTGTAAATAAACAGACATCATCATAGTCTATACAAAATGAAGCATTTTAACCGGCAGTAGACCTACACTTAGGTCTAATATTATTGTTGTGGCTTCACCATATGTTTGAGAAATAACATTATTAAAACCCACAATAACCTTTATTTTACATCTAAAATCATGATCTTGATTTTAAGCAAAAATAATAAATTGTGATTCTCATTTTAGCCAGAATCGTGCAGCCCTAAACTGCACATATGTGCCATAAAATAGCTGAAGATGAGTCTACAATATGAGCAGGAAAAAGGTGTAATTAAGCATTAGAATTGCTGCTTGTAGAAAAAGGTTGCAGAAAAGCATGCTAAAAAGCACCATTCACTTTTTTTTTTCTTTTAATCATTGTCAGATCCCTGTCAAAGTGCTGAAAGACCTCAATTAATAAGAAATAGAAAGTCCTTTAGATGTTGAATTAACAGGGAAAAAAATATCCAAGACTTGGCTGCTAAAAACTAATAGCGATGATGAGGCGCTAAGTTACAATTTACAATGTTTCTGAACATCTGCCTGAGAAATATGAGCGGATCCAGAGTTTCTAATGCTCAAAATATTTTATGCCTATATCGATTCCTTTCAAAATGACAGCATAATACACAACATTGAACAGATGGCAGAAGAATGATGAAATTGAAGCCTGTAGATCTCAAAGGACAAAAAGGCTCATGCAATGAAAAAAAAAAAATCTGAAATCAGAAATACTTTCACTTGAGATTGAGACTCGTAAATCAACAAGACATTATAAAAGTAGAAAATATTTACTGTAAAAATGATTATCCTATCAAGCTCAAGGTCCCATAATGCAATTTGAATGTCTAAACGAATGGAAAATCTCCTTCAGTTACAATAAAGTGACTTTTATTGATGTTTTATTAGTTTGAACTGATATATTATTCAGTTTGGTCATGTAAGTTTAAGTTCAAAAATGTTTAATGAGTTGCAAGTAAATTTTCTTGTGTTTTACTCAATCCATTTTTTTCAAACAAGCATAAAATATCAATAAACGTCACTGTTAAATTAAGATCGAGCTCCCATCATTTTATTTGAAAGCTTAGTTCTGTGGAATGCTTCAACAACAACAACAAAAGTTATGTAAAGTCTGTGGAGTCTAAAAGAGCATTTTCCTAAAGAAGAAAGTGATACAGGTTTAGAACCACACAAGGGTTGCGCAAATGATCTCAGAATCGTCATGTATGGGTGAAATATTCCTTTAAGGCTTTCTGTATTCAGTGTCCTGTGATAAAGTACATCTGGAGACGTTGGAATTGAATCAATGGAGGCCATAATTTTGATATCACTGCTTAATCCGGAGAGGTTTCTTAAGTAAAACCCCGCATACGTGTTTCTTTAGTTTCATTATCCTCCAAGGGACCATTTGTAAGCCACTGAATCTGCATCATCATTTTATAATACCATGAATAAACTGGTGGAGAACATGTAATCCCCAGTGCAGCGAGGGAAAGAACCTTGGTGCTTTGCCAGCCTCTGCACAGCAGACCTCGCAGCTTTTTCTGCTGTAATAACTGAAACTGTATATTACACTAAAATCAAGAACAAACTACTGGTAATAATCCAAAACATCACTGGACTCTCGAGTACAGCTTGTGCAGACTGCAATTGTTATCCGTGTTGCTATCCAGCAAGTGCAAATTTGACTAAATTGGGGTGCAATTGGCTATTGCTGCATAGTGTTTTAAAATGTGCCAACACGCATGCATGCAAATTTACATGCAAATACAGAAACATCCTGCAAATATTGAGAACACTATAGAAATGTTTTGGAAAATCCTAAGTGCTGTGACTGACGTGCACCTCTTTAAAAATGTAACTACACGTCGCAAAGATGCATAGCGCAAACTCTGATTTGTTGATTTCATATATGTGATGAGTGTGGGCAGTGCTGAGAGCCGCGAGCCCAATAGAGGGAGTGTTTACAAGTGTCGAGGAAACTTTTGTTTTGTGTTTACCTCACGATTAAAGTTGTTGCACGTCCACTAGTTTCCGTCTCTTAATGAGCGAGTTTGAGCTATTTGTATATTAAGGTAGCGTTTAGAAAAAAAACAAAACACCCGCAAAGAAACTCGATACAGAGAAACATAACTTACTGCCAGCTAGCGTTTCAGAAGTGTTATTGCAGAGCAACACAAACAGCGCGCGGATATATAAATGCACGGCCACGCGTAAACCATGCGCCGTGGGTCACGCTGATCACTCGACGCAGAAGCATAAACCAGCCTTGAAAAGTGATGAACCCATCTGCTTCCTGTTTAGAATCAGCTGTGTTGTCAGAGATCTGAGGCGGGGTTTTTTTGTTGAGTTTAATGTCCTGATCATACTGTTGATTGTATATTTTTTGAGCACAAATAGTCTGGGGAATTGCTCTAACATTAAATGAAATGTTATGGTAATACCATGTTAGCAAGACTTGCTCTTAGAACAACTAAGCTAGAAGCACATCAGACTGAAAAATAGCAACTCACCTCTCATATCAAACACAGGATGCCATTTTTGTGGTTGGCACAATTTGCAGTGCATTTCTGTGTTTGCATGTGTTGTCAGACTGATGATGTATTCTCAATTTTCAAGTGTTTTTCTATTTGCATGTGTTTTCTTAATCTGCAGTGCATTTGAGCAGATGTACACACTTTTCTCTTTGGCAGTGTTGGAGATTTTGACTTTTCGACTCTTTAATTTGCAAATAGGATTAGAAACAGGATAGAGCTGAAATTGTTTGTAAAGCAGGCAACAAAATAAAGTTCAAGAACTTTTTTAAAACTTGACAGGAGCTAACATGAGGGTTATTTACACTAAGCATTAGGCCAGGATATCTTTGTTTTTCCAAACACAGTTTTTAAACCCCAGTGGTCCTTGTTTTTCCGTGTTCTTCGTAATCCACGTTCTTTGTACGTGGATTATTCAATTAGCTGGATTTGGTTATTGACGATTTGACATGATCCAGGATCGTTTAGTTCTTCAAAACTCATCCGGGAGTTGTTGTCATAGCAAAAGGTCTGGTAGATCAAAACTGCTCAGGAGCAGGCTTATTTCATATAAACAGGATTAGATCGGGCCTTTTCAGCAAAGGTAATACTTAAAGTATGTACTGAATTCTAATATTTTCTTACAGTAGTAGTTATCTATATATATAGTTTATAGTTTATAGTATATATAGTTTCAGTTTAAAGTAATAAAAAAAAAATATATATATATATATAAACCTGCAAATAAAAGTACAAAAACAGTCACCAGGGTGACCAAGGGGTGATATAGGCTTTTAGATACAAACGCGTACTATTTTAAGGTACCGACTCAGCTTAAGTACAATTTATGTATAAATTGTGTAACAATTTATTTCTATGCACAGTATTGACTGTTTTTTTATTTTAAAGGAATAATCATTTATGTAGTCATGCACAGGTTTTGACAGCTAATTTTATGGTGATTTGATGCTTCACAAAAGTTGCAGCCCTTTACTGATATCAAGTTGCACCTTTATTGATATCAAAATGCTTTTTTGATGCAAAATTAATTACAGTCAGTATATAAATAACAGCCAGTTATTCCTTACACCGATTAAGAAAATTAAAATAGGCCTAGGCTACTATAATAAATGGAAATCCGCTAAACTAAATACTCTTGACACATGAAAGTGTACAGCCTGCAGCCCACAACAAAGGTGGAAAGTTATTGTATATCATATTTAACAAACCGTTTACTACAAATTTAATGTCATTTTGCTCACATGGATAATTGAATATTAATCAGATGATGTCATTACGCTGCTGTGCCTTCAGCCAATCATTGGATTGCTGATCATGGTTTCAAGGACAGATAGATCTGTCCTTCACAACACACACAGCGATCTCAGATCAGTTCATCCAGACATTTTAATAGTTTGAAGAACCAAATTAGCCAGAGATCAGTTATCAAGATTAAAAAAATCCAGGCTCTGTCAAATCACCTTAGATCTTTTAAGCAAGGTGCGAAGAACAGACCCCAGGTAAGAAATAGCATTTTTAACCTGGCGTAAATGAGCATTTTAGCACCCTTTCTTACTGATGAAACCCTGATATGGTTTTGTTTGTAAAACCATGCTCGGGAGCAGAATTAGCCCTTGTAACCATGCTTAAAGAAGTGTTTCACACCTAGCACCACTTTTCACCCAGGTTTATGGAACCCTACTATAAGCAAGATTTGCTCAAACTCTGCAGTATTAACCACACATTGCAGCACCAAACATGTACAATGGGATGGTACAGTATGGTACATTCTATTTGTACTTTTGAAGTTGGAAATTCTGACTTTTATGAACTTGGAACATTAATTTGAAATTCTGAAGCTGCAGCATCACTGACTCTAATAGATGTGTAATGCACAAAAAAATAGAAAGTACAATAGAATAAATAGTTTCGAAGCAATTGTTTGTCTGCATCTCAAACTCAGTAGTGCACACAATAGCATCCTTTTTTTAGTCATGATATTTTAGCGCTATATGCGAGAGGTGTTTTTTATGATATTACAAACAATGAATGCATCTTAGTTTTTTGAAATGTCCCAGAATGTGGTCATCATCGAGTGTTACATGTATGTCATTCCCAGCTCTGACATACAACTGAGATAATAAGAAAGCAGCATTAGAACAATGAGATGCTTAGCAACCAACAGCAAATCACATGCCTCCGAGTGACGTGCTTTTGATAAACACATTTTAAATAAAAAAAAATTCAGCGTTTAAGATGAAAAAAGTCAAATAATGATAAAAAATGTGTCAATGGGGAGTGAAGATTAATTATTCTTACCTGCACTAAAAAAAAATTACTTGCTGCTTGTTCAAACTACTAATTTAAAATGAGCTGAAACAACAATTCTGAAGCTTTTTGAGGATGACTTAATTGTTTTATGTTCATACCACTTAAATTTGTAAATACACTTATATTAACTTAATTGATTTGTTTTGGTACAACATGGAGTTTAACATTTTTTCCAATGTTTATAATCTGAAAAGTCCATAGGGACAACCACTTTTTAAAATTAATGTCAGCTTCCAAAAATAACATGATTGTGAAAAAGCCATGTGTAAAATGAGAAGCAACATCACTCAGGATTGAGTTAACCTGGCTTTTCACAACAATCCAGTGCTTACAAGTTCAAATGAAGAAAAAAAATCCTAATGAATTTGATAATATTTTAGCAATGTGAAAATCATTTCAACACAGTTACATTTACTGGGCAACCTTGACAAGCGTACTGATTGATTTACCAGCACTGTTCTGGTCATAACCAACACCAACGTGTCACATTAGCACATTTCACAGACCGTAACAGCAGGCAAACAAATGCAGTTTCACCAGTAAGATGGACAGAGGGACATATGGTGTCTGCAGACGGTTTGATCCAGCACATGGACCCTTACGAGGCATTTCCTTCACATGCTGCTAACGGTTTTCCACCGACACGACTGGCCTTTTGAAGTCCCTTTTAACAGCACAATTATTCCCCCTTCCAGACAGTACACTCACTTCTCACCTTTTTAATAAGCCACTCATAGACAAGTGTTTGCGCTCGTTCTTTCTTATTTCCCTACAAGCTTAAGTGCTCCCATAAATTGGCTGTCACTTTGCTGCAAACGCGGAGATCTCGCCCTGCTCTCCAGGTTAATTCTCTGGCTAGTTTTGAGTCAAAGGGGCCTCCAGGCTTTGATTTTCAATGACTCAGGTGTGACTGGATGTAAAAAAAAAAAAAAAAAGCCATTACAGAGACTCTAAGGTCCCAGGGCTTTATTAAGAATTCCTCACTAGCGGACTGTGCTTGGCTGTTTTCTGTCTGTTTCACACAAGAGAAGGAGATGATCTGGGGATGATGTCATTAATACTGTTATCAAGGCTGTTTTGACATGCAATTACTACATGTGGTTTCTTTTAGGCGTATCAGATTCTGATGGTAATGATGTGGAGGTATGGAGAAGTGCATGTGGTGTTTCTGAAGGCTATAGATGGATGATTTTTAGAGGATTACATGTCAATTCCCTCAGTTTTATATTTTTGTTGTTTTATTTAATAAAAGGTCTGACAACATTTCTTTGAAGCATTGTGAAGTAAAAAAAAATTGGTATTACGCTCTAAAAATGTGTATAAACATTTGAAAAAGATGCACACACTTTTGGTTGTTTGGTGACTAAAATATTATTTTAATAAATTGATTTTGTTCAAATGCACCAAAATATATGAATGGATAAATATATTCATTTTCAAAATGGGGTGCACGCTGTGTATGTGTTAATAAACTCACCGGCCACTTTATTAGGTGTCCAAGTGCTCGTTAACGCAAATTTCTAATCATCAACTCAAACCGAGCATCAAAATGGAGACGAATGGTGATTTAAATGACTTTGAATTTGGCATGGTTGCTGGGGCCAGACTGGCTTGTCTGAGTATTTCAGAAACTGCTGATTTACTGGAATTTTCACATACAACCATATCTAGGGTTTACAAAGAATGGTCCAAAAAAAGAGGAAATATCCAGTAAGCAGCAGTTCTGTGGGCCCAAATGCCTTATTAATGTGAGAGGAGAATGGCCAGACTGGTTTGAGCTGATAGAAAGGTAACAATAACTCAAATAACCACTCGTTACAACCAAAGTACGCAGAAAAGCATCTATGAACACACAACACGTCCAACCTTGAGGCAGATGGGTGACAGCAGCAGAAGACCACACGGGGTGCCACTCCTGTCAACTAAGAACAGGACACTGAGGTTGCAATTCACACAGGCTCACCAAAATTGGACAATAGAAGATTGGAAAAACGTTGCATGGTATGATGAGTCTTGATTTCTGCTGTGACATTCGGATGGTAGGGTCAGAATTTAGCATCAATAACCGCATGAAAGCATGGATTTATCCTGCCTTGTATCAACGGTTCAGGATGGTGGTGGTGGTGTAATGGATATTTTCTTGGCAGACTTTTGGCACATTAGTATCAATTGAGCATCAAGCCAACATCACAGCCAACCTGAGTATTGTTGCTGACCATGTCCATCTCTTTTTGACCACAGTGTACCCATCTTCTGATGGCTACTTCCAGCAGGATAAAGCACCATGTCATAAAGAATGAATCATCTTAGACTGGTTTCTTGAACATGACAATGAGTTCACTGCACTCAAATGGCCTCAACATTCACCAGTTTTCAATCCAATAGAGCACCTTTGGGATGTGGTGGAATGGGAGATTCGCATCATGGATGTGCAGCTGACAAATCTGCAGCAACTGCTTGATGCTATCATGTCATGTCAATATGGATCAAAATCTTTGAGGAATATTTCCAGTACCTTGTTAAATCTATGCCACGAAGGATTAAGGCAGTCCTGAAGGCAAAGGGGGTCCAACGTGATACTAGTAAGGTGTATCTAATAAAGTGGCTGATGAGTGTATATGTATATAAATAGGTTGTTTCATATTCACATAAATACTGTGGATATTTTGGTGATTAAATTTGGAACATATTTTGACATATATATCTTTCTATGCCTTTTATGTATATTAAATCAAATTGGGACTTTTTGTTTTTGAAAGCATTTTTAATAAAGTCATCTATAAAAAAATGCACAAAGGATATTTTTGGTTCTATTTTATTCACTAAGTATGATTTGAATGCTTGTGTATTTGACCAGAGATTTATGCATAATGTTCTCAGCCTTTTCAAAGTAATACTGGTCAACAGCACCATCTAGCTGAGACTAGTGTTTACACCACTATTCTCAACAATTAGTCTGGTGCAACACATTCAAGACCTGTAGCACATAGGATTATTCTTCAATCAATTGCTTGAGAAAGGAAACTAATAACATTACTGAGTCTTAAAAACTATTTGTGTCAACGTAAACTCTTTTCCCACCTTTTTAAGAGTCCAAAACATATACACTTTCTGTCACTTTCACAATCCAGTGTGTTTGGGCGAACTCAACTCTGCTTAAAAGGACAAAGCTAAAAAAAGCCATTTTAAAGAGGTCGTGCAATTGGGTACAGTTGTGGCATTACCCAGAATTCAGTCAGCATGCCATCTAAGAACACTGTGTTCAGAATGAGCTGGACTATTGTCTCTGGATCGGCCTTCAGGCGCTGAAAGTTGAGCAATTTGCCAAAATGGCATCTAAAGAAACCTTGACAGCAGCCTTCTATACCAAAGCAGTAATTTAAAGAAATTACCAACAGCAAATGGAAGTCACATGCGGGCCTGTCAACAGTCTTTCAAAACAATAGACCTTTAGCACATTAATGATGCATTAATGCCTGTTTTGTTAATGCATGTATTAGCTGGTAGCATGCATTAAAGGCATACTGTAGTTCACCCATTTCCTTACCATTTACTCTCTCTTAAGTGGTTCTAAACTTTTATGATTTTTTTTTCCGTTGAACACTAAAGATATTCTGAAGAATGTTGAAAAAGAAGCCACAGACATCCACAGTAGCAACCAAAAATGATATGGGGGTCCGTGCTTGCTTATTTTCAAAAATATGCTTCAGTATACCTTCCATTATGTGAGCAAATGATGACAATTTTCATTTTTGGGTGAACTGTCCCTTTAATATACATGTTCATTAATACAAATTTAACCAGTCATTGTTTACTGTACAAGTACTCTTGTTAGCTTTAAGTTATATAGTCTATATGGTTAAGTAAGAATTATTTTTTTAATGTATTAACACAGAATTGTTATTCAAAAGGTTGAAGGAATTTGTTGTTGACACACCAAAAGTGCATGAGCGTCAATGCTCAGTGCTCCTGCTAATTATAACAAAAGAAAACAATAACAATGAAATCAAAAGCCAAATCGGCATTTGCCATGAAATTGTAGCCATGGGGCTGAGCTCTTCCTGCCTTTGCAGAGCTGGATTCACATTTGTAGAATACAAATTAAGAATCAATACCTTGAAAGCATTTTGGTGCACAGAAGTTCTTACAAAAGCTTGGAAAAGATGTCATTTTTTCTTCCGTAAACTACACTACAGTGACATAACTTCTCTTTCATCTCATATAATGTCAGTATGATAAGGGTTTCAGCAGGTCAATTTTAAGACATTAAGACTTTTCATCATTTGAAAGGATAACAATACATCTGTGTGTCGTAAATGTACATTAGAGATGTGTTTGAAAATACAACATAGTTTTTCCCTTAATATAAATATATTTACACATACTCTGATAAGTCCATCTTAACTGTCTTTCCCACATTAGGGAGTGTTATGGTGTGGAGAAGCCCCAAAGAATCGTACCTCCTAAGTTTGAATATCGCTGTCTGGAAACTTTCAATAATTTTGCTTTGTATTTCCAGTTTAAAATGTACATATTTACATGTTTTATGCCAAAATGAACAAAGTGAATTGATTTATGATTAAAACTAATGGAAAAACCCTGCCTATATTTGTTCTTGTTTTAGGCATTAAGTCACCGCCAACCTGATTTCACAAAGTAGGACATGGTCCTGGATTAACATCTATGTTGATACTGGAACAACATTCCAATCAGTCAAGCAGAATTAAGAGACAAGTTTACTGTTTATGTTAAGTTTAGGCTTACGGTTAGGTTTATGCACTTCTACATGTTTGTTATCCATCTATTATTCCCCTCTGATTTTGGGAATAATTTAAAGTTATGGTTGTGTACGGAATACGTCTTCGAACAAAAATGATGTTCCAGAATAAACATGTTAATCCAGGATTGCATCGTACTTGGCTTAATTTAATTGCTTAGAAAATCAAACTTCTTTATTTTTGGATCTCTGGTATTTAAGAATGTTAAATACCATGTTAAATGTTACCATGTTGAATGTTAAATGTTATCTCTTAATTTAAAAATGTTTGGATATTAGTATTTGCAAAAAAAAAATCCTGATGAAGATATACAAGTTGTGCAGTTCATTTTATTGCTTTTTCTGATTTTAAAGTACCTGCGGAAAGCCTGATTATTCAAGAAAATAGTTGAAAATAACAGCAATTTTTATTTCTGTGACTTTTTGATTCAATGAAGACAAACTGAAGAAAAATTCATAGGTTTAATTACTAAACAAAAACACTTGCAAACAACTTACTGTCTGACTCAATAACAAATACATATGAAAACAAACCTCAATATACTAGCAACTGATCATATAATATGACAGGTAAAGTATAAGAGCTCAATGACAATTGTATTCAACAGGGCAGTTTCAAATATTTTGCATTTAAAATGTTCATCAGAAACTGAAATTGTGGGTATCGGATATTTGTTGAACATGTAATGAGTCTATATGATATACAACTACAGTGTTTTTGTATATTTCTGAACTTGTTTAGTAAAGCAAAATGGCACTCAGCAAATAACTGAAAAGAACAATAAACAAAAAGCAAAGATGGCACACAATAGTGTTATTTCAAGGAAATGGACATGTAATACTTCATAAAAACTGCTTTATATTCAATGAAAGCAGTTCATGTTTTTTTAAACAAGTCTATAATCTTACGCATCCCTTAAAGTACATTCAAATCAGTATTAAACCAGGAAATGTGCCAGATATTAGAACAGGGATAAAAGATTTACAGGAGAATAGCATGTTTTCAAGTGCTACTGTGAATTTTAGAAAATTTACAAAGCGCATTTACGCTTCAGGTGTCAAGAAATCCTTCATATGGCAAATATTTAACATCCTAAAGTGGGGAAGTGTGTTTATCCTTAACACTGAATCTTGAACAAAAGCACAACTCATCATTTCCCTGCTAGCACCAACCCTCTCTACGTCATTAGAGTCCTAACTACTAACAGTAATTGATTAATGTAGTGATGTCTAAACTATTAAAGACTGCCTTTTTTAGGGTGTGCAGGCAAATACAACTGAAAAGGTAAGGTTTAGTGCAGAACCTGCATTATGCAAAAAAAAGTGCAGCTTCAAATATAATGGACTTAAAAATGTAACCACAAACCTTAAACATGGGCAGAGGCACACAGACAATCAGCTGTCCCGAAAGTGGCAGGTAAATGCTGGCATCAAAGAGTGAAACTGATTGAAGAAAGTGCATTTGGCGCTTGGGCAATTTGTTGAAGCATATACCCTGAAAAATTGGAGAATTCAAAAAACACATTGCAATGTCTGTTTCACTTTTCTCACCACACAGATGTGACAAGTGGCTGTGACTTGAAAAAATGTGGGTTTTAGAAAGTCCTCACTCTAGCACTGAAAAGAATGAAGAGTTGTAAAGGAGTATTGCAATGGACTGAACCAAACATTGTGCTTTCTTTTTGCATTCAACCTTAATGCAAACTGACTAGATAATTCTGATTACCTTGCGAGAGGATCAAATAGCTGGTACAAAAAAGAAAATCATTGCCTGTTTTTCTTTGTCTGGCACTGTATGAGCTAGGAGATTGTGCACTTATTAGTTGTTTTTGCAAATGCAGAATATCTGTGGAAGGCCAACAGTGATTTCATTTGCAATGCTGGACTGCATCTGTTGTTGTGATTGATGGATCCTGGATTTTCCTTCTCAGATGCCTTTCCTTTGATCATAGTTTTTTTTTGGCAGTTTCTGAATAACTGCACGACTGGCTCCTTCACTTGGCTTCGGCTGGCATTTTGCACATTACAAGTATCTGTTTCAAAGCCTTTTGCACATCTTCATCCATCTGACCCTAAAATGAAAAGTTTTAGAGTTTAAAAGGCTGAACTGAAATTATTTAATAATTACATAGATGTGATAGATGAATAAAATCACTGATGGGATGGATCACCTAAATATTCAATGTTAAAATATTTTAGGACTTTAAAGATGAATTTTAGCTATCATCATGATGCTTCATTTAAAAATAAATAAATAAATAAAACATAACCGAAACAAAATTCCTGAAGAAACACTTATGAAGCAAACTGATTCATCCATGCAGGAGACTGAACATTATATACAATGTTATGAACTTTTGATGAAATGCTATAGACCATGGTTTCAGATAAATAAAAGTTGAAAGGCTCGAGTGTGAGTGATTCATCTCTAGTATAACAAAAGTGAATGATAAAATCAAAAGTTGTAAAGGTTGATGTGTTTACTGTAATATGAATATAATGGAAATGAAAACAGACCTGGACAGCATAAAGAAGATGCATTCGGTAGACTGAGACAATTTCATGATGACGTTTCTTAGTCTCCTATTGCAAAAAGAAAAAATTCAGTTAATACTTTTAATATGTCTACAGAGCTTTTGTAAATAGAAACTGACTGTATTATGTGCTTTATTGAAAATCTACATTTTAAATGTTTATTGCATAATACAATTCATATGTTTAGGATAAGCTCATTTTTGTTTAATGAAATGAATGCTTATATTCAGCATGGAAGCATTAAACTTGTCAGGTATGACAGATGACGGTAATGACATTATATGATATCACATACACGCATATATACATATATTAGATATATATTCATTTTGAAAAAAGTTTTTGTGAAGGAAAACATATTTTTTCCAAATTCTGATGATCAAACTTGGAGATAGATAGATAGATAGATAGATAGATAGATAGATAGATAGATAGA
>CAIGQZ010032312.1:9337702-9378791 GCA_903798205.1 Danio tinwini
GATAGATAGATAGATAGATAGATAGATAGATAGATAGATAGATAGATGGATAGATAGATAGATTTCTTCATCAGAATATTAAAAAAACATGGTTTCCTTTACACAAACTATTTTCAAAATAATAATAATGAGCACTTGAACACTAAATAAGCATGTCAGTGATTTCTGAAGGACCAAGTGACACTAAAGAGTGGACTAATGATGCTAAAAATTCAGCTTTTGCATCACAGGAATTAATTACATTAAAATTGATTGAGACAGCAGTTATTTCAAGTGGTAATATTACCCCATTTCACATTTACTATCCACACTTTTCTGGAAAATTACTGGTAAATTCTGATGAAACGGTATAACATAACCATTGTGCTGTGTAAACTGTGCATTTTTTAATTGACCAGTATTGGAGTTTCAGTATTTTTATGCCAAATTAAAAATATTACTGTGAAAAAAATGACTATTATTTCACAATATTACTGCTTGACTTTTTTTCCTAGTCTGTGTGAACTGGAAGTTGCTAATACTTTTATTTCAGTATGTTGATGTACTGATGAACCCCCAATGTTTAAACAGTTCATCGTTTAAAAATCCTATTAAGAAACAGATGCTGTATTGTAGTGCTAATGTACGTCAGAACAAAGTTTAGAACATACAGCGAGCTGATACTGCAGTTGTTTGATCTGCTGCTGGAGCGAGTCCACCTGCTGGCTCTGCTGTCTCTTGGGGGAGCTGCTGGTGTAGGACAGCTGTGAAAGACTGTTTAGAGCCTCCTTTAGCTTCATCACTTCTTTAGAGAGCTCGTCAATCTGGAAACAAACAGCACATTAGCTCTTATCCCACGCGTGTGTCATTTATAAACAAACAAGCCAGAGAACATCAATCACCTTTTTATTCTTGTCTCTCTCGGAGACCACGTGGTTCTCCACCTGCTTCTTCAGTTGAATAATGAGATCCTGAGCTTCCCTGTACTTGCTATTCACTGCACTGCTCTCCTGTTCTCTTCTCACCGCCAGTTCCTGAGCTGCATCTCTCTCATTCCTGCTGTCCTTCACCTCCTGCCAAGCGGCGGTCACTTCCAGAGCCATTTCATCCTGCTTCCTGAGAGCTTCCTTCAGGAGGAGCTTAAGGTCACTCATCTCACCCTCCAGGGTCTCCCTCATCTGTTCATATTCCAGTCGGGACACCGAATCATCCGGAGTTACATCTTTCTCTACCGTCAGTCTGTTCTGCAAGGCGTCCACCTGTAAGGTCTTTTGCTCGATCTGCTCTTTAAGAAGCTCAACTTCAGACTCTAAATTCTTGATGGCGTTTCCCAAGGACGCCACAACCTGAGTGTGATCTGCAATGGTTACAGATGACTGAGCCTGATTTTCGGCGTCTTGTTTGACCTGGGAGATTTCTTTAAGAGCCACTTGATGTTTAGCCTCTGTATCCATCAGAACGTTCTGAATGTCCTTCATTTTGAAGACCAGCTCTTGAATTTTCTGCTCATGCTCCTCCTTAGTGACACAAACCACGTCTGTTTTGTCTTTAGACTCTGAGGCTTTGGCCTGCAGCTGGTTGCGAGCAGCGCTAAGCTCGCTTTTGGCTTCGCTGTATGACTTTGAGAGCTCTAAAAGCCGCCGCTGGAGCCCATCGATAATCTCCCCGAGCTCTGCCTTCATCTCCTCAAAGTCTTTGGCAGCAGCCTCCACCGGCACAGTCCCACAAAGAGCTTCCTGGAGCATTTTGATCTCCTCTTGGGACTCCTTGTACTTCTCGATCAGCAGTGTTTTCTCCTGGTTGACGTTCTCCACCAAAGCACTGTAGGTGTTCTTCAGTTCTTGACGCTCCTCTTCGGAGAGACGGCCATTTTTGAGCTGAGCCTGAAGATCTCTGATTAGACAAGAATCTTGTTTCTGCTCTTCCTGTGACTTGATCAATTTTGCCTTAAGTTCTTTGACCTCCTGCTCCAGGCAGCTCTTCAAATACTGAAACTTCTGCAGCACATTGTCCTCCGCTGCACCTGCAGACTCTCCATGCTGTAACTCATCTTGAGGTTTTTGGCCATCTTCACTCACACTTTTCTCAATGTTAGTGTCGAGTCTTGCATGAAGGGAGCGGTTCTCCCTTTTGGACTCTAATAGTTTGGCCTGCAGATTCTCTAATGCATCTCGGAGAAGTCCGATTTCTTTATCCTGACTCAACCTCAAGTCGTCGTCCATCTCAAGTTTAATGGAGGATCCGCTGATGTCTAAAACTGAAAGTTCCTCTTCGTCACCGGTATGGATGTGTGTGTCACTGGAGAGCTCAAAATCAGCACGGGTGGAGTGGTACGAGGCATTGGAATCAATGCTGTTTGGACGGGAACTTCCCTGGCCTTCCTCTCCTTGTGGAGCTGGACGTTTCTGCTCGGTGAGAAAAAAGAAAAAATGTTCTTGAAAATCTGGATAATCACTTGCACTGCACATCTTTATTTTTTGCAAATGCTTTTTGGTTAAAAGCCGTGTGTGCAGTGTGTGCAATTTCCACCAACCAAACAGATTTGTAAACATTTCCAAATAGGTTTCACAGTTTGTTTACTCAGGCAATCCTACCCCAATCTTATGCCATTTCCTCTCTGAATGGCCTGACATGGCAATTTTTGCTCAAAAAAAATTTCACAAACTTTAAAAGTGATTTCAAAAACAGCACATTTGCAGTGAGTTACCTTTATTATTTGTGCAAGCTGCTGGTTTTCCAGGGAGAGAGAGGCTATCTTTGCTTGCAGGGCTGCAATCAACGATGAATCTGTTTTCCCAGAGTGCTCCGTCTGTTTCAAAACAGAAGGATGGTAAAGTTATTTCACAACATATCCTTTTATTGAGCCCTAGACACCAAAAACTCTCTAGGGACCTATAAAATAATTCCTTATGATCCGGTGCTACACTAAGAGAAGTCGTGCATGCCACCACAAAATTTCCTTAACATGAGAGAACATCATTACTGAACACAAAACACTCACTTGCTGAGCTTTGAGGTTTCTGATGCTGACATGCCTTTAAAAAAGATGGCATAACTAGTCAAAAAATAATGTGCTAACTTAAAACTCATTCACAAGTTTGAGGCCTAGAAAAGTGGTGATTGTGCGAGTTCTGCTTTCGTGTCCCCTAAAGCAAGGTTCTTCACCTGGACAGGGCCAGTAAAAATGCAGCTGTTAAAATGGGTTCCAGAGAGCAAAAGTGGCTGAAGATCAAAGCTGCTGCCACATGAAGGAATATTAAAGGGCTGTGCAGTACTCGCCTTGGGCTCAGTCTGCTCCACAATCTGCTTCAGATCTTCAATGGTCTTGAGCAGCATGCTCTTTTCCTTGTGCAATTTTTCAATCTCATCCTTCAGTGCGACGCTTTTCAGCTCCTCCTCCTCCACAAACAAGAAGCCAAGAAAGACCAGTTAATAATAAACCCATCAAATAATTGACAAAACATAGCAGCAACATGGCTATGGATTAGATAACAGGTGTTTTTTGTTGAACCACAGTATTTTAAAACCTAATTGGCTGCTTATCTAGATGTCATTTTTGGACAATAAATGCTTACACAAAGAGTAGGTTACTGTATGTTTAAATATTTGGTTGACAACTAATATCTGAGATACATCCAATAAGTATTATAAAATAAAACAGTTAAAACATTATTTTAAATGTACTTCAATGAATTCTAAATAATTTAAAGTACATACACAAGTTTTTACATTTTTAATACAAAGTGTACAGTTACTTTTCGATTATTACATTCAATATAATAGTAGGCCTGTCACAAAATCCAATTTTTATTGTACAACATATTGCACCACAATTTATTGTGATATTATTGTCCTTTTAAAATTAAATTATGCCACTTGTTATATAATGCAAATATGAACATAATAGCATTATAATGGAAATACACGCTTTCAAAGAACAGATATTTTATTCTTTAGAATATTTAATGTAATTATAGCAACTTTAATAATTATGCGTTGGAATCAGAATGTGAAAACATATATATCCTAAACAAATAAATAAAAAAGTTTTACCAAAAATACAATTTAAATAAAAATTACCAAGAACTACTGTAGGAAAAAAGTAACATGTTTAAAACAGTCAATTTAGACATTTAGGCACAGGCCACATCCTCTACCAGATCTATTTTCAGTCTTTTTTTTTTTTTACCATACTGACACCTTCAATAGAGATTGGATGAGATGACAGAGCCTGTGCAATAAGCTTATATTTTACTAACACTGGTTTAAGTATGGATGATATATATTGCATCATAAAAAATTATTAAGGTAATCTCCATGTGTTGTGCAATAAGTCGATATATTTTAATTATTGTGACAGGTCTATACAATAGATTAAAGCAAATATGCAATAAACAAATGGAAAAAAATGCATTATTATGAAATCTATGATAATAAACAATAAATACTTTGCAATTGTCCTTATTCATACATAAATAGTTTAACAGTGAATATTGCATTAATGAATTGTACTTGCATTAATAGTAAATTGCACACATAAATGCAGTATGTATGCAAAACTTAAGGAAAATAGCAAGTACATTTTTTTCATTTAGTATTTAGATTCATATTTTTATATTAATTGTATTTTTGTTCTTTACTGTATGTTTTAGATGTATTATTCATTGTTTAAAATACTGGTTTACATAAAAGTAAATATATTATGATATTAAATTATAATAAAAAATAAACTCCTTGTTTTCTTCAATTTTAGCATGCATATGTATGTTGCATACTTTTATACTGAAATCTCTCAACACTCCTTCAGTATTTTACCTTGTAATTAAATCTTTTAGATGATTCACTGTTGCTGGACAACGGAGTTTCAGAAGGAGTATAATAAGGTGGTGAGGTGAAAACAGGTGACTAAAAAATACATGAAGGAAAGTATTAATGCAAAGCTTAGCGTTAAAACAAGCATAACCAATATCAGATTAAAGAAAATCATGAATCTTCAGAAGTCATTTTTGAAATAACTGCATCTAATGTTTACAGACAGTGAAGACAGAGATGATTGCAATCACAGATTCAGCACTGTGTGCCTTTACCTGCATTGGGCTAATGGGAGGAGGAGGTGCTTTTCTCTTTTTGGGGGTGGAGCTTCTGTCCTCATTTAACTTTTGACCATGCTGAGATTGTGCACGTGACGAGGAGAGTGAAGAGAGTGTTTGAGTGGTTAGTAAAATACACACTGCACTTAGTTTTGGGTAAATAGGATTTCATCACTACAGGGTTAGACAAATGCCAGTGCATGTCTCTACAAGTGCATTGTGGGAATGTTTGTCAAAAGTAAGAATAAAGGAATATTCAAATCAAGCCTCCTGTTTAGAGGTTGAAACTACTGTTACTGGTGAACTACGCATTCAGATACATGAATTTAAGAGAATTTTTTTGTCAATCAGAAAATAAGGAAACCCATCAAAGTCTGAGAGGCTGAAAATTAGCAAACTGAAAATTAAGTGGCTTACCTGAGGGCTTCGAACTGAACTCTTATCTGCACATACAAAAGTATAGAAAAGAGAGAGAAACATGGGGTTATGAGGACTAATAGCCTGGTGCTAACATTAGTTTTCTGCCCTAATCTTTCCTTTTTTTCATCATGTCATATGAGCATCAGAGAATTTCTGTAAGAAATTAAATGAACTCCCAGGACAGGTTTGTAAGCATGAGGTGTTTTTAAAAACAACACTAGATGGCAATGTTGAGCCAATAAGTTCCATGCAAGATGTAGAAAAGATGCTAATGATGCTAGAGACAAATAATATTAACTGCTTTCTTTTATTAAATGTCACTACAATAAAGAAAGAAAATATTTTCTTAGTGTATCCTAGTGTACAGCCAAGTACTAACAGTTGAATGACCACTATGTTCATATAATATTAAGCCAAACTTATGCAAAAATTCTCAAACAAAGAAAGAAACGTTCTCAGAGCCCTACTTGAAGTCTGTAATTGTTCTTAAATGCTGAGGGGAGGCTCAATTGCCAGTATGTCTCTAGGGGCACCATATCAATTTCTAATTCTTCATTTGACATTTTATTTTAATTAAGATATTTATTCAGAAGTTTTGGACATTCATTTTCACCAGTAATATGGGTGCACAGTCCTGGGCACCGAGGTTGGATACAGAAACCCAGGGCAGTACATGTATGACAGCTGTGCATGCACTACAGCTAATAAGAATGCAGTTGTCACTTTAATGTCAGAGCTGTCAATTGAAAACAAGAGCCATGGAAAATTATGTTTAAAAACATTCTTCTTTGTATGTGGAAGTCAACAGGCTACATTTTAAAAGAGTAACAGGTAAGAAATATAAGTTTAATTTGTAATTATTGGTAAACCTGCTTACTAAATGTGCACAATTTTTCTATCTGCATATGAAACAGCATAAGCAGCTTGAAATCAGTTTTAATGCCAATGACAATTTTTTGTGGTTAATTTTTTCTTGTTTGTTTATTTATTATATATATTTTTTAAGTATTCACATTTTAGTCGCCATTTTTATCCATACCTTTTTTTTGCTATGTTATCACTTGGGCCAGACACAATCTGCGGACATTTTTTGCTTTTTATATGGTGAATTTTGTAAGTGGAATGATTTTAGGAGTATCATAACTAAAAACATAATATAGGAAATAAAACAATAATACATATTTAACTTTTATTTAAAGTTTACAATGCAAAATCAGATTAGATCCACTTATTCGATAAACAATGCAAGTCTCAGATATAACACATCTACTAAAAGACATAAAATATTACTTTACAAACTGTATTGTAAATAAATCATATGAACATTTTAATAATACTATTATTATATCACAATAATATTAATGAAATAATTGAAAAACTGAATAAATATCTATTTACACACATTTACACAAGTAAACACAGACTCAATGACGGGCTAAAAATCTGTGGAAATCCAATTCCGTGTGGGCTTAGTTATCACAGAAAAAACCCACTAAAACCTACTCAGCAAAATATACGTGATTGGCATGAATATAGCTGTAAGGAATGAGCAGCAGAACTTTTAATTGCAAGCTGAAATGTGTTAATTGGCATCACATTGACATTGAGGCGAGATTACCTGACTCAGACTGCTGTCTATGGAGGGCAGTGTTGAGAGCAGTTTGGACATCACCGCTCCCTGACAGTTTAGTGTAATGGAGCACATCGTGGCCCAGCGAGTCCACCATGTTCAGCTCAGCTCCTCTCTGAACCAGCAGCTCCACAGCAGCCACACAGCTGCTCTCACTAGCCAACATCACCGCCGTTCTACAACACAAAACAGCACGTTACAAACACTATTATTCAAAAGACTTTATTTTTCAGAATCAAAGAAAATGTATATTTGAAGAGTTCAGATGCAAAACCCTGTAAAAAAAATCCTCATGAGCATTTTCTATCAGGCTCCTCTGATTAGGGTCAGAAGTTTCATTTTATAGGTAATGAAAAGGTAATTAGCTGGTAAATAAAATACCTTTTTCGAAAAATCTCACTTTAGACAATTCTTTGGTTTTTAACAAAGTAATTTTTTTGCATCAAAACCAGCTAAATCCACTTGTGCTTTTTTTGCAAAAAACTCTAAATCCACTTATTGTGACAAGACTGTGTATTTAGTTGAAAGATCACTAAAAATGATATTAGAAATTATTTTACCAAACATAAAACACACAAAATTAAAAATATATAAATCTGTCAAGTAAGTGGCGGTTCATTACGCTGTAGTAACCCCTGATAAACCAGGGACAAAGCAGAAGGAAAATGAATGAATGAAATGTCAAGCGCATTAATCAATAACATTAAAATTGACATTAATTAAATCTTAATCTGTTGTCATTTCTGATATTTGGGAATTAGATTTAATGTTAGTAGAGCAATGTAAACATTGCAAACATTGTAAGCTAAGCTTGGTAGATTCAAATAATATAGTGTAAAAACATTGTGAAATATCAATATCTGTGTATTGTCCATTAAGATATAAAGCTTATCAGACATATATTATAAAGCAATACAAATATTGTATAGTTTTATACATTACATTCATCTTTTAAAAAATAACTTAAATTAGCAAATAAAACACAAGGTCTACTGGGCAAAAAGGGGATGTCTCTCAGACAACTCTAGAAGCTGTCATTCATTTAAACTTACCATACTTAAGGTCTTGGTCTCTTGTTTATCCTCAGAGCATCCACGTAGGATAAAAGAACGGCATCTTAACTCTGTCTTTCGTGAAACGCAGTTACCGTTTAATGTATAGTAAATCGGACTCATTTAAAGTAGCTTCGCTGCACAAAAAACATAATGAATGCATGCTACACTTCCGACTGTACAGTGTTTTCTTTTTCTTATAATGCACAGAATTTTGAGGTACATGTTTTGAGGTAATTTTCATTTGCCATTCACTGACAGTCTCATCCAGTTCATCAAACTCCATCTTTTAAAATCGAAATGGAAAGCAGAATAAAACATTCTCATAAAAGCTGGTGTATCAGCGCGCTGCAACATTGAAAACATGATTCGATTCTTGTCTTCTGATTGGTTTTCGGGACATAGCGGCTTTTGCTGTTAAAAGGCAAGTGGCGTTTAGTGGCTTTTGCCAAAAAAAAAGCTATTTTGGAATGCGCTGATGCTGGGATTTGGATGATTAGAAGGAAATCTATTTGTTGACGGTGTACTACGTGCCTAAAGCATTCACTCAATGTCATTATCTCATTTTTGATGGAAGTGGCGTTTAGCGGCTTTTGCATCTGAACTCTTCATTTTTTACTTAGCAAAGATGAGGAATATATTTTTTTATTCAGCAATTAATTGCGATCAATCATATCATAATTGTTTTTCAAGTGTGTACTGTTAATATTAGGGCTGCTCAAAATATAATTTCTGCATCGATAATACAATGTGATCATTCGCAATAGCCACATCGCAGGATATACAATGTTGAGTTTGTAATGAGTTGCATGTGTTTTTGATGCCTGTGATTGTATAATGACCTGAAAAGCATTCAGGCATAATAAATTGTACCAGATGTGACATTAAATTTGCATTATTTTTATCATTCAGTTATTGTACTTGAATACTGTTAGACTCTGTGAATAATAGAACACTTTATTTCAATTGTCTTATTCTTGATTGTATTTCTAGATGGTTATGCATGAAAATACTCATAACACATGAAATACAGAAATGCACTGCAAATAGCACAGACCACAAAGAAAATGTGTCGGTGGACCCCAAAAAGTTTATAGATTATTTATTAGATTTTATGGAGATGCAGTTCCACAGCAAAATCATCCCAATTGATCTAACAGTATAAATTCTTTCCAAATAGAGATATTTAGTCATCTAGTGAAATTGTATTCAAATCGCAAAATTAAAAAAAATATAATGTTAGGTTTGAAGATTCAATTATCTTGATTAGATTTCAATATTGTGCAGCTCAAGTGTATGCTTATTTTGTATATACAGTTGAAGTCTGAATTATTAGCCCCCCAGTTAATTTTTCCCCTTAATTTCTGTTTAACAAAGAGATTTTTTCAACAAATTTCTAAACATAATAGTTTTAATAACTCATCTCTAATAACTGATTTATTTTTTCTTTGCCATGATGATAGTAAAAAATATTTGACTAGATATTTTTCAAGACACTTCTATACAGCTTAAAGTGACATTTAAAGGCTTAACTAGGTTAATTAGGTTAACTAGGCAGGTTAGGGTAATTAGGCAAGTTATTGTGGTTTGATAGTTTTGTTTTGTAGACTATCGAAAAAAAATATATAGCTTAAAGGGGCTAATAATTTTGAACTTAAAAATTTTTTAAAACTGCTTTTATTCTAGCCGAAATAAAACAAATAAGACTTTCTCCAGAAGAAAAAATATTATTAGACATGTTGTGAAAATTTCCTTGCTCTGTTAAACATAATTTGGGAAATATTTAAAAAAGAAAAAAAAAAACATTCAAAGGGGGTTTAATAACTCTTTTTTTTTTTTTTTTTTGCCTTTTTGCCTTAATTAAGTGCACAGGACAGTATTTTAGACAGGAAGCGAAGTGGGAGTGAGAGAGGGGGTAGGGATGGGAAATGTCCTCGAGCCGTGATTCGAACTCGTGACCACTAGGCTATTGTGCCTACAGGTATAATAATTCTGACTTCAACTGTACATATACACACATGCATCCATTTATTGAGAAAATGTTTATTTATATTTAGATATAAAATATACATGTATATGGTACAAATTATATATAAATTTAATTTAACCAAATTGTTTTGCATTGTTTGGTTTCTAGGTATTTTGTTTTCCATGTATGCATGCATACATATAAATATAAAATAAACAGTCGAGGCCTAAATTTTTCATATGTCAGCGATATGAATAATTCTTGGTTTGACTGTATATTATGTGAAAACAAACTTTTATTTTGGATGTGATTAACACCATTAATCTTTGCCAAGCTCTAATTAAATTGAAACACATTATGGTAGTTTACAATCTATTAAGTTTACTCTTATGACAACAGACAAAACTTGTCAATAATTTCCTAAAACTGTTATAATTATTGATGAAGTGGTACTGGCCTGAACTTTTAGTACCTGTAGGCAGGGTGCGATTAACAGGGGAGGTTGGGATGATTGACCCCCCTAATTAACGCTTCATCCCCCATGAATGATGTCAAAACAAGATGTATGGGTGGTGGGTCAGTTCTTTAATACTGAGAAATATTTCACTCTGTATTTTAAATAATAATATTACTAATTAAAATAATAGATAATATTACTATATATTTGACCACCTCTATAACGGTTCAATTGTGAATGCATAATCATGCCAATCAGTCGGTTTGAGGAAAAAGTCTGAGACTGGAAGATCCAGAGCAGTGTTTCTCAACCACGTTCCTGGAGGCCCACCAACACTGCATATTTTGGATGTCTCCTTTGTCTGTCACACACATTACAGGTCTTTCAGTCTCTGCTAATGAGCTGATGATCTCAATCAGGTGTGTTTAAGAAGACACAGAAAATGTGCAGTGCAGAGGTGCTCCTCCAAGAACGTGGTTGAGAAACACTGACCTAGAGCACCGATAGACATAGTGTTTGCAAAACTTTGCTTTCTCAAAAAATAGTTGTATGTATCTACATTTAGCCTGAAAGTAAAGTCAAATTAGATGCATATTAACGTTGGTGGCGTCACAGAGGCACAGTGGGTTGCACGATCACCTCACAGCAAGACGGTCACTGGTTTGAGCCTCGGCTGAGTCACTTGGCATTTCTGTGTGGAGTTTGCATGTTCTCCCCGTGTTCGCATGGGTTTCCTCCAGTTTTCCCCACAGTCCAAAGACATATAGACGCTATAGGTGAATTGGGTGGGCTAAATTGTCCAAATTACACAAATACAAAATACACTAAGGACATACTCACACTATGTACCGTTGCCTTGAACCGGGCCAAAGCATGCTTGTCCCCCCTTCCGTCTCCCCCGACGGCCCATACTCACATTACATTCGGGCCTGGGCACGCTTACATTTGACGCTCTTAAACAATCATAAAGTCCTTGTGCTGCAGGAATTAGGAGGTTTGCTGAAGCCGCAGCTGTCGTGCAGCGAGGGGTTTGCGTCTTTAATAAACTACGATGTTCATTGCGTTCATTGAACAGTACAATTGATTAATTAATCCATATGAAACTCGCTTTCAGTTTCGGGCTTAGGCATGCTTGCACTCACACTGTAAGCATACTGCGCCTGAGCCCAAGTGGACCGCGATTCAGAGCACTCACACTTCTCAAACGATCCGGGAAACGGGCCTGGGCACGGTTCGGATAGCATAGTGTGAGTACGCCCTAAATATCCCTCAAAACGCTGTAAACATTAATAAAAAATACATTTTATTATTAAACTAGATGTAATTAAAAATAAATACAAAAATGACAGAAGCATGCATTACACAACCTAAGTGAGAAATGCTCACCTCCCTGATCGTCAATGTATAAATCCTACACTGCCTGTAGGGTATGGGGCCCAAAGACAAACGACAAGTTTAATAATGATATGCCAATGCATTTTTTAAATGTGGCATTTTTTAACAAATCTTTATGTTGTTTTGATTTAGTAGACATGATTTATAGATAAACTGGTTTGATTTTTGTGAAATTTAATCTTGAGAGTGAATAAAAAATAAAAAAAAGGATTTGGCTTTTAAACCTTATGGCTCAAAAATATTAGCACAGACATGAGTGAAACTTTTGAAAGTTGGTGGCACTGGATGAAGTTAGAAACTCCATAATCACTGTGATTTATGTTCAATCTGTCCTCTATCTGTGTGCCAAATTTGAGCAAACTTCAGAAAACTTGTCAGCAAACTCTCAGCAAAAAAACTAAATCTTGGTGAGCATAAGACTTCTTTCAAGAAACATTAAAAGAAATGTACAAACCTCACACGTTTGAACAGTACTCTATGTTCTATCTTAAGATGGATTATGCTACTATGTCACAGATTAGTTTCACTGCTGACTTCTCAATATACTTTTTTTTCCAGCTCACTTAACACTTTATAAAAGCCAGGGGTAATGTTTCAATTGACAACCCTTTCTTATCAGCCTTTTCACTATTATGACTGATGACCAGAACCATACCTGCCATTTTTGTCTCTAGTGTTGATGTCAGCTCCCCAGTCCAATAAACTCTGGCAAACCTCTGCGTGTGCATGTCGTGCCGACAAAAGCAGGGGCGTGAAGCCATCCTAAATGAAAAAGAGCTTCAAGTCAACATGATTTTTCCTTCAAATACTATCAAATACTGCATGTTGAGAATGCTGTAGTGACGTACAGCACATTAGACTGGCAATCAATAAATAATCATATCATATATTTTTTAATTGCCATGTCAGCAACAATGGCTATTTTGATGGCAAACACATTTCATTAATAAATATATTAAATTAAAAAACATAAATGAATACAGAAATTGTTTAATATTTTTTACATTAATATATATTCCTGGTGACTAATCATCAAAACGAGCTAATAATTAACCTTGTTCGTTTGTTCGTTGTTTCTTAAATTAAATGCACATACTGTAGGTGACCCCCCCCCCCCCCCCCCCCCCCCTTTTTTCTAATTTCCTTCCAAAAACAATCCCTTCACTGATAAAGGAAAAGACTCCAGACTAAAACTTACATCTCATAAAGAGCACATGGTTTTCAACTTTTTCAAAGTTGTTTTTCGAAGTTGAAACAACTACCAGCTCTACAAAAAAAGTGCCTATAAAACACTGAGCTCCACAAAATGTTCGAAATTCTGCTGACGTTGTGCTATATTTGAATAATTTATAAAGAAAAACATCCAAGTATTAATGTGGTTTCTCCTTCAGGGAGCAAAAGGTGTAGTAGATGTAGACTGTCAGAGTTTACAACATGGTGCTGGTTTTCTCTGCCATGTGTAAGTTCGTTGTACAGACACATTCATTACGCATTTCAGAAAATCTTGCAACACCCCCAAAAAACTGGTTTAAAGTCCTCTACGTTAACTGACAAATGTTTAGTCAGTGCAGTCCAGGGGATGATTTGAGCTCATAATGCATTAAGCAGAGAAAATTTAATGATTAAATACAATCCTATGTGCTGGCTTCTTTCTGTCCTGGCCTATATTGAAGAGTCAGGATAAGATTAAATGTAACAAGCTAAGACATCTGGAGGGTCACAGCTCAACCTAACAGGTCAGGGGATGTTATAATTATAGCTTAAACTAGCAGGAACATTTCTATGCCCACTATTTTTGTGATATAGCTATATAAAAAGGGCAATTGCTTTATATTTTATCACATCAAGCTGTTCATACGTCACTTTTTTTTTATATTCTGGTGACCTTTAGCTGACATTTTGTTGGCAAGTTATAGTGAAAACTGTTCAAACATCATTCTGCAATTCAGCGTTCAAGCTGACAATCATTTCTCTCCACACAGAGAACCACGTCAATTCAAATTAATTACTTTATGACTGCATTCAGTACTGATAAACACGGCTGCAGTAGAGAAAGAGAGCTTACAAAATAAAACTCATGGGCATTCATAACTATGCCCATTTCACAAAGGCTGATTCACTAAAACAGAAACATTAGTATAACTGTAGCAGAAATGATTGGATTGTTTACAATATAAAGAAGCATTCATCAGGACGTAAAGCATTCAGAGAAAATGGTACTCTAAAAAGTCTATAAATAAAAAAAATCAAGCAGAAGATCTTAAAGGTCTCCTGAAGTGTTTTGAAATGTGCATTTTTAATTAAATGTTTGGCGTAATCTCAATTGAAACACAAAACAGAGAGTGGGACATAGTGTAGCTTCTCCCTTTTTTTAAAAGCATTTTGTTTGATCACAGCTCTGCCAGTGAGAGTGGTTGAGCTCAAGTGCATCAACTGAAAAGCAAATGAGAAGCTTCTTGAAGGGGGCTGGGCACGTCAGATACTAAAGAGCATTTGATTGGTCATGATTTGATGAGAAACTGAAGTATGTGGTGACGTGAATAAAACCATTGAATCAGTTAAGCGGAAGTGACAAACTACAAGCTTTACATGTTTATATCTATTTTATATCATCTAAACACAAACTTTGTCACTCTTTTGGAGCACACTAGATTATAGATATCTTAAAAACTAAATATTGATACTAAATATTGATTCTACCTTGAATACACAAAGACCATTACAAAACCAAAGTTAAATAAAAATACATCAATAATAAAAAAATGGTACTTTATGGCATGGTTATAGCCTTGCCAAATGGTCTCTAAACTTTAATATTAAACAGGAGAGTTCAAGCATATGCATTTTCACAAAAAATGTAATTGAAGTACTACCTTTTAAAAAAGGTACATGTTTGTACATAAATGGTCCAAATTAGTATCTTAAAGCAGTAGTCCTCAACCATTTTATCACTGCGGACCGGTCAACGCTTGACAATTTAGTTAGCAAGTTGCTAGGCGACCATCAACCGTTTTCTCAGAGGATGACAAGCTGTCACTCTGATACAAGTTTTGTTTATGGAGAAAATTACAAAGCACTGCAGTGTCTGGGTGTTCTGTGTTTGTCTAAGATAATTAGTCTACCGAAATGTGTATATTCCAGACAAGCTGAACGGTCAATTCTTGTCACGTGACTCATGGTGCGCTTGCGGCATTGATCCAAATGGGTGTTTCTGGTAGATGCGTCTGAAACCTTCATTGGAAATAACAAACTTGCAATCTCTAGAAAAGATGTGATGTGCGAACAGCCCCTAAAATGCCGCCATCATTTGCGATCTCCAGCAGTTGATCTTCTTGCAGACATGGTGGATTCACATGATTTGTTGACAAATGGGTTGCGGATCTATTCCTTGGCAATTCACAGGTCCTTCCCTGGGCCATTGCCCTCAGCAAAGAAACTGTCCAAAGACATCTGTTTCTTACTCATTTTGCTGCTTGTGAGTTACATTTGGATGCTCAACTGACCGAGATGCAAGCGAGAGAATATGGTAATTTATCAAAGATTTTTTTAAATAAAAGATTGTTCAAACTCAAATAATAAATAAAACGGAAATAATTAATGCTTTCTTGTGCAGCCTGGTACCAATGGAGTTGAGGACCACTGCCTTAAACAAAAGTGAAGCTTTATAAGAGGTACTACCACAGTGACAGTTTTAAACCTTTTCTTCTGAGAGAGTGGAACTTAAGCTCATATCTAACATTTCATAGCATTTCATAGTGGGTTTCTGGCGCCACAATTCACTGCACTCAGTGCAAATAGCCCCAAAGGGTTTTGTTGTTTTTCTTTAGGAGCAACACTCTTGTCACCTAAACATGCTTCGTGTGAAAGACCCTTTAGATACCAGCATTCTCCAGCAAGTCACAAATGTGTGATAATGTGTGTAAACTTGCTAAATGGATAGTTCATATAAAAACAGAAATTATTTTGCTCACCCATATCATTTCAAACCTGTGAGATTTTCTATTATCTGTGAACACAGAGCATTCGATTATACACACAGTTCAATACTTTTGTGTTTCTTTTGTGCATCAGCTCCTATTCACTAAAAACCGCATGAAAAAGAGCCATCAAAATTACCTTTTGTAGACCACAGAAGACAAAAAGTCAAAGGAGTTCACAATTTTGTAAGCAGGAGTAAATAATTGCGGTAAGCAACACATTTAAATAGTAAACATTTTGCAGTGTACATTTAAAAATCTATGCACACACTTTGTGCCATATGCTCCAGAGGGCATGAATATCCCATATGCTGTAGGGGAAATAAGAGGGAAAAGTACCAGGTGTGAGTTTTCTAAATTAGACCCAGTGGCTTTCGCTAAACTTTTGGTGGATGAAGTTTTTCCATCCTGTTTCCAGCTCAAAGGCAAACTCCAAGATGAGTTTTAAACTGACCCAAAAGCGCACATATCTCTGGACTGGTCGAGCCTGTTTTTTGTTTTTTTTAGAACTGAACCCAATGTCTTTGATTTCGCATTAAAGCAGCATTATTTGAGCTCAAGCCCAGAAAGCTACTGTGACACTAGTTAGGGTTAGTTTAATAATTTAGTAGTGAAAGTAGGTATTTCCGCATGTTCAAAGTAACGGGCTGAGTGGACAGGAATCATCAGGCATAAATGTGCTAAGCTCGCCTCAGAGGATGATGACGGTGGATAATTAGTGACCGAAAGCAGAAGCAGCCTCTGATTCACATTCTCTCTCATTTCTGTCTGATGAAGCTCTTCAGTCACGGCTTTCTAAATGAGAGTCACAGCTTGAAGGTTCATTGCCTCCAACACCGGCTCTCTGTCTCAGAGTAATTTACAGCTTGAGAAGAAAAACAGTTCATTTCATTTGAGCTGCTGACATAATGACAATAGAGATGTGTGAATTAGAGAACGGGTGATAATATCACACAAAAAAAGGCTGTTAACCTGGCATAAACACAAAATTATACCATGCATTTGGTCCTGTTACCAGGAGACTTGACTTTAAAGAAAGTTATGCTTCTGTTGTATTTCCGTTTAAATTATTCCTGTCACAGGCCATCTTTTGATTGTATACAATTAGTACGGATGACTTAAAAGTTGTTTAGCTGTTGCCTATTTTCTCCAGCACTCTCCCCTGACGGAACACAGCTATTTGAAGCATTATTAGCATGAAATATTTCTCTGGGGTTGCATCAGGCCCAGGGTAGCTCATCCTTTACTGCAGCCAGCCTAATCTCTGGGATAAAAGCGCTGTGGGTCTTAACAGAAAACATTACTATTAAGCGATAACTGTGAATTAATTGTGGATTTATTTCTCAATTAAAATTGTCACTGCAGGGAAAGTTTCAACCTAACCATCCAATCGTTGTTGAATGAGAATAATTGGTGTACTTCTTATCGATACTCAGAGATAGTGCAGTTGCATATTAAGGAATTTCCAACACACAGGAGTAAATACGTTTCAGTAGAGTAATCACTACCCATTACAAAATTTTGAGTTATAAAAACTTTGGATGTACCAGTATTTTTGCCTGTTGTATAAATTTTGTAAGATTTCAATATATGGAAAAAAAAATACAAATGATTGACCATCTCTGGGATAATGGTTAATGGCAGATACTAACATTAAACAAATCACAACATGCCAGGTAATTTCTTTAACCTAGTTACAGAAATTAGCGTTAAATTCAATTACTTCCTATCTCTCTAATTTAAGTAGGACTGCAAGATAAATCTACATATAATCAATCTTGCAAAAACTGTGATTGTCATGCACATCTTGTCAGTAAAGCACAGCTTTATGATTACTAGTAAATCTCCTCCGAAGGCCACAGATGCACAAAACCACCAAATTCACCTTAGAGAAAGCCAGGAAATCCCTATAGTGCAGCATTTTTTTTAACCCAATCCTTGTGCTCTACCAATCTGCTTATTTTCCATGTCTTATTTATAAGTGTTTCCAGTGTATTTATGACACATTTTTCCAGCAAACAAGTCTTAAGGTGGGCAACAGTATGGGTCGTCCGTTGTCACGTTTTGTGCTTTAAAATGTGCCACAAATTCTCTATTGAGACAAGTCAGGACTGCAGGCAGGCCAGTCAAGCACCTTTATCATCTTCTTCCACAGCCAGTATGTACTTTTCAACATTAATGGTACCATCACAGAACTGCAAGTTACCTTTGCCAAGGGCACTTGACCATGAGAGACCCTGGCTTTTGGACTTGTTGCTGGCAACAGTCTGGATGATCTTTTTCTTTTTGGTCTGGAGCACATGACATTTATTACTCCCAAAAATACCTACAATACTGATACATCTAAGCACAGTACACGTTGCCACTGTGTGATGGTCTATCCCAGCCCAGAGTAGTCGACGATGCTTCTGGACACTGTTAACATAAGGGCTTCCTTTAGGCACAGTATAGTTTTAACTGGCATTTGCGAATGTAACTACATATTATATAACATCCAAGATCACGGCTGTTCAGCTTAGGTTTGCGCCCTTATCCTTTACACACCGAAATTTCTCCAGATTCCTTAAATCTTTTAATTATGTTATGCACTGTTGAAGGTGAAATATCCAAATGTCTTCCAATCTTTCTTTGAGGTACACTGTTTCTAAACATTTCAATTGATTCAATTGATTTAATTTTATTTTTAATTGATTAATTGATTGATTGATTTAATGAATTTTTTAACAATTTACCTGATTACTAGCCCTAAATTGCTCCTGTCCCAACTTTTTTGGAATGCATTGCAGGTCTGAATGACAGGAAAGAATGTATATTTACAATATATATTTACAAATGAAATGAAGTTGACCAACTTTAAAAACATTGAAAATGTTGTGTTTGTATTGTCTGCAATGAAATGCAAGTCAAAGCGAATTTGGAAATCACTACTATTTTTATTTTTTTATTTCTGTTTTCCATACTGTCACGATTTTTTCCTGATTTTGGGTAGTACTTTTTAAATTCACATATCACATACTAAAATGCCATTTGAAAGAAACGTGTGCTCCAAAACTGAAATCATGGCAAATATCCTGTGGAATTCACTTTGAAGAGTGCTTATTGGCAAATTAGAACAAATGTCTGACATCAAAAGAGGAACATATATAATCACAATTTCTTTATGTAGTACTAGTCATACTGCACTTGCCATCACTCAGACTGTAGCCATTTAAAAGAAGCACTGTGAAAATCTTTCTTTCATCAAATGAAAGAAAATAGATAGTAGAAAAAATAAATCTACCTCAGACAACCCCAGTAACTGTGACCTCCTAGTAACTAAAGTGTGCCATAGAGACTTTAATCAATGCTGCCCAACACAGATTCAAACCCACAGAGAACAGATTTGGAGGTAGTTGTGTTTGACAATGCTCATTTTTGAGGTAAACCACAGGCAGCTCTGAGATTCAGCAAAACACATGTAGAGAAATACAGGACCATTTTCTCAGTGGTTCGGATAACTCGTATAATATTCATACATACCGAGTCTTTAAGATTGATGTGGCACTTGTTCTCACACAGAAGCTGAACTATTTCATTGTTTCCGCTGGCAGCTGCAAGAGAGAAAAAGACAACGGATAAGAAGCAGTTCTTTATGCCCACAGAGACGTAAATAAGGATTTAACAGCTGGCCAACAAACTCCTTAAAGAGCAATTACAGCAAACACTTGAAGCTTTCCCACAGAGATCAAAACTAGTCTCATAGTGAGTGACACTACTTAGTACTCAACAATTATTAGCTACCCCTTTAACAATTACTCTGTGTCCTCATTCTCGTCCCATTATTTTGATGCAGTAGATGGGTATGCTTGCATCCCTTCATTATTTCAAGGATTGCTTTGTAGTCCATACGAAACTATGTTGATTCATGTTATTCTCCGCAGGATAAATGCATCCCGCTAGCAGACTTCTGACCTTCAGGTGGCTGAAATCTCCCCGCTCTTTATGAACTATCATACCCTGTTCAATCCTTAACAGCTGGCGAAAGGTTCAATTATCAACACACACGCCTCTAGCTTTTCCCTCAGAGACTGAAATGGGCAAAAGAGTTGTTTTTTCATTTGCTAGAGAGCAATTTTCTGAATAAAGGGTCTCTCCACAAATGAAAACACAAGTTTTTGTGTTTGCCCTCTGGGACTGGCAGTCTTTTCCATGAAAGGTCCAAAATAATATGTTTTTCTGTGTTTTTAAGTAGAGCAGCAATGGCAAAGTTGTGGGGTTAATGTTTGCTAGAGTACATTTGTGAGCAAACAATCATAAAAGAGGTCAAACAAACCAAAAAAAAATGAAAGCAAGCAAGACACACCGAGGATAAACCCTTGAATGACTGACTTGAACTGACAAAGCAAACAGAATGTAGCTTCACGATTATTTGTTAAAAGACAGTGCTCTCCATTAAAACTCTCAAAAAATCTTATTACTAAATGAAAATCATTTGTCTTTGTCTTTTAAACCGCTGTAGGATCACAGCAGACAATCAGACCTGCATTCAAACTGCTGGTGATAATCATTATTGCAATAAATTATATGGCGTATGCAGATTTTAATCACAATAAATGGAGATAAAATACCTCAACCCGTTATTTCAGCTCTGACCAAAGGCTGCATATTCTCAGATGCACAGAGGGGCTTTAAATTAACTTATTGTTTTGAAGTTTACAATTCTGCTGGGTAAAGAAAGTAATGCAGTACTGTTATGTAGAGGTTTATTATGGTATTGGATATCTATTAATGGAAATGTGTTTTGAATTTGATTGAAGTAGAACAGTGGCCATTAAGTTTTAGTTTTGTGAATAATGGAGGTGAAATGGTGGTCTTAGCAACTAATATGCATGTAAATGTAAGTGTCATCATGTCCTTACTCTGATTATTGGAAATAATCGCATTACTGGTGCAGATGTAAATACAGTCACTGAATCATTTACATTCAGGCAATTTGTTCAAAAACATCAAGTCGGAGCTGAAGGAATGGTTTGTCCATTTGTCATTCTCTGAGAAAATAGTTGATGGTCGCCTAGCTACAGACGCCTAGTGCACTTTTCACATTCGATTTTTAGGTTGTGTCATCGCCACTTAAGGTCAGAATAACAACATACATGAAAACGAGTGTCGTGGCTGGCAGCAGTAAGGAGATTGTAAATTTTAAAAAAGCACGTAAGGATGTCACCACAGTGGCCTTTTGATTTAATTTCTTGTGCATCCCAACCACTAGAACCCCATCTGAAAGATTTTTTTTTAGCATAGGGGTAATGTAGTCATCCAACATCACAATTTGTAATGATGCAATATGTATTTGAACAATGATTGTTGGTTCCTTAACTTGAAAGCTCAGATATGATTATCATAATTTGTGTTGTTTGCGGAGTGGTTAACTGTATCATTATTGACACCTTAAAGTTTGCTTTGATTGTTCAGCATTTACACTTTACCATTTCACACACTTTGTAACATTTATCAAGTTTAAGAGTCTCTTTAACACTTATGTTTATTTTACTATAAAGAGATCAGAGATTTTGTTTACATATTTTTGTTTTTGACTATTAAAACGATTTGCCTTAGTAATGATGGTAAATTTAAATGAAGCGGTTAAAAAATCCTAATATTCCTAAATGGATTGTAAAAAAAATATTGAATAATTATTAATACCGAATGATAATAAACATAATATTGTGATTTTTTTCCCCCAGCCCTATGGTTCACAGTTCAAATATATTAAACAATTAACATTTTTCAGAGCATCCAGTAATTACAATGCTTTATGTCAGCTGTCTATTGGAAAAATCTATTTAAAATTTAAAATCTCGATTCCCAAATGTACCCAGAACTGTACAGGCTCTGATGCAGTAACTACTTTAAAAAAAACAGAGAAATGGTGCAAACCTGCGTGGTGAAGAGCCGTCCTCCCTGAGCTGTCTGGCGCATCCACCACACACTTACTCTGTAGAATGAAGCGCAAGAGATTAATGCTTCAAACATATCATCTGAAACCAGCATGACATGTTCTACCCAGAAGGCTCTACTAGACACCAATTACAACCTTTCAATCAAAACAGCTACACTTTTTACTGAGCATTTTACTTTATTTAATTTATTATTTGTATTTTTTGGGTGAAAGTTAATGATGTGCGCTCTTATAAAACATTTCACAGCATGTCAGGTCAGTGTCCATGGATGAACAGGCACAAGGCATTTATCTGACAGACATTATCAGAGGAGAGGTGTAATATATTAAACCTGACTCCAGCAGCCAGTCGGACCTGAAAATGTGCCTAATGTGTACATCCTATTAAATGAGATTTATCCCTTTACTCCATACTGCTGCTATTATGTAAATGAGATTTTACACGTTTGTTTAAATCCCACAATAACATGCCTAGATAAACAGACAAAGGTTAATTTAATCATTAAAGAGCTTGTGACTCTTAGTTATTTGTGTTGTTTCATTGTTTCATTATTATAGCGGTTTAAACTACTCTATAGGAAAATTAACCAAATGCAGAATCTCAAGACACTTGGCACGTAGAAGCATTTGTTGTGTTTGAGATGGCAAACAATGAGTTGTTTTTTATGACTTCTGGGTGAAAACATATTACTACTGTCAGGCCTTTTGATTAGTGCAAAAGCTAATTTATCTGTTTCACAGGATCTCCAGGGGAAAACGACTAATGAATTCAACGGCAGGCTGGCTGTGAAAAGGGAAATATATTTGCAAGGCTTTCATCCAACTTCGAAATGTCTCATTTTCACTTGTAAAACACTTTCTGTTAGAAGGTTAATCTGGCAAAAAGAATAATGTACACTGTGTTTAGAAGTTACAGTGGTTCTGAAAGAAGCTTTGTACGATCTCAAAGGCTGCATTTATTTGTCGTAAAACATTGTTAAAACAGTAAATTGGTGATTTATTGTATTACAATTTAAAATAACACTTTTTTCTATTTGCACATTATACAATGTAACTTATTCTTGTATTTGCACAACTACATTTTCACTACTATATCAACATTTAGAGGTCTTTTTTTAACGATCCGGGCGCAAAGTCTAAAGCACATGGCGCATAAGCATTAAGGGTGTGTCCGAATCCACTTTTGCTATTTTAAGGATGAAAAAATAGGCTTTGGCGCTGCGGATGAGTAATTGGTGTTTTAAGCATAACGTGCATTAAACCAATCAGATTCTCATCTCACATTCCCTTTAAGAGTCTCACCATGGCACATTTGCTATTTGGCGGATGTTGTAAGAGGAAAAACTGAAGGCTTCACTGGCGAGAAAACGGTTAAACCATCTGCAGTGCGAGGATAAAGAACGAGCCTCTTCCATTCGGCCTCTTTACTCCTTTACTTTCGTGGAGTAAGGAAACGGTGTTGTACGCACTCCACTGAAGACATCCATCCATTAGCCTACATATTTAATTTTGTTTGCTAAGTGCAAAAATTTGTTTCTAAACTATTTCTAAATTCAGTTCTAACTTCCAGCAGATGAATAAATGAACAATAATAATGAAGTCTGGTCAAAAAACTGAGTTATATCCAAACACACGTCATATTCTTATGCTCCATATTGTGATGCATATGTCTCCAAAACACGACAGGTGGACAAATCTAAAACTTGTTTTTATTAAAACAAACATAAATATGCATTTAAAAAATAATACTGCTAATAATAATAATAATAACATTATACAAAAGCTAATTGTCATGAATAAACTGAAAAAGCCCCCTTAGGTGAAGAAGGCATGGAGGCAGGGTTTTTTATATTTATGTAGAAAAAAATAATTTTTGTAATATTTTAATCCTTTTATTCATTTTCTTTTGTAAATGAAATATGTTCGTATTGTTGTACGTCCTGTGTGTATTAGGCAATGTGTAGGCGTTTAAGACACACAACTAACATGCCCTGCACTGGACTTTAGACCTGCTTTCAGCTGGTCAATTGCACATTTATTTTAGTTCCTCAAAATAGCAACACATTAACAATGCACCTTAACCCACCTCCTTTCTAGACCGGAACACCCAAGAGTTCACAGTGACGCAAATGGATTTAGTATTTAAACAACATGGCACAAAACAGGAAAAATAGGGTTGCGTTGGTCTGAAAAAAGCAACAATATTGCATCAAACATGTCTTGCGCCTTATTGTGCCGGGTGTATGATAGGGCCCTTAGTGTCACATGATTTCTCAAAAAACTTTTAAAGATTATAAATACTTATTGCTATCAATGCATATGTTTTGATAAAGAGTGGCCTATTTTACTTTTACAACTCGAGCATTTTGAGTAAATTATTTGCATTTGAAGCACAGGTTCGATCTCAGGTGTTTAAAAGGACAAAATATTCCTATCCTGGGAAACAGGAGGAAATTATCAGTAATAAAAATGGAGATAGCTTGAAAGACCTGCAGCCCTTTTTTCCCTACAAAATGAATGAGTTGAGCACAGATGACATAATAACAAATACTGTCATGTGGGGGCGGATGTTTGATGTTTGGGAACACAATCTTAAGAGACAGTTCTGGGAGGATATTTAACCAATGCAAACCTTTGGCTCAGGCATTTCAGGATGACTAAAACAGCATTCAAGGTGACGTGCACTGATTGGTCTGCTGGTTATCAAATCACTTGATGTTACTAGGAATTTGCTCAAAAGTACTTCTATTATAGATTTTTACAAATAAATATAATAAATATTTGTATTTATTGTATTTGTAATTATTGTATATAAATAATTGTTATTTTTTGTGCTCTTGGCATTTCAGGGTTTCTGCAGGTTTCACTCAATTAAATTTAAGACCATTATGAATCCATTTTTAAACTGATACAGGGCTAAACACTAAGGAGTTTTTCCAAATGGCAAATATTTATATTTGCCTTATCAAAAAAATTTTTATAATTTAATATATTTAATATTACAATCATGATTTGAAAATAACAATTTTAAATATTAATTAGCAAAATTAATTAAACAAGCTCTAGTTGTAAAAATTTTTTTTAACAAACTTTCTAAAAAAATGGACAAATGTTTTAACAGTTTGAAAAACTACAGTATAATAAACTAAATGTATGTACAACAGTCTGTCCAGGTCAGTGTCCTCAGGTGTCCTTAGCAGTAAATACATGCAGAACTTTTAAATAAATGTTATTATGAGGAAAATAATGAAACAATTATGGTAAATAGAGTTAAAAATGACATTTTTAAATAATAAGTTAATAGTTTTATTGAGATGGATTGTTGGGTGATTGTATGGGTGTTAATGGCCAGATTGGGTAGCAGAACATGATCAAGGGAAAATTAAGACCTGTTTAAAAAGATTTAAGACCTACAAAACCATATTTCAGTCAATTTAAGACTTTAAGGCCTAAAATTCTGTTTTTGAGATTTAAGACATTAAGACCTCGCGGACACCCTGCATTTACATCCAGCAGTTATTGCGCAATATACCAAAATCCACAAAGTTGAAAATTTTTAAGTTCTTGATTTTATTATAATGCACTGACCTCAAACCTTTAAACAGTAACATATTTAAGCATACTAAACAGTAGAGAAATGCAGTGAATGCACGCACAGCATCTAAACACTTATGGTGATTTATATTATTGAAAGTACTTAAAAAAAAACATTTTAAATCATAACTTTGAAACCACTGATTCACAGTAAAATGCATTAAAACTCTTCGATTTTTGTTTTGTTTATTTTTACTGTACAATATTTAATCCCTTAACTATCACCCAAAAAGTATTTAGAGATTACACCTGGAAAACGTGTGTATTCGCATATAATATAAAGTTTGTCAAAAATAAGATCACAGTTAAGTGGTTAAACGTGTGCTTTAGCAGATCTAGATACATACCTTTTTTTGAAAAAGATTTATAAGATCTACAGTGCAAATACAACTTCTGCTGCAGCGTTAAACTGATAATACTGATGCCTCTTTAAATCTATACTGGCAAAGTCAATACTGCCACCTATTAGTGCACAGAGCTGACAGGATGTGGATATTTCAAATCTATACAGCTCTGCTTGAATCATACAGTGCAGACAACGAGATGCACATGATAACAGAGATGCTAGAGAACATAACCAGTGTTTCACCACACCGAGGGGGGTCTTTGAGGATGCCAACATGCCCACACACACAAACACACACATGAACGTGCAACACTCTCCAAGCTCACAGCAGGAGGCCGTGGGATTTGCTAGTTTACGAAACTGCAGAACAAAATCTGCTCCTTTTGTTTAGCTGGCACACAGTGCAGCAACGGACATGGCTGTTGTTCCCATTAGCATTTGCTCCATCTGCGTGCGTGCATCCCACTGTCAGACTATGATACAGTACAAAATCAACTGAAAACATTACCTGAAGCAGCTTTTTGGCACATTCTGGGTGGTTGTTTTTGGCAGCAAGGTGTAAAGCAGTAAACCCTGACGTAAAGAGCAGAGAACAAAGTTTGTTATTTACAAAGCGGTATGTATTGTTCGTCAATGACACGAGTAAACAATGCATGAAAAACCTGAAGCGTCCTGCAGAGAAACATCAGCCCCGTGAGCCAGGATTACAGCAAGACACTCGGCTTGACCTCGTGTGGCTGCGGCATGAAGACTGAGAAAGAAAAGAAAATCAATTACTGCAGTTACATTCGTCCTTTACACATAGTGAGTGTTTTTACACCAGCAAGCCTAAATGTAGTAAACAGAGAGCTCTTTGATTGAAAAGGTAGGTCAATGACTCGCTCTACATATATGTTGGTCCTCAGGCAATTGTAAAGCACTCTAGTGTGAATGAGTGACATCAGATCAATCTGCATCATTCTGTGTAGCAAGTGGAGCACAAAGCTGTAGTTAACAGGCAAAATATAGAACACATGCAAAGGGAACAAAAAAAAAAGTAAAAGTGGACTGTTTTGGAAGAATTACAGCAGAACACATCATTGATGCTTTAAATAAGGCTGAAACACACTATTTAAAGGTGTAGTTCAAATAGTCTTTTTTGGTGTTCCACAGAAATCTACCTCCATTACTTGCTTCTTGCAGAACTTGGACTGCTAGTTACCTCATACTACCTCCCTGTATATTATTAAGATACTGTCACTTTATCATATTTACAAGCTTTTTGCTCTATATACTGTTTTGCACCTGCACAACTCTGGTTTGCACTCTCTGCCATGTACCTTTAAGTGTAACTGTATTGTTTACAATTTTTATTTTTACTTGTATTTTTAGATTATACTATACAATGCTCAGCTTATATAAGTACACCCCTCTCAAATCTATTTTTTTAATTCATATTTTTAATAGGAAGCTATAGAATATAATATTTGTGCATATAAATTAGATTAGTCAGATGTAGTCAGTCACTGAAGCCAAATCTGGAGCTTATCTAACAAAATAACTTACGATAATGGTCCAAAAGATAGTACACCCAAATGTATATGTTATAGAAAAATATTAAACGCAATTTAAAAAAAGGGGGAAAAAAAATAAAAACAAGCAAAAAAAAGGAAAATTTTTGTTGAAATTTTGTATGTTGTAATTTTCTTTTCTTTTTTTGCAATATTTTGCTTGAATTTAATTGTATTATCTTTTAATTTCTAAATATTTGGTAACTATATATTTCTATATATTTGGTAACTAATATCTGTTTAAATGCACCAAAATACATTGCAGAAATGGACAAAAATATTCTTTTTCAAAATGGGGTGTACTCAATTATGCTGAGCACTGTACAGTATGTGTAATTGTTACAATAATGTAATTTCTTTTGAAAATTCTACTTTTTCTATTACTATTATCTGTTATACACCTACGATCTGAGAGTAATGCAATTTCTAATAATATGTTGGAGGTCAATATTATCCATATACAAAAGAAAGTTGTCAAACATTTAAAAAATACCTTCAAAGTTGTGAAATTTGCCTCAAGATTTTTTTTTTGTTACAATTATGATCCATTTGAACATATATCTAACCTGCAATTTCATGTTTAATGGCAGCTCAACAGAGTAAATATATATAATGTATATAGACTTTTAACAATTACTCTGTGTCCTCATTCTCATCAATATAGCTCTAGAAAAAATTAACAGACCACCAGAAAAACTCACTTGGTATTATTTTGAGTAATGTGATAAAACGATTTGAAAAATTTGATGTTTTTCCACCTACACCAATAATCCAGTCTTCAAATTCACACACTATTTCTAAAAAATATTATATTGGTAATATAGTAATTTGTTGCTGAAGAACCATGTCTTATAATTATTACCAATACTGAAAAATTATAATATTTAATTTCCTTAAAATCACTAATGGGCTATATGCACATGGACTTTTAACTTCAACCAGCCAGCCTCAAAATTCTATTTTCCATTTATGTCTTTAAAATATGATCCCAGTATTTTCAATGCGCTCTCCTGCTGATCCTGACTGCGCTAGTGGTTCTTTCATCTCATTTTACGATTGAGCAACTAAATAAATGCTTAAGTCTATTTAACTGAATGTATTGTAATTACATTAAAAAATCTATGCTCTCAAATTAAACTGAAAACAGTCACATTAAGCTTTCACAAGAAGTTTATCATTGGCTGAAAAACACTACTACATATACCCCATTGTAACTTTGCTAAATAAAAACATTTCTTTAAGTTCTCTTTTTAACAGTAGTGTACGGTCTTTGTACACATTTTGGAAATGTTATTTTCATTAAAATTTCCCAATATTAATACAAATAAATGAATAATTATATCTCAAAATGCAGAGGTACATGGTTGGAAACCCAGCAAATGAGGAATAAATGTATGCTTGGTGAACTATTCCTTTCTTTAGATTAATTCTTCATTAGTCATGAAATCACTAGGGTACAGAAAAATGGAGAAAAAAAAAGTTTAGACTTTCCATTTGATTTAAAAGTTCAGCATCTCTTAATCATTTCCATTTAATCTTGTTGGTTTGATATATTGCATCTCCTCATTAATTGACCCTTTAGAGAACAAACTCGAGAAAAACACTAATTAATCTATTTGAAATTGATCAGACCCTTCTTGAAGATAAGGACCAGGGTGCACTGCTATCTCTCTTTAGGGCAGTGATAAAGCTAACATCTAAAGCTACACAAGATGTCCTGATAATGACCATGATAATCATGTCATTTATGACCTTTAAACGAACAAAACAAGAATTTTAAATATTCAGATATGGCCATTTAAGCACAAAACACATCACTCTAATGCGATTAAAGGTCAGTCCAGGAAAAAAAAAAGTCTGCATATTTGGGGCTTTCAAATTGGTTCAAAACATCACATTTAAAAGGGTGGCTCTCACAAAGATAGAAATACTGTTTTGGTGGTAGGATATATTTAAAACTACGGGTTTAAAACTTTAAACAATTTTTGATTTAGGGCCATGAATACTGCTTGCAAAGTTATAATAAAATAAAGTTCCAAACACTCTTGATGTGTTTAAAAAAAAGGTTTTTGTTACAACCATTGTGTTTGTGGGTCAATTTGACTCTCAGTTTCAGTTTTACAGGTTAAAAAAATTATAATTATAAAGATTTGTTTTGTTATGAAAGGTTTTGGGTATGTAGTGTTGGGGTAATATACACTCACTGGCCACTTTATTAGGTACACTTTACTAGTACTGGGTTGGACCCCTTTTGCCTTCAGAACTGACTTAATCCTTCACGGCATAGATTCAACAAGGTGAGATTTTTGTCCATATTGACATGATAGCATCACGCAGTTGCTACAGATTTGTCGGCTGCACATCCATGATGCGAATCTCCCGTTCCTCCACATCCCAAATGTGCTCTATTGGATTGAGATCTGGTGACTGTGGAGTATTTGAGTACAGTGAACTCAGTGTCATGTTCAAGAAACCAGTCTGAGATGATTTATACTTCATGAAATGGTGCGTTATCCTGCTGGAAGAAGCTATCAGAAGATGGGTACAATTGTGGCTCAATTGCTACTAATGGGTCCAAAGTGTGCCAAGAAAATATTCCTTACACCATTACACCACCACCACAACCAGCCTGAACCGTTGACACAAGGTAGGATGGATTCATGCTATCATGTTGACGCCAAACACCAAACACAGACGCTGAAGGTTGCAGCAGAAATCAAGACTCCTCAGACCAGGCAACATTTTTCCAATCTTCTATTGTCCAATTTTGGTTAGCCTGTGTGAATTGTAGCCTCAGTTCCCTGTTATTAGCTGAAGGTTGGACGTGCTGTGCGTTCTGAGATGCTCTTCTGCATACTTCGGTTTTAACGAAAGATTATTTGAGTTACTGTTGCCTTTCTATCAGCTCAAACTAATCTGATATTTTCTCTTTTTCGGACCACTTACTGTAAACCCTAGAGATAGTTGTGCATGGAAATCCCAGTAGATCAGCAGTTTCTGAAATACTCAGAACCAGCCTGTCTTGCACCAACACCTATGGCACGTTCAAACTCACTTAAATCACCTTTCTTCCACATTCTGATGCTCGGTTTGAACTGCAGCAGATCGTCTTGACCATGGCTGCGTCCAAAACTGCATACTTCCATACTATACAGTGCGTTAAAATCAATATGCAAGCTGAGTAGTATCTCTGAATTCATAAAATTCGAAAATCAGTATGCGAGAAGTACCCGGATGACTTACTACTTCTGGTAAGATTCTGAAGTGCACATCCCATGCACGCTGCGCTATCCCATGATGCCCCGTGAGAGAATTCATGAATGCGAGTGAAGTGACGCAATTGACGCACGTAGGTCATGTGACCATGGCAAAATGTGGATGTAGTACGTCCGAATACCATTCATACTTCTTACATTCATACTGTATAAAACATACTTTTCTAACAGCCGAGTAATACATTTAAATAAAAATGCAGTACCTACTGGAGTAGTAGGCTGTTTCAGACGCAGGCCATGTCTACATGCTGAAATGCATTGAGTTGCTGCCATGTCATTGGCTGATTAGAAATTTGTGTTAACAAGCAGTTGGACAAATGTACCTAATAGTGGCCGGTGAGTTTATCCATATTAATGCATTTGCAGACACTTTAAAGTTCAAGCTAAGAAATTTTGTTGGGAATCAAAAGCATGTGTTGGCAGTGCCATGCTGTACCGCTTGAGCTTCACAAAAGTTCATAAATTGTAAAAAAATAACCGTAGTAAATAAAAAAGTAAATAAACAAATCTATCAATAAAATCAAACATACAGACACACACATAATATATAGAAAATATGCAGAGAAAAAAAATTAAGAGGCCACTTGAAAATCTAATTTTCTCTGGATTTACTGAATTTATTAGGTTTGTAAGAATTCATTAGGTACTAGAAGTAAAATATTAATTTACTTTTTGTTTTATAAAGACCTGATAACATTTCTTCTAGGTTTAATTTAAATACTGTAAAAATACTGTAATTTAGAGCTTTATTATTTGTTTACTTATTTAAAAAAAAAAATATAGAAAATAATATTTGAAGAGTTCAGACGCAAAACCCTTAGAGGATCCATCAGACCTCCTTTTTTGTAAATGAGCATTTTCTATCAGGCTCCTCTTATAATGTTCAGAAGTTTTATTTTATAGGTAATGATAAGGTTATTAGCTGGTAAATAAAATACCGTTTTCAAAAATGTCACTTGATGACAATTCTTTGGTTTTTAACAAAGTAAATTTTCTTTTGCGCCAAAACCAGCTAAATCCACTTGTGCTTTTTTTCTTTTTTGCAAAAAACTAAATCCACCTATTGGGGCAAGACAGTGTATTTAGTTGAAAAATCACTAAAGATGCTATTAGAAATGTTACCAAACATAAAACACCTAAAATTAAAAATATATAAATCTGTCAAGTAAGTGGCGGTTCATTACGCTGTGGTAACCCCTGATAAAAAAAGCAGAAGGAAAATGGATGAATGAAATCGGTCAAGTGCATTAATCAATAACATTATTTTAAATTGACATTAATTAAATCTTAAGCTGTTGTCATTTATGATATTTGGGAATTAGATTTAATGTTAGTAGAACAATGTAAACATTGCAAACATTGTAAACTAAGCTTGTTAGATTTAAATAATGTAGTGTAAAAACATTGTGAAACATCAATATCTGTGCATTGTCCATTAATATAATAAGCTTATCAGGCATATAAGGTAATATGAAGTAATATAAATAATGCAGAATTTTATACATTATATTTATTTTTTCAAAATTAGCTTACATTAGCAAATAAAACACAAGGTCTACTGGGCAAAAAGGGGATGTCTCTCAGACACTTTTAGAAGCTGTCATTAATTCATTCTCACCATACTCACAGTCTTTGTCTCTTTTTTGTCTCGTTTATCATAGCATCCATGTGGGATAAAAGAACAGCATCTTAACTTCGTCTTTCGTGAAATGTAGTTGCCGATTAATGTATAGTAAATCAGACTCATTCAAGTAGCGTCACTGTGCAAAAAATCGTTATGAATGCAACTTACACTTCCGACTGTACAGTGTTTTCGCTTTTGCTTATAATCCACAGTTTTGAGGTAAGGGACATTTTCATTTGCCTTTCACTGACAGTCGGACAGTCTCATCCAATTCCTCAAACTTCGTCTTTAAAATCGAAATCAGAGGCGGTACAAAACAGTTTTCTCATAAAAGCCAGCGTATCAGTGCGCTGCTACCTTGAAAACATGATTCGATTCGCATCTTCTGATTGGTTCTCGGGACATAACGGCTTTTGCTGTCAAAAGGCAAGTGGCATTTAGAGGCTTTTGCAAACAAACTGCTATTTCTGAATGCGCTGACACTGCGATTTAGATGATTTGAAGCAAAAATATTTGTTGAACATGTACTACAAGCCTAAAGCATTCGCTCAGTGTTATTAGCTCATTTTGGCGAAAGTGGCGTTTAGCAGAACTCTTCATTTAGTCACAATAACAAATGTTTTAATACGTTGTGATTGACAATCAGGGTTATTCCAACAAATGCTGATACAGAAACATTGATATTCTTGTCTAAATACGAATATAAAGTTTTTTGGTTATTTTGTGTAAAACAATAATAAAAAAAAATTATAATATTGAATAATGACTAACAGCAATGATTTACTGTTTTATATAATTCCCCTTTTAACAGTGTGACAGTGAATTACACTGACTCAGTTTGACCTGCCACATTAAAATCATATCCAAACATATCCATCCCCCACCCTTTTTGTAAAAGAAAAACTTTAATGTTTAAATTTTATTATAGCTAATTATAAATGCTAATCGCTGCTGTCTTCTGATTTAATTAAACGTTCAAATCAATTAAATGTTCACTCAGTCTCCATTTTCCACAAAGCAGACAGGAGATTGGGTCTCATAACCCTGAAAAGTAGAGCTAACACACATTTGCTGCAGAACTCGCCTCATGCTATTGTAATTAATATGATCAAGTGTTCCCTCCAAGTCCTTTTCCAAGCTTGAATGACACGGTCACCAGAGCATATGATTAGCAAAACGAGCAGGGTCTTCATGTACGACTCCTCCATTATCAGGAAATTATATCTCCATGGTGAGTGTGACGGTTGGGAAAGACAGCGAGGCTTTGTGTTCTGCATGTGCCTTTCTGGAGCGCCAGCCCTCCAGCACAATCAACTCCTCAAACAGCAAGATAAGGATTTATTGTGAGCCCATGAGAGCTCAAGCCATCCTAACGCAGGACACTGGAGACTCATTGAGGTCAGCGGTGTCCGAGTTCATTACTTAGAGACTGAAGAGAGTGAGTTTGGAGTGGAGCTTGTGCATTGATCCAGCTCTGCTGCACTGCACACTGGAATGCTGCTATGCTTTTTATTAAAGATGACACTTTCAAGGTTGTTTGTTTTTGCGGACTTGTTATTCCGACATTGTTTTAAGGTTTTAAGAGCATTTCCGGGTTTGGGAAGTTTAACTCGAAGGGACTCAAATGAATAATTTCAAATCATATGGTTAAGTTTAAATAATCCAGATGTCAGGAGAATAATATGAATTTCAATCTACTGTGGTTATTTTCCTCTATGATTATTTTACAACTGTAAGAAAGATGACACATAACACAACTGCGCATTTTTTTGTCTGCACACCTGACATAATTCAACCTTTATGTGCCGTTCGGGATGTTTTCATCCACTCTGGGATGATTTTGAGTCTTAATATGGCCACAAATTGCTCTGCGTTTCAGCAAATGGAATGATTTTTGGTAACAAATCTTATTTTGACACACATTTTGGGAAAATGCTTTGAAAATTTAAAAAAATTCAACAGTACACTCTGGACAAATTTACTACCCTTTTGTTATGTTTGTGGCTGTTTTTGCCCAATTGACTGCTATTATAATTAATCATGCATTGTTGATAGTTGCTGGTTTTCTTTGTAGGGGAGAGGTAAAATTTGTCATTTCTACTGTTGATCATTAGCATCAGTAAAAAAAAAAAGCTTAGTTTATGGCTTAAAATTATATGGTTATATTGAGTATAGCGTGTGTGTGAGTGTGAGAGAGAATCTTACCTTGATATGTTTGAGAAAATAAAAAATAAGCAGCTCAGCTCTTAGAACATATTAAACAACAGAGTAATTTTATTTATGTACGCATGTTATAATTTCTTGGTTTACTCCATAGAACTACATACAAAAGTTAAAAAACTTTTTTTGCACAGGCCTATCTAAAGGGAAAATGCAGCCAGCTGATTATCAACAAGAAAAATTAAAAGTTTTACCGCTTTCCAACATGGAAAAACTGCAACAATCAAGAATGCATGATTATTTGGTGTCATGGCTTTGCAATAAAAAAATGCAGTTATAATAGAAGTCAATGGGGCAAAAACAGTCAAAAACTTAACAAAAGGGTAATCAATTTAGACAGTACACAAGGCTTACAAGATTTCCAATAAATAATTCACTGAAATGCACTTTCTAAATGACATAAATGAAACATTTATCATGTGTTGAATTGATAGAAATCAAATTTAAATACCATCACTTAGTGTTCTAGTTATTAAACATTTTTGATAAAGATAAGATACAGGTAAGGGCAAAATTATTAGCCCTCCTGTGCAATATTAATTATGTTTCAAATATCTCTCAAGTGATATTTAACGGATAAAGGAATAATTCACAGTATTTCCTATAATATTTTTCTTGTGGTGAAAGTCTTATTTGCTTTATTTTGGCTAGGATAAAAACAGTTTTGAATTTTTTTAAAAACATTTCAAAATCATTAGCCCCCTTAAGCTACATCTTTTTTGGATTGGCTATAGAACAAATTATTGTTTTACAATTACTTGACTAATTACCCCTAACTTTAACCCAATTTAGCAATTAGAAATTACCTATTATGTGAGAAATGTGTTCTCCATTAAACAGAAATTGGGGGGAAAATTTCTAAATTAAAAGGAGTGATAATAATTCTGACTTAACTATTACAAAATGAAGATATGTTATTAGACTTTTAAAATGTCTGTATATTCCTGCAGAAATAATTAAGAATATCGATGTTGTAATATGTAATTTGCTTTTACACTATTACACTTTTGTCACCTTATTTGATTTTTTTTATTTTACAATTTTAGTATTAAAGTTTATGCACTTTTTATATCATTTGTAAAAAACATTATATTATATTATATTATATTATATTATATTATATTATATTATATTATATTATATTATATTATAATATATTATATTATATTATATTATATTATATTATATTATATTTTGCAGATACATTAAATATACTCCATTGTCACTGGTCTTAAGAAAATGTGGATATGCTGTTAATTACATTTAAATACACCATGTAAATATGAACTGACTTATCCTAATTATTCACTGCAAACTGACCACAGTATGTTTCCTTGCAGCAGTGCACGTTTGTTGTGCAGATTGATCATTTACTTTTATGCTAAATCCAAAACGATCCAAAAATCCCCAAGAACAGCATAGAAAACTCCTTTGTTAAGAACATAATTTCAAAACGTTGGCCTTATGATGTCAGACTCTGAAACATGTGTTTATAGCAGATCTAAACTTCCTGTTATTCTCACAAACACAATAAATCTGTCCACATCATTTCAAAACATGTATATTATTTTCCCCAAAAAATGTAGACAAAAGCATGCAATTTTTCAGGTTTAGGCTCCAATAAAAAACTAAAAGAAATCCTATTCATCTCTGCCAACAAAAAGAATCAAAGCACTCAAACGTCTTTGAACAAGTACAACATATATTTAAGTGTCCTTTCTATGACTTCTACAAAAAACAGGCAAAGTTACACGCTGAAAAAGCCAAAAACGCTGAGCTCTCATATCAGTTTTTCAAGGTTTTAAGAGCTTTAGGTTGTTGTTGGATAAAATGTGCGTTGCATATTTTAAAACTGGATGAATGACTGGCACAAACAAAGCAAGCATTCACATCTGAACATCTGTGTGCATACTGCAGCAAATTAGAGAAAATAAATGACATGATATGAAAGGCTGAAGGGTTGAATGAAGAACTAAATTTGTTTGACTGGGGTTTAGATTATGATTTCTCCTCCTAAATAAACACCCTGATGAACAGATGCACACACACAAAAAACACACAACTCAAATCTTTCCCTCAGCTGGAGAGTAAACACCCACATACAAACTCATTTTTATGCACATCTCAAGTGGGTTGCAGAAGATAGTCTAAGAAGGTAGTCTAGAAAGTTTCTCTAAACATGGCTGAAATGGCAATTAAGGCAGTCAAGGAGCAAATCAAATAGAAAACAGAGCAGCTTCAAGTCCTGATACTTACGCAGACTTGCCCTCGCTGTCAAGTTTGGTGGGAGAAGCTCCTTTTTTCGACAGGAGGGAGGTGACTTTATCTGCCTCTCCATGCTCCACTGCACTCAGGAGACGCTCGTCATTCTTGGTCCATTCATGGGTCTAAAGAAAAAAATATATATTAAGAAACATATACATAGTGCATTGATAAACCAAAGCTCTAGAAAGAATACGATTTATAGGCAAACAATCTTGCACATGAATTCTGGTGTTATTAAAAGGAGATAAAAAGATTAATGAGACATTCTGACTCTTCCATGTATTAAATTTGGAAGAAAAAAAAAACGGAACTAATTACTAATCACTAATTTGTGCATACTAAATCTGCCAATCACTAGGCAGCAACTCAATGCAATTAGGCATGTAGACATGGTCAAGACGATCTGCTGCAGCTCAAACTGAGCATCAGAATGGCGAACAAAAAGGTGACTTAAGAGACTTTGAATGTAGCATGGTTGTTGGTGCCAGACGGGCTGGTCTGAGTATTTCAGAAACTTCTGATCTACTGGGATTTTCACGCACAACCATCTCTAGGGTTTACAGAGAATGGTCTAAAAGAGAAAATATCCAGTAATAAGCACTTGTTACAACCGAGGTATGGAGAAGAGCATCTGTGAACGCGCAACATGTCCAACCTTTAGGCAGATGGGCTACAGCAGCAGAAGACCACACCGGGTGCCACTCCTTTCAGCTAAAAACAGGAAACGAAGGCTACAAATTCACACAGGCTCACCAAAATTGGACAATAGATGATTGGGAAAAAAACGTTGCCTGGTCTGATGAGTCTCGATTTCTGCTGCGACATTAGTATGGTAGAGTCAGAATTTGTCAAACATGAAAGCATGGATCCATTCTGCTTTGTATCAATGGTTTAGGCTGGTGGTGATGGTGTAATGGTGTGGAGGATATTTTCATGGCACACTTTGGGCCAATAGTACAAATTAAGCATCATGTCTATGCCACAGCCTACCTAAATAATGCTGCTGACCATGTCCATCCCTTTATGACCACAGTGTACCCATCTTCTGATGGCTTCTTCCAGCAAGATAGCGCGCTGTCAAAGTGTGAATCATCTCAGACTGGTTTCTTGAACATGACAATGAGTTCACTATACTCAAATGACTTCCACAGTCACCAGATCTCAATCCAATAAAGCACCTTTAGGATGTGTTAAAACGAGAGATTTGCATCATGGATGTGCAGCCGACAAATCTGCAGCAACTGCATGATGTTATCATGTCAATATAGACCAAAATCTCTGAGGAATTTTTCCAGTACCTTGATGAATCTATGCCATGAGGATTAAGGCAATTCTGAAGGCAAAAGGAGGTCCAACCCAGTACAAGTAAGGTTTACCAGTGAGTGGCCAGTGAGTGTATTTGTTAGGCTAAAAATAACTGTATTTCTACTACAGTTTGTTTGTAGAATATAACCATTTAAATGACAGAATTACTAAAACATTTTTAACAGCTTAAGGATAAGCTAGTCATTATATGGTTTTCCTGAAGTAAATTGAGTGTGACATACTGACATTGTTTACAAGCTGTTTTACTGATGCTTTTTTAAGGTTAAAACAGAATGAGACATGACACACTTCATTATGTTTCTTTTAAATTCAGTTTGTTGGTTTATTTAGTTTTGATTTGCACATTTTAATTTATGTTTATCAGAACTATTAGTAAGAAAGATGAATGGATGACTTTGTAATGTGCTGCTTGACACTTATTGCTTGAATTTTAGCAATTAGATAGGAATAGGGAATGACAAATGTACTGTATAGTAAAGTTTTGTCCACTAATAAATATATTAAAAAAACACCGCAGACCAAAAGAGCAAAACTAGTATTTAAGAATTAATATCGGTTTATCAAAAGGTTAATTTCAATTAGTAAATAATTTTTTCGGCAATTTTTTCGTTGTGATTCTATTGTACAGCATGACAGGGGCCAATAAAATATCTTCTTTAAATATTAAAGTTTTAAATAACTTACTACTGTACACTTACCATAGTGATTCAGGATAATAAAAAGATTCAATTTAAATATTTGACATTTAATATAAATTAATTCATAACAATCTTAATCATATAAAAGTAATAATTTTGTCTTTTAATATCATGAAAGTATTCTTGTTTCTATTATGCCTGCAAAGATTTATTGCCATATAAAACCATCGCTACATTGAATGACCATCAGTAATGTAATCAAAATGTATGAAGGTCATTATTTTTTTTCAGAAAAATAAACACATAATTAAACAAAAACTGCAGCAAACCGCAGTTACAAAAACGAAAACGTATATAAAACATAAAAAAGAAACTTATACTACTTACGTAGCGTTATGTAAACTTATGTAGCTTATATGATTAAGCCTTCAACTAACAAGTGACTTAGTATAACAAACAAAAATGTGTCTAATAATATATAATATATAATTTCAAGAGCAAATATGTCAAGTTCATGACTAAAAACATTAAAACGCATAGTTTTCCCCCTCTCTTTAGCACAGCATAATGGAAATCAACCAGCTTCCCCCATTTGTCTTCACCCCTGACCTTTGAAGAATATATCCTGATGAGTCAAACTCAAAATCATGAGTTACAGTTCTTTGGACAAATGAGAACATGTTGAGAGGGAGCTCTTACAAACTCAAAGAGAGGTTGAGCAGAGAAAGATGAAAGAGAGTTGGGATCAGTCGCAGAAAAGAGGATAGTTAAATGGAGAATGAAGATAAGCCTCCTCCAAACCTCCAGCATGAAAGAATGATGCAATGACATCATAAGCCACAGCATCAGTCTTTGCATCTGACTCAAATGAGGGCTGCTAATGCATAACAAATAAATGCATTGGAATTTAAAAGGGGAACTAAAGTCTGTATATGTTACTGGATAGATACTTCAACTGGGAGTTAACAACCTACCAGACACACTCCCTCATATTTCACTGCAGTGTTGTGGTGTTGCATAACAGTCCTTTGTAAATGTGAAGATTAATTGCTGTTTTTTTTCTCTTTTTTTATAGCATATGCTGAAACTTGCAGAAAGAGCATTCAAAGGAATGATTACCATCAGAATCAGCAAGGTCCGAGAAAAGGCCATCCATACGAAACAATAAACAAATTCACCTGAATTTCAACTATAATTCACAGGCATCTCGAGTAGAATGAAATGCCCATGGCATGAATCACATTATTTTCCTGCGGTGCTTTAGAAAGCTCCCAGGAACAGATGAAACTGTTTCCTAGCAAGGGCTTACTCACAGATGAGAAACAAATGCAGACAAATCTAGTTAAAACATGTCTTTGTAGCTGTGAAAAACAATGCACAACGCTGAGTATAGTCAATCAGAGCAACTTTTTGAAGGCCCCTTTGAAAACAGTCCAAAGATACTAGAAAGATGAACAACACAAAAGGAAACTGCTGTAAGTGTAGTCTATGCAGTGAAAGCAAACCACAGAGGTCAGCTGGCAAAATGCAGAGGCCATTGCTTGAGTTTGTCACTATTTTTGAAACGCAGTGTAATGTTACACGAGCCGCAGTAAAGCCAGCGCTATTTTGGGAATGGTTTGACTTTGGCCTACTATCTGCAATCAGCTGGAGCTATTTACAGTCAGCTTGTGAAACAAATGAACAGCGTTTGGAAAAGAAACAGACATTTCTTAAGAAACTGTTGGAACAGGTCTATTGGCTGTCCCAGGGCACTCAAACATCATTAACAATGAAAACTTCAGAACAGAAGTGCTGATTTCAAAACAAACATGCTGAGAAAATCAATATGGGTCTATAATATTCCCTCTGAAGGTGGATAAAAATTGGGATCATACATACATTTTTCATAAGTACATGACGTATATGTGTTTCTTTTTTTTAAATCTGTAAGAACATTTACAACATGACCAGAAAAGAAATTACATTTTAAAAAGTCAACAACACAAACAGCCCATAACAAACTACTATTCACAAGGATGAAATAAATAAATAATCAGTGGAAAGTCTCTGCAAAAGTGTGTACTTGACAGTGTTTATAGTGTTGATTACTAATTTTTACTTTTATAAGATTCACACATAATCTTTGATCATTTAAAATAAAATAATGCCACATTGCATTTTTGCAAAGGTTTATGAATTAACAAAAGTTCCCAAAAGATGGAGCAGGGTCTGTCTGCAGACTGCAAGACAGGGGCGTAACATGAAGGGAGCATAACTTGTAGTAGAGGTGTAGCTTGACGTTATCGAGACCCACATGTCAAAACGTTGTTGTCAGCAAGATGAAGCTGTACACATTACAGTT
>CAIGQZ010032312.1:9379021-9403574 GCA_903798205.1 Danio tinwini
ACCCTAAACCCAACCATCATAGTTATTAACGTCTACACCTTCTCCAATCCTTAACCTAACCAAGATGTCCAAATAAGGAACATGAATATTACTGATAATCTTTGATCAGTCTATTTTGTACTGTATATGCAAATAGTATTTGTGCACTCTTTGCTACTGAGATATTTAACAGATACATGTAGGTTTTGCATTAACATTCTTAATATAAAAACAAATAGCTACTTGAGAGAGAGAAAACAGTACACAATTAACTAAAATTAAATGCACAAAAATATATATAATCATTCTGGAGCCCGAACAAGATGCATAACAGGAAACAAGCAGAACAAACATGAATCAGAGATGCAAGACAAATTGACAGGTATTATTATTATCACTGGCATTGCCAATTGGACTGCACAAAACCAACATCACTATCATTCCACTGCCAGAAGTGACATGATAAACAAGCTTCAAGCTTAAATAAAGACATTTCAGCTATTAAAAGATGTGAAAATCTACATAAACCTCTAGAACAGATTTCATACAACCAGCAACAGCCTGGAGATCTCCTTTTTGTCATGGTAGGTCTTTGCAAAAACAGGAAACACTTAACATTATCTCAAAAGCGCCTGTTGAACTAAATAACCAGTGGTGAACAGGGACAGATGGCACAAACATTACCTCCACCCATCGTTCAGCGTCAGCATTTAACTTTATCTGATAATAGTCCTCCTCGGCCGTGCAATATTTAGAACCAAAGGCAAGACAAGTGGTTCAGATCAAACAGTTTTCATGTTGAATTTGCGTTATCTGTCTATAAACATATGCAGTTAACCAAGTAAGACCGAATGTGGAAGTTTCATTAGTTATATGATGAGAATCAGCGGACATGAGGCATATTTATAGCACATGGTATAATCTCATTGCTTTTTAGTGCTCGCACATTGATTTATCTCCTGCCAGTAAAATAAACTGTAGATAACTTTACTTCCTTGCCCACTGGGAAAACAATGTAGGCATGTTGCCAAGTTGTGATCCTGAACTTGCCATATTTTCAGTTAGCTTGGTTCTAATGCTAAATCAAACATGAGACTTTACTTTGGTTTTCATGCAAATGAACTCCACAATGCGCTAAATGAAAAAATGGCCTGTTGATGAATGGGTTGATACGGTCTGTACCTGTACATTAGCCAACTGGATCAAACGCTCATGGCCATGTGAACCTGCCGTTGACTTTCAAACTAATGGCTTCTCGAATTCGAAAGCGGCAGTCGAGCACCTTGAGAACAGGCTGGACTATGACCTCTTATCACACGCGTCTCTGTTCACGTCTGGCACCAGCCGTGTTCTCCGTCTGAACGATTACACTCACACTGCTAACATTTGGACCGCTTCTCCTTGGATTCCTGAGATGATAAGCTGAGAGCAGTGTGGCGAATGCTCGGAAAAGCACATTCCTTTGTGAGACTGTTTAAAGCTCACAATCACTCTCACATTATTAGTTTTACTTGATGGATAATCAAATGACACAACAAAGCTTCAGTGTGAACATGCTTGACTTGATAATATAAATAAGTGTCATGAAATATGGCAATTTTCCATGTTTGCAGCACTTATCCCTAGCTTTCCCAATAGCACTCAGACATTGAGTCAAAGTCTCATATGCTCACCAAGGCAACATTTATGTGATCAATAATACTGTAAAAACTGTACGACTGTGGAATATTTAGTTCAATACATTTTTTAAAAATACCACTTATTCCTGGAAAAGCAATACTTTAATTGCAAAAGGCTGAAAACAGTTGTTCTGCTTAATGTATTATTTGTTGTTTTTTCCAACACAGTCCCTTAGAACTAGAAATATGTCAGTGTATATTAATTAAATTAATTAATTTTTTTTTTTTTTTACAACGCATGTCAAATTGCACTACAAAGAAATCTGCGAAACTGTGAAAGATGACCACTGTACTCCACAATGATATGTTTTTATGTCTACTCAACTTTAATCCCGATTGGACATTGCAGATCCTGCAACGTGACTATTGTCAATGGGCACATTGCGATATGGATGCTAGAACGATATAGTGTGCATCTCTAAACTATACCATTTAAATATTTAAATAAACAAATAGTTCATCTGCATTAAATAGTTGCAATAAAACTATACATTTAATTAATATACATGGTTCATCTTTCACAGTTTCGCAGATTTCTTTGTAGTGCAATTTGACATGCGTTGTAAAAAAAAAAAAAAAAAAGCATTCTATATTATTCTACATTAATATATATTCTGCATACTGATTGGCTGTAGTCCATTGTCAATCAATTTCCTGTGTCTCCTGTACACTAGAGAATGCGTTCAGCTTGCCGTTTTAACATTAACCTTTAAACGCTAAAAGTGTGAGTTTCAACAAGGATGCAAAAAGAGCTGTAACTGTCCACTGCAAGTCAGTAGCTGTCTGCGGTGCCCAGCTACGACTCGGGACACTGTTCATATTTCTGCCACTAAGCACCATCTGAATAATTTCATTTTAAATAACATGCGAATATGCACCTCCAGTGTGTCTAACTTTCAACTGTCATGTGCACGGCACATCTGGTGTGCGACCCCCTTAAAGATGGAGTCTGCTTTAGCTTTGTGAATCAGTGACTGCAGGAAAAAGAACATTACGCTGGATGCCAACATTATCTGAAAAAAGGTCAAACGCTTTGAGCCTTTTGCTGACAGCGATGAATGTTTGCTCCTGACAACAGGTTTTGATCTTTGGTTTCATTCTATAATACTGGACTCATTTTTCTACGAAAGTTTGAACTTTGAGAATGAAGACAGAAAGATGTGAAAATTTTAATGCATGTCTGAGAAAAGTGTATAAAGTGTTTAGTGAGGGGTTTTACAGCCTTAAAACATCTATAATAATTGTAAAAAAAAAAAAGAAGACAAAGCTCTCTATTTCACGGATTTCACCTATTGCAAGCTATTTTTAGAATGTAACTCCCTTAAATAACAAGGGAGCACTGTAATTACAAAGTTTAATCATAATGTTATCACAAAATTGTATCATTGGTATGTGCTTTAAAGCCTGTGACTGTGTCAAGCAATTCAAGCCAGTTTAAAGCATTCAGGCAGAGGAAGTTACATTTTTGTAACTTCAAGAAACATTAATTGTATTAATGTGCAGTATATATGCAATAAAGATTAGCCAGTTATTGAATTTACATTATATTATTCAATGTGTGTGCCTAATACTGTTCAACTGCCATAAAAACCATAATGTATTTATTTCATTTGTAACTTTGCTATACTGTATTTATTATTGCTTGTGATTTAGTTTGTTACTTTTTATGCAAATGCGTTCCACTACAAAATCATCCTAATATCATCCAAAAATTATCTTAAAATTACTATAATATATACTCAATATTGCAATATGTATGGCTGAAAAATAAAATATAAAAAATATATATTTCAATATCATGCAGCCCTATTATAGTTCATTATTCTTAAAACGGCAAAATCTAATAGTAATTAACATAAGTTAATCTAATCATAACAAACTTTAAGAATGCTATAACATGTTATAAAGATACCTTTCTTTGACAATTTCCTAAAAGCCTGTAATCTGATTTATTTTGTGGAAGACTTGGGCCATGTTTCCCAGGAAAGTCAAAAGGATGTGACATTTACAAATTCTCCTGAGAGCCACTCTTTTGTTCTATGACAAATTAAACAAAAGCTAAAAACAATGCTCAGGATCTTTTGTGCATGTGTCATGACAAAATAAAGAATTTATCCAAGGTACTATTGTCTTACATAGCCAGATCTATAGTCTATTGTCCCAAATACACTTTAAAATCAAACAGTCATAACAGTGTAATCTTAATGACTTCATGGTCTTAGTGAATTGCAGAGTTGTGCAAACATCTAAATATCACTATATATGACCGATGTTTTCTTAGTCTCAGGTTTCAAACCACTGATGTTTTTCTTATGCGTTTACTTTGTTATTGAGAGCAAAGTGTGCATTGTAAATTTATATCTTCTTCTAAACATCTCTTAGTAGGACTGACAGTGCTTGATATATGCGTCTTAGCAAAGGTCTTGCCAATTTCTTTCTATTCTGCCATGACTATATTACGGCACTAAATCATGTTCATACTTGTACATTATCGGAGTACAAACTTACAGCCTCTTTACCTGCAAAACTGAAGGGTTCCATAGTGATCATGGCATCGTGCCATCGATTCGGTTCAATTCAATATCTCGGTGCACCATGGTGCACTGATGATGCTTTCCATACATAATTAGATTTTTTTCTTTACAACACAAGAATTTTTTTTTTTTATTAAAATCTATAAATATGTTTATATTTATATATTACTTATAATACAATTTTGTCCTTTTATACAAGCAGTAAGATATATGAACTGTACCTTTAATTTTACCTGCTCAAAAAAAAACACTCTTTGTGAATGTTTTAGACAAAACTCCAACACATGCACAAAATACAGCATGAGCATTCATAACAAATAAACTAATGTAAATATTATCCCGCTTGCTTTTTGAGCGCTGGCAAGTTCGTATGATTACTCCTATGATTGGTCATTGTCTTCACCTGCTCAACAGAAAGGGTTTCGATTAGAAACGAAAGTGCCACATGAGTGACGCTGGAAAAACAGCCGCGGGTCAGTCTATATGTGCATAATACGCGGTTATCAGGTAATCCGTAATAGAATAAATACAATACAATAAACTCGCACCACAGGCACGCTTGTGTCTGAATCCACAAGTATCGCTTTAACAGCTGAGAGGAAAGGAAACTTTACCTCACGAACATGCCAACGGGTCAAATGCCCAAAGAGTGTGTGTGTGTGTGGGAGAGAGAGGGGGGGGTGCAGAGATGGAGAGTTTTACAGCATTTCTCCCTAGTAGTGAAAGATCTGCTTTTTTAAGTAGCAGGAGTGTTTTATTTACTCACCCTCGCCTCCTTCGCTTTAGTATTCTACCGCGACATTGTGCATAGGGGATAAATGACGTCAGTGCGTAATATCTGGTTATGATCTATTACTAAACCGATATCGAATTGTCCCCATCTGCATCGCGGTGCACCGAAAAAACGATTAATTTTTACACCCCTAAGAGAAATGTCTCTAAATATCCCCTACAATCCAAATAGGACAATCAAAGCTGCTTGCTCTGAAATGTGAAAGATGATGTGAATGAAATATTAAGCCTTTAATATTGGTCCATCCAGCCAACCTACACCAGCAATGCTAGTTCAGGAGGGTGAAAGTACAGTAAAGACATAATCTCCCTCTTAATCTCATTATTAGATTTTCAGCCATGTGGCATATTGATAAAACCCCGGTAAATAGGGAAGAGCTTGAGGGGCTGAAACAGAAGGCTCTGGATATCCATTCAGGGCTTTACTATTAGCACGGTCTGAGCGTGTGATTTGCAGTGCTGCACTGTACAAAAGGCATTCAGATAGAACTGCTGAGATTTTAGAGAGAAAATCCTTGGTTCGGTTTCATATAAATGTTCTGTGCAGATAAACAACAGCTGTTAAAGCCACTCTGTTATTCCCTAAAGCTTGATTTCACACATATTGAGATCTTTTTCAAATCTGGTCCCCCAACCCCCAACAAAGCATACTTTTTACTCGTATAACCAACCGCTTCTTCCATAAAAAGCAAAGAGTCTTTTTGTGGGAAACTATTACATGGTGCCTCCCTTTGTTTAACAAAGTTCAGAAGCGAACGTCCCAATGAAAACCCAGAGGTTTGAGTAATAATGCCACCCATTTTACCAGAAACTGCTATAGATGAGGTCCATCTGTGGATTAACCTCAAAATAAATCCAAAAGATGTTGTCTAGGTCCAATCCAAAGCAGACCTGAATAATATGAGGGGCAAATATCTGTAGCTCTGGGAAATAATTGTGATGTTATGACTTCCAGTACCTTCTAATGCCAACCACATGAACATTTTGTGAAAAACAATGCATCTTTTCTACCAAACTACAGATGTATCTGCTTAAACAATTGCAGAATGTAGGGTGGTTTTACATTGGTCAGAACAGATATTAAACAGATTTTAAAAAGGCAACAACGAAAAAACACATGATTTGTACATGGTTCTGTGAACAAGACTTAAAATAGACCTTCAGTGCATAACTTTGAATCACATAACATTCATCATCACATTCCACCAAACTCATCCACTCAAAGGAATGTGCCTTTTAATCCCTTGAACTTGAATTCGGTCCCATGTCAAATCTCTTAGAGGAACTCTACCGATAATTTGCTTCTGAACAGAGATGAAACAAGAGGGTGAAATAATTTTGTAGAGGCTAATGTGTATGAGGATTCAGGGAAACGTTCAGAAAGTCTGAATTGCCAGTAATTAGAGATCAGTGAGGCCTGTCTGAAAAAGTATGAAGGGTAGGAAGAGATTTTTCTTAGCTGCCAATCAAAAAAGGTGACTTGACCAACTCCCAAAAAACATAATTCTATGTAGTTTTCAGTTGAAATTAATATTAGTTGCAGTAAAATGGCAGTAAGATGTTTTCCTTATAATGCAAATTAGGATTATGTCGATTAATGAACAACGTGCATAATATTATTACGCTGAAAGCCCCTTTCCCATATAAATAGACAAACTGGGCCAATTACTTCAAATATTTAAGTCAGAATTATTAGCCCCCTTTGAATTTGTATTTATTTTTCAAATATTTGCTAAATGTTGTTTTGCAGAGCAAGGAAATTTTCACAGCGTGTCTAATAATATTTTTTTCTTCTGGAGAAAGTCTTATTTGTTTAAATTTAAAAAAAAAAACATTTTAAGGTCAATATTATTAGCCCCTTTAAGCTATATATTTTTCGATAGTCTAAAGAGCAAATCACTGCTATACAATGACTTGATAAGCCTTTAAAATGTCACTTTTAAGCTGAATACAAATATCTTGAAAATATCTAGTAAAATATTATTTACTGTCATCATGGCAAAGAAAAGAAAAAAGATGGCAAAGAAAAAGACTTGATCATCCCAGTTAATCTAAATTAAAGAAATTATTCAAAATATAGCGCTATTCAAATTGTTTAATAAAAATTATATTCATATCACAATATGCAGCAAAACAAAGCATTGCAATGTCATCATGCAGCCTTAATCTTTATTATAGAACATTTTCCTCCCATGTACAGCTCTCATACACAGCGCGCTTAATGCAGTGATATCGTAAATATACGAATACGTTTTACAAGTTGAATTTAAGTTTATTTCATAGTTATTTCAAATTGTATAGTCAACCACTAGATCAGAGATGCCCAAAGTAGGGCCCGGTTGTTGCTAGATCGGATATGGTTGCAGACGGAAGTCAACAAGGATTATTTATATTATTTATTAAATTTCCCATTTATTGTATTTCATTAACATCTACACCCACCCCAACCCTAAACCCAACCGTCATAGTAACGTAAAAACAGTAGTTGTACAGAGTATTATTTATGCTATCTATTGTAATTCTTATAAATAAATTGTATTTTTTACGCCTAACCCCACCCCAACCCTAAACCCAACTGTCACAGTACTGTAAAATGACTTGCCTTAAAGGGACTTTGCTCTAGTGGTTCTCAAACTGTGTTACGCGGAGGAATACTGAATAATGAAAGAAAAAATAATAATACACTTATAACCCTTTGACGCGAACAATTACCCTGATGCTATCAGCACCGGCTGTTCCCTAAAGCATACGTGTACTTAGAATGTTTACTATAGTTCATCACGTTATCAGATGCTAAAAATCAACTTGCTTTGGCAAGAGCCAGAGAAACCGGCACGCGGCCGTGCTGCTTGTGGAGCAGATACGCTAGAGAAATGCTTTTGCAGACCAGTGCTGTTGTGTTGGCATTTCAGTTACTGTAAACTCAGGAATCTCCCCAAGCTGCATCATTAGTAAAATTAATCACAAATGTGTTAAATGTGTGTTTGTAGTTATGTATATAAAGTTATTTGTCTTGTAAAGCAGTGTGGCTTTCGATTAATTAATTTTTTACCTCAGATTTAGGCTAATTAATCTGGATGTGATTCAAATTTCAAGAGACACGAACATAGACTCAAGCAACTTTGCCTTGCTTGAAGCTTGGAGCTAGAATATGGTCTAATTAAAGTTTGTCTGTGCAGTTAAAACTCCACGGTCTACTTGAGATGAGATCTCAAATCTCAAAAAATTCTGCACGTATGAATGGATAAATCACGTATCAATTGGTCAAGCAGTGTAATTATGCATGTAATCACTCACTTTTCTGACACACGTACTGTAAAGCAGATCTAATTTCTAAGTTAAATATGTAATTCCAAATCCTTTATTTTAAAATACAAGTTAATGTTTAGATTTCAAAGATATACAAATATGTCATGTGTACATGCAACATATTTCAAAATTGATCAAAAATGGTTTATATATGAATATGATGACATATAGCCTATATTTATGATGTCAAAGCAACATTTCCAAGTTTTGATGAATAGGTTACTATTTGTTAATACTTTACATGCAAGTATAGCAGTTTTCTTTTTACTTTAAGAACAGTAGCCTACTTTTTTAATTAACTTTTAAAAGCACATTTTAAATGTTGGCTTTTTATTAGTTTTTTGGGTTTTTTACCTATAAGCACCGTACATTGTTAATGTTAAAACTATTTATAACGTTTAAAGTGGCTGACAATAATACATATTCTTAATAATAGAAATTAAACTGCCTCATCATTATGGTGGTACTTGGGAAAGGTGGTATTGATTAAAAAAGTTTAAGAACCACTGCTTTAAATCAATTCTCAAATGCTTTCTAAAACAAAGTGTTGGATATGAGTAAGTAAATAGTTTGAATACGAGTGAATTATTGTGTACCGTAAAAACAATATTTAGGTTTTTTTTATATATATATTAAAATTAAAAAGCAGAATTCCATTGGGATATTGGACTTCACTTCCCTACCAAGACTGGCATCCCAGCAATGCCACTAGAATCCTGGCAAAAACACAATTAAGAAATTTACATATGGTTCAGTGGACATGATTGACACATCATGCTTTTTAAAATAATTAATCACATTAAATTAACAACACTACTTTTTTTCCACCATGACACTCAGTCTTCTTAAGATAACGTTCAGCAAATGAAAAAGCGTAGCAGAAATAAATTGCTGTTTGTACGCAATCAACACACACACACAAACACTTATCTGGGATGAGCTTCCTGAAGCACTACTACTAACAGCTAGCAGTCTGCAGCAGTTTAGGGAGGCAGACATGTTTGATTCATCCTGACGGCTAATTTCTAAACCTGGAAAGCCTGTCATTACTTCACCACCGACAACTGTTACCGACATGACTCATGCTGAATGCAATCTGAGAGTTCAGACTGTCTTAAGTGACTGAAGAGATACAGATGGGTCATCTTGTACTATCAGGTCTGCACTTTATCAGACCACAAGTACATGCAGGGAAAACAAGGCAAATGGGAGTCTGAGATGGCTGTATTAGGATGTAATATGTGGACCAGAAGGGATATGAACTGGAGGTCAAAGGGAGGAGGGAGGGTGGTGTTTGGGGGCTAGATTTGCTAATCTCCGAGAGTGGGGCAGGCGAGTTTGGTCTAATACAGAAACCCCCTACTTAATGCAGATACCTGCTGTGCCCATTCTCATCCGCTTTACGACTGCTGCCAGATTCACTCTGATTGGACATCTAAGGTTTTTTGAGGTTATCTGGTTGGTCGTGGACTGAATAGATGAGAGCTGTAAATGTGATTGGTGAACTGAAAACAGATATGATATGGGGGTGTGTTGTTCCAGTAGACAATGAGCCGACATGTACAAAATAAATGCTATTTTTGGTAATCGTTTTCATGTTTGGCTGGCATGACCAAAGATATGAAATGAATACACACCTGGCACTGTCGATAGAAGGTGCTATTTTTAAGGCAACCTACTTTTGGAAAGGCTACAGGACTGTTACTCGGCCAGCCAAGACCGTGACCCTCTCCCTTTAAGGTTTGAATTAAGCAGCGACTTACGGTTGCGAGCGAGTATGAAAGGTGTCAGTCTCTGACAGAGGATATAAAGGAATTAGCATCTGACCAGTCTGCTACCGCCAACATTACAGCTAAAAGGAGGGGGAAGGGAAGTTATGTGTGTATTCAGTGAGAATATTTGAACCGAGTTTGTGAAAAATTGTTCAACCCACAAAACAAATATCACACAGAAGACAGCCGCCTCTGCCATTTGAGGTTATACAATGTAATGAAGTGTTGTGTGTTTTACCCTCACATGGCAGAGACCCCACTTCTAAATCTCCTGGTAGCCATATCTAACTGATGAGGTAATTCCAGAAAGCACGGCTAGCTTTATCACTAGCCAGCCAACCCTACTACAGTACTACTCCTCCTCAACCACTTTAACCTCTGCACTGGACACTGATTCCTCCCAGAATGGACGCACTGACCTGAGGTGAATACAAAAAAAACATTAACAACATTATAATGCCATTAATCCACATTCTTCTGTTGACTAAAGTTTTATGGGAAGACTAAAACGAGTCCTTATCTCCTCTGGCAGTTCGGGATAGATTTCACTGAGGGCTTCATCTTGTTGAAGGTTGTAGTTAATGCGGAAAAGAGCCGGGGTAAGGACACTAATTAAGAGCCTTGGACATGACTATGTTCCAGATGAGATAAATCCAGCCTGCTGGGAGTCTTGATGTGATTTGAAAAGACTTGGATGAGGAAAATAAATTGGGATGACTATTTAGTTTTCATAACACGTTAGCATTATGTTATCATCTTGACCTGCTCATTAGATGTAAGGCCACAGCTGAAGTAGTAAATGAAGCATTCACAAAAGGTTTATTCTAGGTTTGACTTAAAAAATATGTTTAAAATAATGTCTTATACAAAATGGAGAAATTATAAAATATAAATAAGTGCAATTTTTTATAGTTTTATAAGTTTATAATGACCACGTACACACAGTAGAATTGCTTGAATTCCCTGAATTGCAGTGCTCAACAACATTTTTTTCTTAAAAAGAAAACAATCTAGCTGTAGATATTTTTAAAGATTTGTTGTTGGTGATTTTTTTCCTTTATTGTGACAGAAAAGTGTCGCAAAAGGAAAGGGGGTGGCCTGTTAGCAGGGACTCAAACTCGGGATGCCTGAAGAGCAATGATGCTACACGTCGGTACATTGTTCACAAAGCTATCTGCACCAACAGATTGCTAAATATTGGCAGTGCTGCTTAAATGTTTTCATGATAAAGCATTTGGGTTCAAATTTATCATGGGCTTATTTTTTTTTGCTTTTTTGTATCATGATCTGGCAACACCAAGGAGTCATAATGTACCTCATTGCCTGTGATTTCTTACACCAGGCACACAAAACAAATGAACATTGATACAATCTTAAGTCTTTAATAACCAGTTCTTCAGTTTAATTCCATATTAATTTCACAGACTTCTTGAACTTTTTGGAATTGAAAAGGTACCTATTTAGTTCCTACTTTACAAGATGTATTAAGTATCTGTTGTCCCAATAAGTCTCTGTGTGTATGGAAAATTTTTGCTTGAATACCCCACAGATCATTCCTCACTGACACACTCGCCACTTTTGAAGGCACAAAGTAGCCGGAAGTCATTCATTTTCAATGGGAGCCGGCGGCGATAATCGGCGAGGTGTATCTCACGCCGATGTGGGCGTCGAGGACAGTTGAAATCAAGTCAACTTTAAGGTAATGAGCTATGACGCGGTTCGGTGGCAAGTCTTTGAAATATTGAAGTCCACTGTTTCAGAGGATTCCAGAGAACACAGTCCTGTGAACTTTGGTTCCGACCACAGTTTTTCCCAAGGGTTTGATTATTGCGGTTGCATATATTTCAATTATTTATGACGTTTTCTTACAGTTACATAAATTACAAAAAGTTAGTGAGTTGATGTGCATTAATGTTATATATATTTAACATAAAAGCAGCAAAGGCAGACAGCATTGTCGTCAGGGCGGCCAGAGCAAACTTTGACGCTCTCACCGCCTTTGGATGTGAACACATGTTACACAGTTACACCATGCCTTCAAATTATTAAGACTTCTCATTACATGGGATGAAAATTCATCTTGCTTCATGCTTGAAAGTTCATCTGGTCTAAACAGTAAATGACACCATTGTGCTAATCTAGGTTCATCCAGGCCATTTTCCTTTCCCTTTTCATTTGATCAACTTCATCTGACAATTATAAAGCACAAATCTGGATCTCTTTTTCGGTAAACAGAAAAACGCTCATCAAAATGAGACTACAAATTTTAAATCACATCCAAACAATCTGTAAAGCATTCAGGCCAAACTGTGGCATTATCCAACAACTTTGGATACAATATTTCCATTGCATCACCTAATAAAGGTAACAACTAATGTAATTTAAATAAGAACATCAGGGACCCTATTAACTCGTTAAAAAGCTCATTAGAGACAAGCTAGTAAAAAGAGAGAATGGACAGTCTAGTCGCTTACATGGAAAAAGAGCCCCAAGCAGTAGTGGAGGTTTTTCAAATGTTTTCTCAATGACTTAAGCAGACATGGTGAGAGTCCATGAGCAGATAAAAGACAGCCCCCATTGTGTCAACAAAGCAAAACTAGATTTGTGCGCACAAAGGGTCTGTTCTTAAAACTGAATGACAGAAGTCAAATTGCTCCACTACCCAGCGGAGATGCAATAAACCTGGGCTATAACAAGCTGCTTTTAATATCATGTAACTTACACATAAGGACTGGAATTTCATGCCACCCTGAGCAAAAGGCTAGAAAAAACGTATGTTTCTCTCGAACATGCCATAAATACCAACTAGTGTAATATTAGCAATATATCTTGCTCTTTGTTATGCAATGTGTTACGGGTAAATCAAGATTCTTGGGACTACAAACACATGAAGTGCTGGTAGAGTAACATCACGCATATTACAAGAACTTGGCAATCAGTTGCTCTTATAAAAGTATTTATTCTGGCAGTTCTGATCTCCTGTTTTGCTCAAGAATGAAAGCCTGGCCTTACATGAGAATTCCTGTACAGTTCTGGACTGACATACAAAGCCCAAAATAGAACCAGGAGGATATTTTGTTTCTCTTGTTCTTGATTACCTCTTTTTCCAGAAAACACCCTGTATGGCAAAGTACTGAAACAAGACTTCTGATTGGTGAGTGTTACAACCAATACTATACAAGCAGAAGTGATGATAAAATATAACAAAGTGAAAAGCATCAACACCAAAAATTAAACAAAATTGATACTTTCACTGTTACTTTCTTACTGTAACAATATTTAAGTGTCATTAAATCCTTTTAGTATTTTCCAATAAGTTTTGCATTGGTAGACAATTTTTGGCTATACAAAGAAAATGATGCTTACTGTGGAAGGCAAAAGTTATTCTATGTACTGGCAGCTTTGGTTTCTTTTAAAGTATTATTTTAGTAAACCAATAAATGTCATATTTCCAAATTTGGTAAGTTTGGCAACTAAACTGTTTGGTTTGCAATAATAATCTTTAAAAAGATCTAAACGCCAATTCAGATGCAGCTTTTTCTAGGTGATAAAATAATGGCTGCGTCCGAAATCACATACTTCCATACTATATAGTATGCTAAAAAAAAACAGTATGCGAGCCGAGTAGTATGTCTGAATTCATAGAATTTGAAAAACAGTATATAGAAGTACCCGGATGATCTACTACTTCGAGATCCTGAAGTGTGCATCTGATGGACGAGAGAATTCATTAATGGGAGTGAAGCGATGCAACTGATGCAAATAAGTCAAGTGATGATGACAAAATGGCAGATGTAGTACGTCCGAGCTCAATTCATACTACTCGCATTCATACTTTTCTAACGGTTTAGTAATACATTTAAGTTCAAATGCAGTACCTACTGAGTACTAGGCTGATTTCGGACGCAGCCAATGTCTAGTGTAGCAGAAAACGTTGTGTAATCAATTGCGTTTTGAATCAATATAAATATTGTTTTCTAAAGATACATTTTGTAATGTACATTTTATGCTTTTTGCATTACTGTATGCACAACTAATTTCTTTGCACAGTTTAGTTATTGTAAAGATTTTAATAACTTGACAGTCCATGTGTTTTCTGTTAAACTGTGAAACTAAGGCTATATTTCCATCTACCTATTGTTATGCGCATTTTCGATATGCACATAAAAAAAACAGTTGATGAAAACGCCATGATGTGCATAAGTTTTGAAACTGCGCAAAAAATGGATGTGCATGATTGAGTAATGCTCAATCATTCAATTTCTTTTCAGCTTAGTCTCTTTATTAATCTTGAGTCGCAACAGCAGAATGAACCGCCAACTTATCCAGCATTTGTTTTATGCAGTGGATGCCCTTCCAGCTGCGACCCATCACTGGGAAACACCCATACACACTCAATCACACACATACACCACGACCAATTTAGCTTACCCAATTCACCTGCAGAACAGACTGCGGGGGAAATCGAAGCACGCGGAGGAAACCCACAAGAACATGGGGAGAACATGCAAACTCCACACAGAAATGCCAACTGACCCAGCCAAAACTCAAACCAGCAACCTTTTTGCTGTGAGGCGATCGTTCTACCCACTGTGCCACCGTGTCATTAATTGAGTAGTATAAACTTTTTATTCGATAAGAAAAAATATGCATAAACTACGATGGAAACACTTTTACCGAACAAATTCCAGTATGCGCATTTTAAAAATGTGATTTTGTTATAAGAGATCATGTGATCATAAAAATGTGTGTAAATGGACAAACCAGCTGGCTGACCACATTGTAAACATCTGAATGTTGTTTTGGTCATTCTAAACCGCGAACCGGTCACTTTCTTTTTTACTTTTGGGTTGAGGTCAGCATGATCGCCATTCGCCTAGAGCGCCAGTCCAGCTTGCTCCAGGCCTCTGACTGTTATTCAGACACCTCACCCCGAACCTAACCCTCCGGTCTCCCGGATTTTTAGGGACAGATGTTAGCAGGTATGTGTGTGCAGTTTTATTTTGAAACTTGACTGCTGCAAGTATGTAAGAACAGCTAAGCTGACGATGGCCATAGCAATGACAAACAGCAGAGGATTGCAGGCTCATAAACGCATTAAATCCGTAAACAAAGCGCCACGCGTCACGTTTTCAACGTGGCTTTAGACGCGATATGAGAATATAAAGAGTTAACCATACAGTACAAGCGGTTACAAGTAACAAAACACAATTAAATACATAATTTGCAAGCTAGAAAATGCAAGGAGACAACCATTTTAACCACTTACTTACACTTGTGAAATGGAGGAACTGATCCGCGATGCACTGCTCCATGTTCTGACATAGTTCCTTACATCAATAGTCTTTTCTGATCCTTCCTTTAACAAAAGGCTGATGAATGCCCCGTTGTAAGTGTGTAGATTCCAGAAGCACTCGAACAGTACAATGCTGGGCTATAATGCTGAGGTTTTTGCGAGCGCAACAACTGGGCGAAGTTTCTTATCAACGTCACAATGAAACGGCTAAAGACTCGTTATCAAAACGATTCATTTAAAGTACTAGGAGTCGACTTTTATAAATGAATCAATATTTTTAAACACTGTCCACTTTCAGATTTAAGTCTTAGCTGGATATTTCACTTCACTTAGAGCTGTGTTAAACACTTCATGGAAGGTCATTCTCAAAAGCCCATAATAGGGGCTCTTTAATCATTTCCATATTAGTGTTATTATATTATTAAATCACCTCCAGAACTGTCAAGAGCGTCTGTGCTCCGTGTCTCATGCCTTCAAACACCACCACACGTTCATTGTGTGTCGGCATTTGTCATCTGAGGCGCAGGTCATTCAATAAATAGAGAAAGGATTCACGCAGCTTCTCCAATCGCTGTAAATTACGTTTTTATTTTTCGATATTTGGCGCCAGTTAATCAGGAATTGATGATTTTGTTCTCTTTGACTCATTAGATGGAATCGCTGCTTTATTCGCATCTTGATGCTCTATTGCATCTTTTATGCAATATTCCAGTTTTTCACATACATTTAATTCACATCTTTGGATGGAAATATAGCTTGTGATTGGCGTGTGGCAGATTGATCAAAGCATTCCTCATATAACTGTAATATTACAATGACAAAAACAAAAAGTGAAATAACATCCATCTGACCGTCCGCTTGCATTATATAGTTTCCAACACTACCTATTGCATAAAGGAACGGAGTAAGCTGATTTTATTTAAAAGTATGTCAAAGTATTGTTTCTAGGCAACCGCTGTTGTGCAAGCAAACACCCACAGTTTAGTGCAGATAAAAACACTAAAGTGTGACTTAGCCTCTATACAAAAAGAAAATCAATATTATGAGCTGCGAATGTGGCTATGGTGAGATCGCTCTTAACACCATTCCACACGAATGTTCAGAATACCACTGTGACCATGAGCTGGCAGAAAGGATATTAAAACTCAGCTTAGCTCTGCGGTTAGATGATCACATAGAATTTCACAGTAATCTCTATCCGCTGACTCAGCCCAAGTGGCAATGATTTGGCAAGCCAAAACATGCAATTATAAGCAATACCGTTTCGTTTGAGCGCATTCCTATACTTCAGCCTGAGACTGATGTTGTTCTATTATAGGCTTAGCAATGATTGCTGAATCACATCTGGTGGCAGGAAGCTTCTCTGAAGCTTGCTTTTTGGGAGCACAGAAATTCTCAGCCTTAAAATTATACTCCCAGTTGTGACTCAGTCTTCATTGGAAAGCTGCAGACATGTCGGATTCTGAGTCATTCGCTCATCATGCAGCCTGGAACATTCACTGAAGTTAACTATAAAACATACCCCAGCAAATATATGAAACTATAAACACCAAAGGTGAGAATGTGTAGTGTTAAACAACCACTATACGCATGATTGTCAATAGTATTCAGTACAAACACATAAACAAAGCAAATGAAAGTACTTTGTCATACTTACATCACTCTTCCTAAACTTTGCCTTCAGGCTCTTCATATTAGTCCATTCAGATTCCAACTGATCCCAAGACACCTGAATGAAATCAACTTTTAGTTAGTCATACACACACACACACACACACACACACACTTCCAAAGCAAACTTATGAATTAAACTAAGGATCAGGTCAGCACTGCTATTAATGGTAATACTAAGGAGCAAGGTTTTGGAGGCAAACACAGGGGTGGATCAAGTTACCGTGGCCCCAGATTCTGAATATAATGTGTGGCCACTGTGCAAATTTTACAATGTCAGAGTGTTTTCTGCTTCCTTACAAACTTAAAGCTCGTGTCAAGAGTCCAGACACCCTGTGAGCTCCATAAATACACATACACCGGGGTCATTGATATTCTTGGATCTTCCTGAGGAGTCTCCACGGGAAAGTGAAAAGTTTAGATGTGGTGCTCAGGAAAAAACTCCAACAAGATAAGAAAAGCAAACAGGAATGAGCGCGCGCTTCACTGGGAAACAATGGCAACATTGTGTCCAACTATAGCTGACAGGAATGATGATTGTAAACAACATTGGCATGTAAATGTAACGCTGTAGCGAAATTATCCATTTCACTCGGTAGCGTTAAGTCTGAAATACAGCGTTCTCAAGTTCAGCACTTTGAAACAGCTTGAAATGGGAAGGAAAATACACGGGAAAAGAATGTTTAGATTTTTGCACTTACCCACTTTGCAAAAGTTAAGCCGCGCGCGCACACTCACAGACCTCAGGGGTTTGTTGCTAACACACTTTTCCGAGTGGTGTTAAGTGCTTCGTATACCATTTAATGCAATTTGGACTCGCGGATATTAGAAGAAAACGGCGGAAAATGCGGGCTCTGGGGCTAAAGGGGAGAAACCAGGAGCAAAGTTATTCACCGACAACAATCCATTCAAGTGGCGCTCGCGCTGCCTCTGATTGTTCCCCGGGCAGATAGAGTGACGTCACTGCCCATGTGTCCTCGTGACTACCGAGTTCCACTGTATACACTTTCAGCACACGAGACATGTTTTACTCCCCTTACTGTAGTAGCGGTCATGTTTCTAAAAAAAAAAATCCGCGTGATTTCTTTTTAATTACAGGCATTTTTACAACTTTTATTTATTTTTTTTACATTTAAAATAAATGTACAATATGTCATATCAGGGAAAATTGTGCAGGGGATTTCCTCTAAATAAATAAATACAAGTTGTATTTAATAATAATGATTTGGTGTTTACATTAAATACATCTGATTTCCATGTGAATACACGCGGATTTCTGAAGGAAATCACGTGACACTAAATAAAAATCCTGAAATTTTAGAAACAATTTTATAAATATTTTGAAGTATTGTTGTTTTACTGCATTTTTATGCAGTAATGATGAGGAGAGATTTCCTTAAAGCATTAGCAAACTTAAAACTCAGGGGTGCCCAAACTTTTTCTTATGAAGGGCCAAAAACCAAACTTGATTGAGGACAGTGGGCGAAAGGTAAATATGTGGGGTAATTTACCATGGGTAATTTCCTAATTTATTTAATAAAGTTTAAAATGACTAGAAAACGTTGCTTTATACTAACTATTGGAGTATTTTTTACATTTTATAATGAACTTATAACAATAAAAACAAAGCAATCTAATTTATAACAGAATTACACTAGTTTTTGCCTTGATGTGCTTGATTTCTTATGCATAGTCCTCCATCCGTCGACTGACAGTATTTACATTTTTAAAAAACAATTAAAACATTTTTAATTTTTGTTTGCTTTTTTGTAGCTCAGCAATAAAACAAACAGAAAAGCGGCAGAAAATGAATAAATGAATGAATGAAAAAAGATTACGTCAAATTAGAAATGACGATCTTTGTGTTATATTCATTTGCCCCAATAACCACCATACTCACTCTCCTCATGGGATGGTGAGCCAAATCAAAAGTTACAATGATAACTTATCAAGCTTAGAAAATATTTAAGGCTAATGAATATTTTTATTGTATGCAATTAACTATAGGCTATATTGAAATTAACAAATTGTAATTATAATGACTTTTCTTTTCTTAAAATTATTCATAGCCTTTGTGTTCAGTCATCCTTCAGTGACATTATTAAAAATGCCATTATTAGGCCTATCACACGTTATTGCTTCGCATAAATTACATTTGCCATGCAGTTATTTGAATTATATTTTTGTGCATAATTATTGTCTTGATTCTTAAAATCGCTCTGTTTAATTTTAATATGTCTATAACTTTCTAAAAAAAAAAACAACAAAAACAGCACAAATGGCCAAAAATTCAGAAGCCCGTTTTACACTGCATGAGAAAGTATAACGTCAGTAATCGCTCGAGAGCAGACATCTTTATGATTATGCGTATAAGCTATACATAGAAGGCGAGAGTGATATGCAATATCCTACTTTCCACTGGGACCATAAAAGTGTCCTAGGGGTCTGAAGCCAAACGGGCAGATTCGTGACCTACAATCTGCATTAGTGCTGGAGAAGGGCGCCGCGAGGTGGACACGAGCCCAATAATTTGAATAAAACCATATGCTTTGCAAAAACGTCTTGATACTATAGAAAGCCTACAAAACACATGGCTTCAAATACAACCGGGGCCCAGCGACTTATTTTGGTGATGAAAAATAGCACTGACAGAACGAGTTTTATTGTTACTTTCCAAAATAAACCACCAGGAACAAATAAAAGCTTGTATTAGATTCACTGCAGTAACATCAATCGCATTCATGCTTCGTTGTGTAATTTTGGCTTTCACTGTAAAATAAAATGCGTTGACAGTACGACTAATAGACTGACAAGCCTTGTAATTTTCTTCAGAGCTGCGCAGCAACACATCTGTGGTCATGTGGCACCAGAACAAAGAATAACACTAATCCCACGCTTGTCTCTTAGGTTAGTGAGATGGGCCTATGCCTTGGTGGCCCATTGCCACAAGCGACAGGGCAATCAACACAACAATAAGTTTAATCAAAATGTTATTTTGTTTTATTGTCATGAGAAGAATATGTAAAGAATCCATAAAAATAAATAAATATACAGCCTCCTCCGGGTACAGACAAATTATACACAGCATTATTAAAATATAAATAACATAGCCTAGATCCTATATCTCATCTTATGGCAACTCCTTAGATTTAGACATGTGGTCAAGATGGCTGCACAAATGTCAAACTGTGTATCATAACTTTTAGTCCAAGCTCTTGTCATTTCAAGGCTGGTCTACTGCAATGCTCTTTTGGTCTCCCATCCTGCACTAATGCTTCAGCAGCTCGTCTGGTCTTCAATGAGCCCATGTAACACCTCTCTTTATCTCTCTGCATTGGTTACCAGTCGAAGCTCGGATCAAGTTCAAATCATTGATGCTTGCTTACAGAGCAGCCACTGGCGCTGCACCCTCTTACCTGCATTTCCTACATCCCCTCCAGGAGCCTCCGGTTTTGACTGATTGATCGACTGTATTGCTTATTTTGAGATGCAGCTTTTATACTGGTTTTATATGTTATGCAATACACAAATTCTGTCAGATTTTGTCTAAATGTGAATATTCCTACAGAAGAAAGTTGACAGAATTTTTTTTTCAACTTTCTTTAGAGCTTAACATTGCTGTAAATTTTAAATAGATTTGTTAAACAAATTGTACCATCTTGTTATCAGTGGAACATGTAATAAAATGATATTTAGCAAAAAACATTGAGTATGTATTTCATTATAAATTATATATTTTACATTTTATTAATGAGTAATTTTCATTAATAAAAATGAGTAAATTGTGGTTGATTTGCTTAAATTATAAAAGCATATTCCACTAATAATATTAAAGTCATCATCTATCGCTCAAAAAACCTAGTAATTTTCACATGATTCTTTCAAGTGGTTTTTGCTAAAAAAAAAAAAAAATATGAGTAAATGGTGGTGGATTTGCTTAAATTATAAAAGCATATTCCACTAATAATATTAAAATCGTCATCTCACTCAGAAAAATGAGTAATTTCACATGATTTATTAAAGTGTTTTTTGCTCTTTAGTTTTCAAGTCTTGAAAACTACTTAAAAATATTACGTGCAATAGTGTTACCACAATTTTTTTTACGTAAATAGCACATAAGATTTTTTACAGTGTGGATCCATTAATGATTCAGGTTAGTAATGTAGAGATCATTATTAGAAATTGAGCTTTATTTAAATGCTTCAACCAACCTGAGACTTTTTGCTGACCATGTCTACCCTTTATGAACACAAGGTGTACCCTTCTTGTGATGGCTACTTCCAGCAGGATAATTTACCATGCCACAATTCTCAGATAACCCCCGGTCTAGTTTCCTGAACATGACTGTGAGTTTACTAAACTAAATGACCTCCACATTCACCAGATCTCAGTCCAAATAGAACTGCTTTGGGATGTGAGATTCGCATCACAGATGTGCAGCCAACAAAACTTCAGCAACTGTGTGATGCTGTAATGTCAATATGGAGCAAAATCTGTTTCCAGGACATTGTTGAATCCATGCCATAAAGAATTCACACGGGGTTCAACTTTGTACAAATAAAGTGTGTCAAAAGAAGTGAACCGTGAGTGTATTATTTTAAAAAATATTCACTCTGCAAGTTATGATAAAAATGATTTTATGAAATATTATAACACTGTAAAAATGCTGCCTTCATGTTGTTCCAACACAAATTAATTTAATTTAACTTGATTGTTTTTACACAATTAATGTAAGTGGGTTGGACATAAAACAATTAAGTTGACTTTAAAAAAAACTTATGAATTGTGTTGTCTTAACTCATTTTAAATAAGTAGTTAGAACAAGCAGCAAAAGTTATTTTTTGAGTGAATTCTGAGTTACTTCTTTAAAAAGCAATTAAATGTGGTATACTCATTTACACTAAAAGTAAAATGAAAAGTGAATAAAGGCTGAAAGAAATGTAAATTTGTGTCTGTGCAGTTGAGGACTCAGCTCAAACAAACCTTTCTGATAACACGAAGAAAAGGATTCATGAATAAAAAGTGATGAATATCCTAAAATTTGCAGTTCACATTTTTTTGAGTGCCTTTTTTATTAACCTTATATTAATTCATAAGAATAATGGATTTGTGAGATGAGTAAAGACAAGTTCACATTTAAGCTAGAACTAAAGTAAAAATCACACTTACACATCGTACACAACTGTACATGAGTTGTTGATGTGATGTACAGTAGCAATTTCGCTGTCTGTCACACATTGCAAAAATAATGGAATATGCGCACAAAGACTTTTTATTTCAGCCACCAGCCTCAGCGCTTTACGTGAACTGTCTTTCCATTATAAAATTGCCACGCTTAAGGTCTGATTTCTTTAAAAATCTGTGATTTTCACTGCCTGATAGATATTTGATATGAAGTGAGTCTCAGACCGGACAAAGTAACTGCATTAAATTCCATTTTCCCCCCACCATGTCTTTAAAATATGACAGTTTATGTCTTTCATCTCGTTTTCAACAAGTAAACCAATGCTTAAGTCTTTGTAACTAAATGTATTTTAATTATTACAACATTGATGCTGTAAAAGGAACCTTGTTAAATTGAAAATAGTCACATTAAGCTTTCACCGGAAGTTTATCATTGGCTAAAAAACACTAGCTGTGCATATTCCCAATTTATTATAATATAAATTCAATATATAATATAATTAGTAAATAGCACTATACACTCTCAGAAAAAAAATGGTACAATGTTCTACCAAAGAAGGTACAAACCCTTGTCACTGGGGCAGTACCTTTTTATGGAACACAATTGTACCTTAAGAAGACAAAGAAACAAATTTGATTGCAGTTTGTACCTTTAAGAACATGATTTGTACCACGAGAAACCAACATGTACCTTTGGTTTTTAAAACCTGCAGATGCAATATTGTACCTTCATCAAAGGTACAAATCTGATCCATGAAGGTACCACTACAGTGACAAGACACTTTGTACCTTAACAGTGTCAAATGTGCTCCTTCAAGAACTATTTAAAGGCATTTTGCTATATCCAAAAAGGGTCCATTTATTTTCAGTAAATATAAAACATCAAATACATGTTTAAATCATTTTTTTAAAGTTTATTTTTGTGTAAATGCACCTTTTACATTTACAATAAAGAAAAAAAAACTTTAACATAAATTAAAAGATCTATTTCTTGCTAAACATTTCACACTTTTCACAAAAGTTTTAATTTAATTTACTTAATTTTAAAATAAAAATAGAAATATGCAAAAGTATTGTAAAAAGATGTGTACAATGTTTGATTAGTTTTACAATACTAGAATGTCTGCATGAACACTTTGTATATGCAGGACTTTTGCCAGCTCATGTGTGGTGGAAAGCAAACGCCAAAACATGCGGATATCAATAATGAAAATGTATCGATCAGAAAATGCTTACCAAATGTTTATTAAAATGCCTTAAATGTTTAGTTTACAATACCTATACATAGTTTTGTTTTACCAGTTGTTTTGTATTGTAGAACTTTATAATTTATGTTCATGAGTTTCTTTAAACATTTGTTTTTAAATGATGATTCATGTTTAATATGGAAATTATTCATAAACTCACTTTGCCTTTCCAGTAATATTTATTTTCATAGATATTGTAATAAAGAAGGAGTTGTCCAACACTTATGAGAACAATTGTGTACCTTCATTTGTACCATAAAAGGTACAGAACAGTATCATTAGAGGACTTTATAGAGGACATTAGAGTACCCTATAAGGTACAACTTTTACAAAGGTATAAAACTGTTCCTTAAGGAACATTATTTGTACCACCATGTACCTTTATTTCTGTGTATGAAGATAAGTGTCCAACAATGTATATTAATCACTCATACAATTAAGAGTTGTTTTTCTTAATTTTGGCTTTTAACACCATGCAGGACGTATTAACTGCAGTTCAGTAAAAATAGAAAAGTGAAATTGATCAAGTTGAAGACCTCTCATATTTTAGCTAGCTACAAAAGTACTTTTTAACTGCCTATTTGTCAATGACCTCTGATTTCTCTTAGTACGATAGAGGGACTATCAGACAATAAATAAGAAAACAAAGTAACTGGCTTTACCTTTAAAAAAAAGTAACTCTGATATTTTCTTGGAAACTAAAAAGTAATGTGTTACTTTACTAGTTACATGGAAAAAAGTAATCTGACTACATTACTTGTGTTACTTGCAATGCGTTATTTAGACTAAAGATGCCCAAACTAGGGCCCGCGGGCCAAAGTTGGCTCATAAAAACCTTTGATTTGGCCCGCCATCCCATCTAAGAAGAAAGGAAAAAAGAAGAGAAGGGTCGGGGAATGCCTTTATTAGAAATTGTCATTTCTAATTTAACATAATATTTTGTTAGTTTATCGTTGAGCTACAACAAAGCAAGCTTGAATGAAATATTTTAATTAAATGTTGTAAATGAATCAGATTTATTTAAATAATTGTTGTGTTATAAATGGAATTGTTTGTTTTCATTGTATTAAGCTAATTATAAATTTTAATA
>CAIGQZ010032312.1:9408574-9430233 GCA_903798205.1 Danio tinwini
GGCAATAAAACTGATTCTGATTCTGATTCTGATTCTGATTCTGATTTTCCTCCCATATCTCACATTTTTTTCGGGTTGTGAAAGAAGAGATAAATTTTATTGAAGGAGTGTTTTGTGTTAATTGTATCCATCAATTACAACAAGAATTTCTTCATGACTGAGTTCTCTCTGCTCTTTTCTCTTTCATGTGTTGGATATAAAAAAATTCAAGTTTAATGTTTTGAGAACTTCATGTGTACAGTATTTTGCTGTGCAGGTGTGTACATCATCTGCTATTAGTGTCTGACTGTAATTTAATGTACTTTAAAAATTAGATTTTTTATTTCATTTTTATAGGACAGTTATATATAAATGCATTAGTTGCAGAATTTTAAAGCAGTTTAACGATTTAAATGCTTCTTACTGGATATTATGTTATTCAATGCAATTATGCATGACTTTATGGAGAGCTTACGACCTACTTACTACGGTTTGCCTTAAGAACATGTGGTGCAACCGAAGTGAGAATGAATTTAGTTACAAACTAGCTAGTAGTTACTAAGCCCCTAGTGTGAACTTCACGTTCTAGTTTAAGAAAGAACTTCCTAACAGCTGGTGCAATCCTACCCAGCAGGATAGCACTCCTTCTCATACTTCAGTCCACACATCAAAGCTCCTAAAAGCAAAGAAGGTCAAGGCGCTCCTGGATTGGCCAACCCAATCAGCAGAAGTGAATGTTATTGAGTATATTTGTGGTAAGATGAAGAAGGAGGCATTGAAGATTAATTCAAATAATTTTGATGAACTCTGGGAGTCCTGCAAGAAGGCTTTCTTTGTCATTCCAGATGACTAAGTAGTTTGAGTCATTGCAGAGATGTATGGATGCAGTCCTCCAAGCTCATGGGAGTCATACACAATATTCATACACAATATTACTTATTTTCCCACTCCACCATGACTTTATATTCTATACTTTACATTATTTCTGTTAGGCGACACGACTTTTGTCTAAGCAAAGTCAGACCTTGACTAAATAACTGAAAATTCAAGGCATGATCATATTTCATTTTGGTAACATAAGCGTAATCTAGAGGCCATTGCCTTTCATATAAGCCACATCTGATAGCAAATGAACAACAATAAGTCGATTTATTATTTGTTGTTCCTCAAACTAAGACAAGACTTTTGTCAGGTAGTGTATTATGTAATTAGCATATTACATACTACCATTTTAGCATTATGTGCATTACTAGCATTTTAATATGCATGCCAAAATAGGCAAGTGCTAAACTCGCATCACTCCTAGATTGATTTTAGTTTTAAAATGACTAATTAAAGGTTTGAATATTTCAAAACAACATTGAAAGGCACATGAGGGCATAATGTATTACTTTAGACACATTTAGCTTTCGATTACATTTGTAGGGTTGTTCCTGAAGGGCCTTTAAGTCAATTAAAAACAGCAGGTGTCAAGCAAGGAACAACAAGTGTAAATACATCTCTCTAAGGACATCTTCTGTGGAATGACTTTGCACGCTTGATAATTGAAGTTCTCTGTCCAGGAGAGGGTAGTGCTGTTCTGTTACAGCTACAGTAGCTCTCAATTCCACTCAAGTCTTCTGGCATGCTTTGTCCTTTTGCTATATGAGCTGATTTGGAGAGGCTCTTGCATCATACGCTTTCAATTTGTCATCCACTTAGAGCTCAAGCCTGGCAGAGAGTACAGGATTCATAGAGTACAGCACACAAAATATTCAGACTATATTGACCACTGACTTGTGTCAACTACTATGATTAAGGTTCCTGAATCCAGCCGCCAAAGCAAGGATAAATATTGGGCAACATGGGTCCTGTGTCCTTTCGCTATTTTTAATGAGTTAAACAAGAATGGCACTGTGTAGTTTAGAACTTGATTAATTCTTTTGGGGCGTTTCATTTATCCATTTGGTCATTTGTTTGTTAATTTGAATTGTTTTAATTGTGTTACTTACAGTGGTGGAAAGAATACTGAAAAATCAGACTCAAGTAAAAGTATCAGTATTTGCCTAAAAACATAGTGCAAGTAGAGTAAAAGTATCTGTTGTAAATATTACTCAAAATTTCAGTAAAAAGTAGCCCTTTTAAAAGTACTCAAGAGTAGTGAGTATATGCTCTAAAAAGCTGATGCATTTACATGTAATTTGTGGATGTGTTTAAACATAACATTCTGTAGTGTATTTATTTATTGCCCAGCATGCTCACAATGTCGTAAGACGTAAATTTTTGGTTAGATTTAGGTCGTGACATCAGGCGACCAAAATTCAATGTCTAGCCAGCGTCTGAGGACAACATTATTTTGATGTCCAATAACAACGTCAAATGACGTTGATATTTGGTTGATTTTAGGATGTGTTGAAAAGTGACCCAAATCCAACGGCGAGTCAACATGTTAAAGCAACGTCATATTGACATCAAATACTGACATTTATCCGTCAGGTGCGACAACCAAAATCTAACATCTGATAGACATCATAATGGTAACATCCACACAGCGTCAATCTATAACATCATTAGACATTGATATTTGGTTGATTTTAGGTTGGACGTTGGACATTGACGTCAGCTTGACATTGGGTTCTGATGTCAACCCGATTTTCATTTTTAAAATAAATGCAATGTCCCCATGATGTTGGGGTACAACGTCAATCTGACGTCATGTTGACATCTTGTGCCTGCTGGGTGTTTAAGGCTCTTTTGGTCATCATACAGTAAACATCCATCATCTTTTCATCAGTGACATGCTTTTAAACACTCTCTGGGTCAACGCTTGTAAAGATTTTTGACATCTTTGACACTTTTAATGCTTGAAAACAGTTTGCTGCATGTATAAACCATGTCTTGCGGTAGTTCATTATGATGTGATTTACCTTCTATGTGTGATTTGATTGGACAATAATCACAAAACTGATTTTTCTACTCAGACTATCCCCATAGACAAGAAAGAAATAAAGTAGTGACTGTAGGTTGAAGGAAAGTAGTGGAGTTAAAGTACCGATACTGCACAAAAAATGTACTCAAGGGAAAGTAAAAGTACACATTTTTAAAACTACTTAGTAAATTACAATTTCTGAGAAAAATTTCCCCCACAGTCCAAAGATATATGATTAGTTATTTGTTTGTTGTGTAAGATATTCATTTTCTTAAGGCTTTAGAAGAAAGGCATTCTTGAATCTTGTTTGCACAAATTCTTAGGTGACTTGTAAAACCAATGTGTTATTTATAAGTTCTTTAAAGGTTATTTGCAGGTTTTAAAGGTTATTGTTCTTTTAATAGTTTGTTAATCATGTAACTGTCAAAATCTTCTTTCCAAGACACTTCATTATTTATTTATTTTTTGAAAGCTTTGCTCGACCATCCAGTTGATTTTGTTCCTAGATGTATGTTTCTAGTATGTTTTTGCTTCTAGTATGTCTAAAGTTAGTCAAAAATCATATCATAATTTTTCCAACCATATTTGACCAATTCCATGCCAGATCAATACCTCCTGTAACTGTTAATTTTGTATCCAATCATACAAAACAAGAATTAACTTTTTCAGAAAGTGTAAAATTAATAAATCTGTACAAAAAAGATGCCATACAGTAAAAATGGTCTCCATCCTCCAGAACTGCACCCTACTTAAAGTCTCCGGCTTCAAAAAACTAAACTCCTGAAACAAGTCCAGCACTTAAAAAGAATTTTAATTTGAAATGTCCTAAAATAGATGAAGACAGATGAAGATTGAAAAAAAAAGTTTTAACCTTTGAGTGTAGGTAGAAGTACCAGCACATTTCCTCCTGTACCACACTTACAGTAGATTGATCTTTCTAAATCTGGCAGTGTGTTTTGAGAAGTCTGTGTTTCTCATTGGGCTCACACCTCGCTTTGTCTGAATTGAACTGGTGCTGTAACCTGTCCTTATCTATTTTCTGAAACTTCAGCTTGGGATTCTTGTTAAGTGGAGCTCAGGTTTCAGGATTCTTTATCTTGGTAAAGTCTCAAAACCAGATACATCTTGTACTTCTAGAAACTGTAGTCCTGGAAGAAAGAATAGTGGAAATAGAGATTAAAAGTTCCTGGAAGTTTAATTATTAGTTTGACGTGAAACCTTCATTCTTAAAATCTTAATTTCTGTTGTCCATCTGCACCATTCTATTAGAGACTACAAGGTACTATGGCCAGTTGAATAGGCTATTTCAAAAGTTCACACTTAGCTGATGATTGATTATAAAGCTTGTTTGGCATGCTGTCCCAAGAGAGAGCCCTGAGCTCATAATTTCTTCGAGTCCGGGGCTCCCTCCCGTTTGCAAGGCGAGAGGGGAGTTTGAGCTCAGGTAGATCTCGAGAACTCCCCTGCTGTAGTAGCTAATGAATTGCTCCCCTGCTGTAGCAATCACTTGCTCCCCTGCTGTAGTAGCAAGTGATTGCTTATAAGATATAACTTCTTACTAGGAGCATGTCTATGCTGCCAATTTAGATTAGTCAATTAACTTAAGTTGCATGTTTTTGGACGGTGGGAGGAAACCGGAGAACCCGGGGGAAACCCTTGTGAGCACAGGGAGAATGTGTAAACTCCACACAGAAAAGTTGGCTGGCTTGGTAAGAACTAGAACCAGTGACGTTCTTGCTGTGAGGCAACAGTGCTAACCACTGGGCCACCGTACAACCCATCTAGGAAAGGAGGAGGAGTAGGGGTGGACGGGGGGATTCTTCAAAAAGAAGATGGCTGTGTTATGGAACCTAGGGTATTTATAGTGGCTTAGGAATCGTTTGATTGGTGAATCATAAATTGAATAATGCAGAGCCGTTTGCAAGCAATCATAAGCACGTGATCCTCTCGAAATTAGTTTATAAATAAACTTCACTTAATGCATTAAACGATTGGTTTCACTTTACATTAGGTGGCCTTAACTACTATGTACTTGAGTTAAAAAAAATAGATACAATGTACTTACTGTGTTCATAAAGTATTGCAAAACACTTCTGGTGCTTCTGGACTTTGGGTGCACTGTAAAAACCGAGTACAACAAACAAAAAAAAAACTAATTTGTTATTTCCTTTCGTGTTTTCTTGTTTACTCCACTTTTGAAAACATCAGCTGCACTGACCTAGAATTATTTGTCAGTAATACAATAAGCATTTAGTTGGTTAACATAAGATTATTCGTTTTCTGAGAGGTGAACTACTCTGTAACAAAACTTTTTAAGTTGTGCCAACTGAACATTTTTTTGTCTGCAGAACTGGAATGCCTGAAGTTGAGTGAACAAAAAAAAAATGTATTTCCTTCTTTTATTTTCTTGTGTTCTCAACTTTTGAAAACATCAGTTGCACTGACCTAAAATGTCTGAAGTTGAGTGAGTTGGTACTAAGAAATAATACATTATCAGGACAAACAAACAGTTCAATGTCTCTAAAGTCCTAGTAATCAGTCCATCATGAGCTTCCAGCTGTGTAGAAACGTGTTCCTACATTTGAATTATAGCTTGAGCATTTGATTTGTCATATAATTATTACAGGATTTTACGATCATGAAAGTTTAAATTTTTTTTAAAACCAAGGTCAAAATTATTAGCCCCTAAGCTAATTTTTTTCGATAGTCTACAGAACAAACCATCGTTATACAATAACTTGCCTAATTACCCTAACCTGCCTAGTTATCCTTATTAACCTAGTTAAGCCTTTAAATATCCATTTAAGCTGTAAGTGTCTTGAAAAATATCTAGTAAAATATTATTTACTGTCATCATGGCAAAGATAAAATAAATCAGTTATTAGAAATGAGTTAATAAAACTATTATGTTTAGAAATGTGTTGGGACCTTTGTGGAAGATCATAAAAAAGTTCTATATAAAAAAACAAAAAATGGTTCTACTAATAATAATCGCAAAGAGCATTCTTTTTGTCCTTGAATGTCAGTGAGCTTTGTTACATGTCTTTGTTTGTTCTGACATCAAAAATGATTGAGATTCTGAATGCAACAAATATTAAGCCAATGGGGGTTTATTTGATTTGCTTTGGTGTTGATGTAATATGTGTTTAATTTAATGGAAGAGAAACAAGAAGTCATGACTAATTGAAAATCAAATTAAGGATAAAATTGGCTGTACAAGCAAACTGCAAAATGTCATTAGTTTCATCAGACTATGCAGTAGACTACCCTCTGATGAGGGGTGACAAAAATCGATGTGTCTGCTAGCTCAGGCATCTGACTTCCGTGCAAATATACCTCATAAAATTGGTTTGAGACAGACTTTAATTTAGTATTTACACTATTAAAGGAATCCGGATTAAAGCATTTTCTGGAAGTGGTCAAAATTGGACAAAAAAAAATCACAGATTCTAGATGTCACCTTTTATATTGTAAATCTTTTACAAAATCAAAAGTTCAGGATTGTGGGTATCAGAGTCAGCAAAGAATACAAACATACAGCCTTCAAAAATCAATTAAGAAAGGAGGTTCCTCAGGAGAGCAGGACTGAAGTAAACAGTGGACTTGGATGCATTTTGAAAGCAGGATCCAATTGGACCATTTTTCCGCTTTCAGTAAACTGTGATTAAGAACAAAATGAAGGACATCACATGTTTAAGGCCTTGTTTACATCTGGTTTTAAGATTTAATTTGGTCGATGTAGATGTATGAGACACAACCCCATTTACACTTGTTTTTAAGTAATCTCTTTGGTTCACTTTTGAGCCAGATAAATAATGTTTGTTGGTAATGTACTCACCCTCAGGCCACCACAGATAAGGATTATGTTACTTTTTATTATTCAGTAAAATATTAAAGAAGATTTTAAAGAAGATTTTTTAACTTAAAGTGTTATCCTTGGGGATTCATAAAGTGTAAGTAATTTGCTGCTCAAAAAATAAATTACAGGTAAAAATAATATGAATACCTACACTACCTGACAAAAGTCTTGTGGCCTATCAAGTTAAAGGAACAACAAATAATAACTTGACTTCTAGTTGATCATTTGGTATCAGAAGTGGCTTAAATGAAAGGCAAAGGCCTCTAGATTACAATTATTTTATTAAAATAAAATATGATCATGCCTTGATTTTTAATTATTTATTAGGACAGTAAGGTCTGACGTTGCTTAGACAAAAGTCTCATCACTTAACAGAAATAATGTACAGTAAAGAATATAAAGTCATGGTGCAGTGGAAAAAGAATTAATATTGTGTATGATTGCATTTGGACAATTGCATCCATACATCTATGACTCAAATAACTTATTAATGAAGTCATCTGGAATGACAAAGAAAGCCTTCTTGCAGGACTTCCAGAGTTCATCAAGATTCTTTGGATTCACCTTCAATGCCTCCTCCTTCATCTTACCCCAGACATGCTCAATAATGCTCATGTCTGGTGACTGGGCTGGCCAATCCTGGAGCACCGTGACCTTCTTTGCTTTCAGGAACTTAGATGTGGAGGCTGAAGTATGAGAATGAGCGCTATCCTGCTGAAGAATTTGCCCTCTCCTGTGGCTTGTACACTCTCAGAAATAAAGGTACATGAGCTGTCACTGGGGTGGCACCTTTTCAAAAGGTACACATTTGTACCTACAAGGTCCATATTAATACCTCAAGGGTACATGTTAGTACCTTAAAAGTACAAAATTGTTCCTCTTCAAATTTTTAGGTACTAATGTATACTTTTAAGGTACTAATATGGACCCTTTAAGTACAAATGTTTACCTTTTAAAAAGGTACTACCCCAGTGACAGCTTGTGTACCTTTATTTCTGAGAGTGTAATGTAATGGGTAGCACAAATGTCCTCATGCTGTTGATGTTGCCATCAACTCTGCAGATCTCTCGCACATCCCCATACTGAATGTAACCCAAAACCATGATTTTTCCTTCACCAAACTTGACTGATTCCTGTAAGAATCATCGGCCCATGCGGGTTCCAATAAGTCTTCTGCAGTATTTGTGATGGTTGGGATGCAGTTCAACTAATGATTCATTGGAAAAATCTACGTTCTGCCACTTTTCGAACTAGACGTCAAGTAATTATTTGTTGCTCTTTCAACTGGGATTGATGTCAAGACTTTTGTCAGGTAGTGACAAATAAAATGGTTCTCATAAAATGGTTCTCATTTTATACATTGAGGATACATTGAGGTCTTATGAAGTGGAACGGTCTGTCTGTGCAAGAAACTGAACATTATTTAAAATGTTATTGCTTAGGCAAATTCTCCTGGGCACAATCACAACAAATCAATTGTTACACTACAGAAGACCCCAATGTATACATAGATAGAATATACAGCTATTGACTTGGTGTTTTCTTTATGTGTTTTGTTTGACACTCAATGATGACTTTGACTCTTTGTTGGACTGAATAACCAAAGACCACAGTCTCAGCCAAAAATCAACTTTATTATTCTGAGGACGGAAAAAGGCGTCATAGATGGCATAAAGAAATGTAAATCAACATAAAATGTGCCTTCTGTGTGTACATTTTAATGGTAGTTTACCAGAAAATTAGCAGGAACAAATGTAGGGGCTAATATGTAATAATACAATATCAGACACATTTTTTTAGCTTCATTTCACTATTTGCTTAAAATTGGTATAAAAAAATCTTCCATTGCTTGTGAATATAAATTTACAAATTTAAAGTTACAAACATTGTAAAAAAAAAAAAAAAAAAAAAAAAAGAACAGCACACTTTCAGAAAAAAAGGCATTACGTAGGTGGTAACTATATTTAAAAGATGCATGGTTATACCATGTATTTAGTGAATAATAATCTTGCCTAGGGTGCCAAAAAGTCTAGATACAGCACTTAGGCATAGCACCACCCCAGTCACAGTTTTTGTACCTTTATTTCTGAAAGAGCAGGCTACTGTGTATAAGCTGGAAAAGTTGACTTTCCTAAAAGCGTGTGCTGTTGAATTGCTGTTTCAGTATGCTATTGATCCAAATGATGTGTCTTTTGGACAGAAATGTGTACACTGTGGGTTTCTTGGGATCCCCACATCCATGTGAGCCTGAAAGCACTCCAACCAGGTTTTTCTTACACTCCAGAGGTCCACCAGAATCTCCCTGAAAAACAAATCAAGATCTTAATCCTCTAGACATGTGAAGGGATTTTTGCATACAGCCTAAATTAGCATCTGTAATGCTGAAACTCACCAAACAGGGACCTCTGTGCTGCTCTGTATTTCCTGCACACAGCATGTCTTTGGTGATGACAGGATTTCTGTTATAGTCGCTGTTACACTGATCTCTTTCCACCACCAACACCTCTAACATTTGCAGTTTATCAGAAGCTTGCAAGACCTTATTATCAGTGGTTCCCCAACCTCTCACAACACATTTTGTTTTGGGTGGAACGTCTTTTTCCTTTTTAGGGATTTTGTAGGGTTTTGCTTTCACTTTTTTGCTTAGCTGCAAAAGATACGGCAATGCTCAAATGCATGTTGTGTAAAAGCAGTACAAGAGTTTATTATGAATAAATGAAAATCAATTTTAGTTCATCCTAACCCTAATGAGCATGATGTCGTCTTGTTTAGTTTTTTTATTGAATGTTTTAGGGATTTCGTAACTGAGGATGCCAATACGCTGAGAGCCTTTACTCAGAGATAGAGATCCTATGAGAACCGTCACTGATGAATAGGAGTCTCTGAAATAAAAAAAACAGACATAAGTCTGCTTAGATGCTTATACTTCATAGTTCTATAGCCCCCCCCCAAATTTATAGTAAGTTTCAATAAATAATTATATCATGAAAACATAGATTAAAACATTTGAAATGATAAATAGAAATAAAATAAAATAAATTAGTATCTCTAATTCAGACAACAATTTCAGGGGAAAACTAGAAAAGCTCTTTCAGAGGTTTCAAGAGGAAAAATAGTTTTAGAATTATTTTTTTTTGCATATAATAGTAAATTGATATAGTAAATTAATTAACCGTTTCAATTTTAATAAAGACTAAAGCGTTTAAAACAGGGGTGCCAAAAACCAAATATCATTGAGAGCCGTGGGTCGAAGCTAACTATTTTACTGAATATTTATAAGATAAACTATATTACATTAAAGTTGCCATGGGTAATTTCTTATTTTTTTTTTATATATATTTTAAAATAAATAGAAAACATTACTTTTACTCGTAATAACTAATGCAGTGTAACTTTTTAAAATCAAAACTCAATTAAACAATTGCATTTATAGCTATAGTTCAATGCTGAATACACAATCTGTCTATGACTTGATTCGCTCAACAAAGTCTCAGCATTGTCGGGTGACAGTATGTACATTTAAAGAAAATATGAATAACTTACACCATTTATTTGAAGCATTTCATTTTAGTTAGCTTTTAACAATAAAACAAACAAGCAAAAAACCAAACAAAGGGTTACATTAAATTTGCAAAATTAATGATCCGAGCTCTTAAAAAAAAAGCTTTTTCAAGAGAAAAAACCCCACAGTGTAGCAATTTCTGTGGAACGTTTCCAGCATGTCAACAAACAAACCTAAAAATAGATATTAAAACAAATGAATTAAATAAAAGTTTTATCATTACATTTAATGTGTCAAATTACTAAATGTATACCCTAAATTGCATTAGTAAAAGTAGAATTATGAAAAACGTAGAATTAAAATAAACTTAATTGAATATCTGACTGTATCTTTATTTAGCTTTAATAAGCCTCTGATTAAAACTTGCTCTAATTTATATATTTACTGCATTCTCTCCTAAAAAGATGATAATAGGCTTAGTTTGTGTACATTTGAGTAAACTCAACGTAGTTTCCTTACTCTTTGCAATGCGCCGCAGTTAAAACCCACTCCTTGTGAATCAGGATTCCTCCACATTTATGATTCTGGTGTATCTGAATAGACACCATCCATGATAGAGCTTTTTTCACATCTTTGCCTCCAACAATTGACACATCGGAGCAAACTGGAAGAGAAATTTTAAAGACAGTTACAGATTGAACAAAATAACACTAATGAAGTTTTCAACCAAACTCTGGGACAGAAAAACAATAACTACCTGTCGCTTTGAAAAAGGTGAACACCAAGTAGTGAAACACAATCAAATTTCTGCAAACATCCATTATGTGGACCGTCCCCTCAGCCAAAAATCAATGCGTGTTCTCAGATGTCCTTCAACATCAAGTGTGAAAGCAATGAGGAAATAACAGCTTTTTTAATTGCCCTTTCTTAGTCATTTTTGTGGTCAGAGCCTAATCAGGAGGTGTGTTTGTGTGGGGGGTTTTGTATGCAAGGTGATGCATCTGTTTTTGCACATTTTCACAAGTTCACCCTGAGATTATCTAGTCATAACTTTTACTGTTAATGGTGTTTATATGAGGGAGTAGGACCTCATTTCATTTAAAGCAGTTTTATTTAAAGAGCCCCTATTAGGGTTTTTGAAATTAACCTTCTATGTAGTGTGTAACAGCTATAAGAGAATGAAATATCCAGTTAAAGCTTAAATCTGAAAGTGGACAGTTTTTAAAATTATTGATTCATCTAAAAAAAGAGTCGACTCATCGTGGTTTAAATGAATCGTCTTGATAACGAGTCTTTAGCCGTTTCGGCGTGACGTCGATACGAAACATAATGGTTCGTAAAACTTAAACCTGCGGCCCCGCCCACTAACACAGCAGCAAAGACAGACAGATCCTGAAGTCATGAGTTATGAAGACGCTGTGCTTACCTGGATTCTATTGGAAGTGTGAGGGAAAGAAGTGCTTCAGCATCTACATGCTTACAATGAACTTTCAGTACACAGCTCATGGATTAGTTTCTTCCTCCATTTTGTTTTATAGATACTAGAATTGAACAGTTCATTCCAGTGCATTAATGTGAGAGTATGCTGTAGGAGCGAGTTCAAGCCAAACAGTGAAAACAGCACCTACTAGGGTCACAGAATACGACGGTCACAGAATTTGGTGTAACACATGCAAAATAGAGAGGGGTCTGGCTGCAGACTTGGTGCAGTGCAATCTGAGCTGCATCCAATAGAAAGGCGATGGGAGCAGGCAAAGATAGCTTGTCAGACCCCTGGGCTGGGGATGTGATAGTTAGGCAAAGCAGAGTACAGGTAAGCCACACGCAAGAGGTGCCACAGCAATGATTGCAAATAGAAATGATCTACAGCTGAGAAGGGAGAAAAGCTCCAAAATGAAAGATAATCAATGAAATCAGACCTGGCCCATGACACATTTAATAAGTGTAAGTAAATAGCTGCCTCCTTGTTTTCTCTAGCTTGTAAAGTATGTATTTAATTGTGTTGTTACTTGTAACCGCTTGCACTGTATCAGATTAACTCTATATTCCCATATCTCGTCTAATGCCACATTGAAAACACGACGCGTGCTGCTTTGTTTACGGATTTAAATGCGTTTGTGGTGTTTAACTGCACTGCTTTCGGGGGTGAGGTGTCTGAATAACACTGTTGAGAACCGGGCACTGTTTATTGTGGTGTTAGTAAGTTTACTATGAAGTGTGTTTCGGGCCACAATCGCAACAGGCTGTCATCGGTCCAATCAGCGCAGAGGAGCTAAGGAGGGGTTTGGGAACAAATTAATCGCTGAACGATTCATATGGGAGTCGCTGTAATAATTAGGTAAAAAAGAAATGCATAATTTAAGACCATGAAAGTGTTTTTTGACCTTTGCATATCAGCCTGTTGTTGGAGACCCATAAAACCGAAATATGATACTTTTTAACGCATAATAGGGGCTCTTTAAAGTGAAAGTTTAAAAAAGTTTAAAGGGCGTCGAGCTCTACCCAGTTTTATTTTAGTATCATTGAGAAATTTTTAATAAACAAATGTTTTAACTGTTCATATATTACCTCTGATTATATACTTTATATACACTGTAAGAATATTACATGATTGATCATATCAACATGCTAGTTTTATGCTAATTTAACTAAGGAAAGTATACTGTAATTATGTTTTGACTTGTTTTTTAACTTTAAATGACTTGTAAGGTTAACTTTATTCAACTTAAAAATTTAAGGCAACCACTATTTATATTTACAGCAAACTTGCTTCCTGAAAGGGCAATGAAACCACCCTCTTTCAGTTCAAGTTTACATCAGAATTAAAAAAAAAAAAAGCTTTATGAGGGGCGTGGAGCGCTGCAAGCAGATGGAGGAGAGGGCATGGCCAGCAAAGCAGGAGAAAAGAGGGGAGTGAACAACGGTCAGTTGACCCATGATTTTATAGTTTACAAAGTTCAACCAAGGCGGCAACACCAAAGCTCCAAAAATGCAAATTTATTGAATTAAAAAAGCTGACACAAAGCGTGTAACATTTCGAGCCACACGGCTCTTCATCAGACAGTGTGGCTCAAAACGTTACACGTTTTGTGTCAGCTTTTTTAATTCAATAAGTTAGCATTTTTGGAGCTTTGGCGTTGCCGCCTTGGTTGAATTTATAATTTTGCACCAGTTGCGTTTTTTTGGCTGAGCACCCAGTTAAGAGGGATGTGCATGCTTTTGTACAGTTTTTCATAGTTTACAAAGTTAAAATGCAAAGAAATAAACAGTAAGTCATTTAACGCCCTGCTACATATGTTATTCATAATTTCATATACACAACAACCAAAACACTAAATGAGGAGAACATCTCTCCTCCTCAATCCCCGGGTCTGAATGCAAACACAGTGGATAGCAGTGCAGCAGGTCACTTGCCCTGTCTATTTCAAACATTAGCCCTGCCAGTAATCTGGAGATTTTAAACATAGGCGAACACAGCAGCACAACACGTTTGTGTATCGGGTCTGAGAGAATTGAGGGGGGAAATATGCATCAAACCCTGTGGATCATGGAGACAAACACATACGACCCGTGCCATGCACACGCTGTGAGAAACAGACGCGTCATCACTCCACTAGCAGATTCGCTCTACGTCACAGATTTTGATCCCGCCCCAAAATTTATTTTAAACCCAGAAGATGAAATTAGCTGACAAAAGCTTAAAATTATCCAGTTTACCCCACAATAAAAGCTGACAGGTGCCAATGTTGTCTTAACTGATGCTTAACACAAACACAAATCTTTAAAATCTCAAAAAGTACTCCAGGGTGTCTTGAACATTTAAGGATTTACTGTACATTTTCTCTTGAAGGATTATACTGTATTATATGCTCCAAATATATTTAACTGCCTCCAATTTCCAGAACTGCAGGCTTTATGAAACCTCATAAAAAATTACATTTAAACAAAAAGATTCTACCATTGTTAAAAACCAAAGAACTCAATAATTTGATACTGTTTTTATTTTAAAAATCTGTACTCGACTTGGAATGATTTGCGTTGTATGTCCTCACCAGTAGGTCTCTGTTTGTTTTGAAACTTTGAATAATTTAGAGGAAGTGCCTGAACACAAAGAATATTAAAAAGCCAATGGGAGTTTATTTGATGTGCTTTGCTGTTAATGTGAAGTGCGTAAAGAATACATGACAAATCGAAAATCAGCAAGACTTCTGAGACTACACAAAACTATAATGATGCACAACAAAACAGAGCTTTTGTGATTTGTGAATAATCTCTTGCTAGAAACGACATTAAAAGGGGAGTTTGTTAAAAACATGCATTTACACTCAAATGTCCTGTTTATATTTGGTCTTATGAGGCCATTTTTGATCATGTTTCTGATTTCTTTGAGAAGAACCTATAGGTGGGTGTACTGTATGTAGACCCTTTTCTGACCTTTTGATTTAATATTACAAAATAACTTCAATTTCCATATGAATGCAAAAGGAGAGAGCAGAAAAAGACACAGAGAGAAGCAGATTTAATTGCTCAAATAACCACACCAAATACTTAGAATTAGGACTGTTTCTTTTTGCCTTTAAAGCAAACTTGTATTTTTAAATGGCAAAGTTTGAACCTAGTTAACTTGCAATAATGTTCACATTTGGTTTGTAGGTGAATAAGACAGTAGGGAGTATTTTGTGGTTGCTTAAATATATTCAGGCAAATAGCTATTTAGACAATAAAAGCAATCCAGCTAAATGTTTTTTTTTTTTTTTTTTACTAAATCTGAAAGTGGTCAAACGCTCAATGCATTTCAATGCCTGTTTAGCCTCGTATTTAAGCATTCTCCAGTTGTGATCAATCAACAGAAATGCATTTTAAAGGGCACCTATTACACAGAATTTACATTTATGAGTTGTTTATAGATGTGTTATATAAGTGTTTGTTGGCAGTGTGTGTACACAGCCACCCACGTTTAATCAAATTTCACTCTAAACTTTTTATTTAATCCCTATAAATCAAAATCAGTCTCTCAGACAAGCTGTTTGAAAAAAAAAAACAAGATTGTGACATCAAAATCTACTGCCCCTGCCCACAACTGTTAGAAGATCTCCCGAATTAACATAGAACAGCGATTGTTGCACTGACATTTGGGAGCTCTAAGCAAATCCAGCCACGAGGCCCAAAAGTTTTAAAATGCACCTTTTGTACTTTTTCATTTTTGTAATTTTTTTTATATATTTAGCTGTTTTTTTCTTATAATACTTGATCTCCTTTTCTACATTTTATTTTAATGCTAAATAATAATAGCATATAAAGCGTGTTGTAAAGCTTTTGAAATTATTTGTTTTCTTATAAATGAATTCACAAATAAAAATAAATGAACTATTTTGTTTTTAAAACTAAATCTTTACTTATTTGACTGCTAGACTGATCCAAGATTGAGAGTGGGACACACAAATTAACTTTTTTAGATCCTCACTGTACAAAATATGATAAAAAAATGATGTTATATATAATTTAAAGGTATAATTTATACTTCTAGGTATTTATTTGGGGGCCCTTAAATTTCCTGGGTCTCTAAGCGGCCGCTTACCTTGCTTATTGGTTAAATCTGCCCCTGGACATGTGCTCAGTAATTGGATGCATGAATCAACAGAGCGGTCTCCATTAACTCCTGTGATTTGAGTTGCTGAAGACACAGTAAATGTATTTTGTTTATGAAGGGATTGATCCTGCTACTCTTTGCAAATCATTTTACACCGGACTGCTTTGTCAATGAGGGTCAGTACAGAGCAGGTTTTGCTGAAAAGAACCACCTGTTTGAGATCTAGTCACACATGCAAAAGTAAGTGGCCTATGCATTGCATCCGGAAAGTATTCATAGCACTTCATTTTTTCTACTTTTTTATGTTACAGCCTTATTCCAAAATAGATTAAATTCATTTATTTCCTCACACAATACCCCATAATGACAATGTGAAAAAAGATTATTTTAAATTATTGAGACTAAAATTGAACTCTTTGGAGTGGATGCCAGGCGTTACGTTTGGAGAAAACCAGGCACCGCTCATTACCAGGCTAATACCATTCTTACAGTAGAGTATGGTGGTGGCAGCATCATGCTGTGGGGATGGTTTTCAGCAGCAGGAACTGGAAGACTAGTCAGGATAAAAGAAAAGATGAATGCAGCAATGTACAGAAACATCTTGAATGAAAACCTGCTTCAAAGTGCTCTTGACCTCAGAGTAGGGTAACGGTTCATCTTTCAGCAGGACAATGACCTAATGCACACCGTCAAAATATCAATGGAGTGGCTTCACAACAACTCAGTGAATGTCCTTGAGTGGCCCAGCCAATCACATTGAACATCTCTGGAAAGATCTGAAAATGGTTGTACATCGTCGCTTTCCATCCAACCTGATAGAACTTGAGTACTGCAAAGAGGAATGGACAAACATTCCCAAAAACAGGTGTGCCAAGCTTGTGGCATCATATTCAAAAAGACTTGAGGCTGTAATTGCTGCCAAAGGTGCATCAACAAAGTACTGAGCAGTGGCTGTGAATACTGATGTACATGTGATTTTTCAAGTTTTAATTTTTTTTTATAAATTTGCAACAATTTAAAAAAATCTTTTTTCACATTGTCATTATGGGGTATTATGTGTAGAATGAAATAAATGAATTTATTCTGTTTTGGAATAAGGCTGTAACATAAAAAAGTGTGGAAAAAGTGAAGCACTATGAATACTTTCCAAATGCACTGTATACAGTATAATCTTTGAAAATCACCTTTCTTAATAATGTGCTGTGTGTTAGTCAGCTCCACCATAAATGCAGAAAAGTAAACAGAGAACTGTAAATTCTATATTGATTATACTCAGGTTGAACAGATAGTTCACCTAAAATTTACAATTTACTCTCCCTTCACAAAACCAGGTCATTTGCATTTAAAAGCACATCCACAAGATCAATTCATTTTTAATTTGACCCTAAAATTGATATTTTCAGCAGGGAATGATATATGACTTGTTGGGTATTTTGACCTGAAACTTCAAAGACTTTTCCTGAAAGACTTTTCACAAATTATATCTTGTAAAAAGGGGGCATGATAGATGCCCTTTAATACCAGGTGTAAACAGGGCCAAAAGGGCCACCAATCAGATTTCTCAGATCCCACCTTTATTTTTTAGCTCTTTCTGCCACAAAATCAAATGCACAATGTTGTGGGATATCAGAGCCAGCAAAGGATGCAAAGCCTTCAAAAATCGATAGAGTGAAGGAAGTAGCCCAGAAGAGCAGGACTGAAGTAAACGGATGCATTTTGAAAGCAGGATCCAAAGGGACCATGTTTCAGCTTTCAGTAAACTGTGACTGAGCACAATGTAACAACATCTGTCTAGCATGTGTTTAAGGCCCTGTTTACACCAGGTATTAAGTTGCATTTTGGTCAGATGTGTGAGACACATTTCCAATTAAATGTGCACCTGGTGTTTTAGTTCATCTCTTTTGTCCCTTTTTGACACACAGGTCAGCTAAAAAATATGTTTGAAATAAATGTACTCACCCTCAGGCTTTTTTTGTTCAGTTGAACATTAAAGAAGTGCTTTATTAAGCTTAAAATGTAGTCTTGGTCTTTCACAGTGAGAAGAAAAAACATTTTACAGGAAAAACTTAACTATTCTGTGTTTCTTGACGATACATTAATGTTTTATAAAGTGGCATCTTTGTGTGCAAGAACACATTTTCGCCTTAGCAAAATCTCCTGAGCACATTCACAACAGATCCACTATTTTCACTATTGGGGCAAATGCTTGTTTGCTTAACCATTTCATTTGGTGCTGATCTGGTCCAGTCAGCAGTCAGTCTTTATTCATTTCCCAAAGGCAATTAGGTTGCAGCATACAAGCATGTCACCCATAATACACAAAAACACATTGTACAATACAATTCTACCCTAAATTTAAAAACTTTACAGCTGAGGGGATGAATGAAAGTTTAAACCGATTTGTTTATATCGAGTTCTATATCGAATACCAGAAGGGGGAAGATAAAACTCATGGTGCATAGGATGGGAAACATCTGACAGAATACTCTGAGCTTTACTCAAAACTTATCTATGGTATAACTGAGCCATGGTCATCTGTTTTCTTCCTGTTGTTTTCCCTCCTAGGTTCACAATTTTCTCCAAACAACTCTTATTTTTCACACTTGAATTGAACCAACAAAGCAAAGAAAAGGATAACAGTGACTGAAAGTATGAACTGTAAAACATGCACATGAGCGATTTATCTATATTAAAAGATCTTAATTTCTGTAAGCTGTATAGTCTTTGTTGCCCCTTCTTACAAAAAATATTAGTATTAACAGAAAAGACAATTTATTATCTAAACAGTTCCCAGATATCTATACTGATCCACACTCTCAACACCCACTCCAATAAAACTTGTTTGCTTACCCTTAATCAGTCTTCTCTTAGAATTAAAATAGTCATCTCTTTAGTCTTAAGAACATTCACATGTAAGAAAGCCTCCTGACACTAGCTGTAAAAATAATCAATAACAAGATCATGCGTGGAGTCTTCCTCACTTCACAAACTAACAATTACAGAAGCGTCAGCAAATTTTAAAATGTACCTATTACTAAAAATACTCCTACAACTATTTGTGTACAGAATTAATAATAATACAGGAGAAAGGACACAACCTTGAGGTGACCCCGTAGATGACACCAACCATTTAGAGAAACAAGTGTTTATTTTAACCCTCTGTGTTCTCTGGACAAGAAAGTCTAAAATCCAACCTACAAGCATTCGATCCAACTCAAATTCATTAATAAGTTTCTCAACCAAAATATGTGGCTGAATGGTATTAAATGCAGATGGAATGGCTGAATGGTATTGGATGCATGGAAACAGTTTAATCTTTGTAATGTAATACAAATTGTTGCCTTACACATAAGTGATGTGGGCGATGATTAGGTATTTCTGTTTTTTGAGACTGCTTCCGCCTAGCCACATGCTCTACCAGTCTAGTAAGGGTTAGAATAGTTGTCTAACCGTGCCTATAATTCACACCCAGAAGGGTTTGTAATCATGGTGCAGCATTCCAGACTCAAGTGAAAACATAACTGGAACCATAACTGATTGTTCTTAGAACAGATCAGTTTTATAGTGGAAAAGTTGCTATTGTTTTACTATATAAAACTTCAATGCATCATTGGAAAACATGGGTATTAATTTTGGGTTGCCTTTATATGTTTGTTTGACTCTAAGGCTTCTATTTTAATGATCTAGCCACTAAAGTGCATGGAGCAAAAGCATTAAGGGCATGTCCGAATCCACTTTTGCTATTTTAAGAATGGAAAAATGCACGCATGGTCTAACAGGGTTGTGCTTGTTCTCCTAATGAGTTATGGGTGTGTTTTGAGCATAACGTGCATTAAACCAATCAGAGTCTCATCTCCCATTCCCTTTAAGAGTCAGTTGTGTCACGCCATGGCGCATTTGCTATTTACATGGTGGACTTTGTAAGTGGAAAAACTGAACGCTTCACTAGTGAGAAAACAGTTAAACAGATCATCTACAGTGCGAGAATAAAGAACAAGCCTCCTCCATTCAGCCTTTTTACTTTCTCTTTCTCTTTACTTTTCCTCTTTACTCCTTTTGTGCATGAGAAAACGGTGTGGTACGCACTCCACTGAAGACATTCATTAGCCTACATGTTTAATTGTGTTCGTTAAGCACAAAGATTTGTTTCAAAACTATTTCTAAATTCAGTTCTAATTTCCAGCAAATGAATAAATGAACAATAATAACGAAGTGTGATCAAAAAACGTATATCCAAACACACATCCTATTCTTATGCTCCATATGGTGATGCACACATCTTCAAAACCCAACAGGTGGACAAATCTAAACTTGTTTCCATTAAAACAAGTATAAATATGCATATAATAAATAATACTGCTGATAATAATAACATTATACAAATGCAAATTGTCATGAATAAACTGAAAAATCCACTCGAGATGAGGAATGGAGGCAGTGTTTTTTTATATTTATGTACAAAATAATACGTTTTGTAATATTTTAATCCTTAATATTTTTTTTCATTTGTAAAGGTGTTTGTGTATTGTTGTACATCCTCTGTGTATTAAGCAATGTGTAAGCATTTAAACCCACATAGGCGCATAATTAACATACTCTGTGCTGGATCTTAGACCTGCTTTAAGATGGTCAATTGTGCAGTCTGGTCAATTGTGTTCAGTTCTTCAAAATAGCAACATATCAACAATGTGCCTTAACACACCTCTATTTTAGACCAGCACGCCCATGAGAAAGTGGCGCAAATGGATTTGCTAATAAAAAAATGTGGCACAAATGTGTAAATTAGGGTTGTGCTGGTCTGAAAATAGCAACAAATTGCACAAAACACGTCTTGCACCTTATTGCGCCAGGTGTATGATGGGGCCCTAAATGTGCCAAAAGCCGTTGACTTGCATTTGATGAATTAACAAGTATCACAGCTTCAGCCAAAGAAAATCTTCTTTGTTATTCTACTGGAGAAAAGAAGTGATCTTAGATGGCCTAAGAATAAGTACATCAACAGCAAATGTTCATTCTAGGGTGAATATTAATGGTTGAGAATTGACCGAGTAATATTTCTTTTTATCTCTCATTTACTCTTTAAAAACTAATAGTAAAAGGGAAATGGTTAAGGATATTGTGGCTGAAGTCGTCAAACTGAACAGAAAAGGACAGACACTTCAAATAGAGAAGCAAATATAGTCTTTAATTGAATCATTTGAGTGAAGATTACAAAAAACACCTTTTTTTCTTTTTATTGTTCACCTACCAATGTGTGCTAACAAAATAAAGATTGTAAACATATTAAATTTGGATTAATAAGCTATATAAGCTGGAAATGTTTCGTTTCTTAAAAGCGTGTGCTGTTGAATTGCTGTTTCAGTATGCTATTGATCCAAGAGATGTGTCTTTTGGACAGAAGCGTGTACACTGTGGGTTTCTTGGGAATCCCACATCCTTTTGAGCCTGAAATGACTCCAACCAGGTTTTTCTTACACTCCAGAGGTCCACCAGAATCTCCCTGAAAAACAAATCATCCTTCAGATATGAAATATTTGCAAACAGCATAAATCAGCATCTGTAAAGCTGAAACTCACCCAACAGGTTCCTCTGTGCTGCTCTGTATTTCCTGCACACAGCATGTCTTTGGTGATGACAGGATTTCTGTTATAGTAGCGGTTGCACAGATCTCTGTCCACCACCAACACCTCCAACATTTGCAGTTTATCAGAAGCTTGCTGGACCGTAAAATCAGTGGTTCCCCAACCTCTCACCACACATTTTGTTCCGGGTGAAACGTCTTTTTCCTTTTTAGGGATTTTGTAGGGTTTTGCTTTCACTT
>CAIGQZ010032312.1:9435774-9449068 GCA_903798205.1 Danio tinwini
ATCAATCAATCAATCAATCAATCAATCAATCAATCAATCAATCAATCCAAAACCCTTGAAATCTGTATTATTGTAACACTGGTAAATGAACTTCCTGTACTTTTACAGGATTTAATGCGATATAACAAAGTGACAAACATCTATAGAGGGAAAATAAAAATAAAATGAAATGAGCTGCTGTACTTTCACTGCAAAAATGCTTGATTTTGTCTTGTTTCTAGTCCAATTATCTTAAATCTTTAGTCTTGTTTTCAAATCAAAATGAAGTGAGTTTTTCCTTAAAACAAGAAAAAAATCTGCCATTGGGATAAGCGAAATGTTCTTATTTCAATGCGAAAAATAAGATTATTTTGCTTACTCTATTGGTAATTCTTTTGCTTGTCTTATAGAAAAACTCACTTAGTTTTAACTATTTATTTCTAAAAACAAGACAGTATTTTTCACTTCTTGATTTAGGAATGTTTAGAAATTGTGGCTTGAAACAAGACAAAAACTGCCTAAAAAGTTAGAAAAGCTTTTTTTGCAGTGTTGATTTTAATATTGAGAATGATTATAAGTGGCAATATCATCATGCAGTAAGTTAGATTATAATATGCAGAGGGAGGAAAACAATCATAATGATGACCATGAACGCCACAAACAACTAAGGGGAACTTTGTGAAATCACAGCTTTCTTTTAGCACAGAAATCAAAGTGCTGCTTAAACTGTGATCTTGTGGATAAACACACTGGTACATTCCTCAAGATGTGTGATCATATTTGCAAACGCCTGCTTAAGATCACAGCAATGAGCAAAATATACAACAAAGTACCACCATGGCAAATAAAACAACACTGGGAAAAGTGTTTGAGGGTTACATATTTAATTTTTTCTTTTCATATACTGCATTAGGTGCCGCTAAAAGGTTTAAATCAGGGGTGCCCAAACTCGGTCCTGGAGGGCCGGTGTCCTGCAACATTTAGTTCCAACACCAATCAGACACACCTAGGCTAGCTAATCAAGCTCTTACTAGGCTTTCTAGAAACATCCATGCAGTTGTGCTGAGGCAAGTTGGAGCTAAAATCTGCAAGATACCAGCCCTCCAAGACTAGCTTGTTGTATTATACAGTTGAAGACAAAATTATTAGCCATGCAGTGAATTTTTTAATTATTTGTCTAATATTTTCCAAGTGCTGTTTAACAGAGAGAAGATTTATTTCAACCATTTTAAACATAAGAGTTTTAACAACCAAATTCTAGTAGCATTTTGTTTGTCTTTGCCGTCATGACAGTATATAATATTTGACAGGATATAGTATTCACTTCAAAGTTCAATTTAAAGACTTAACTAGACTAGTTATTGGACAACAGTGCTTTGTTAAGTAGCCAGTCAGAATGTTTTTAAGGGGGTAATAATATTGGCCTTAACAGTTTTAAAATTTGTTTAAATATAATTTTTTTCAGCAAAAAAGCCTTTCTCCAGAAAAGAAATATCATTGGAAACACCGTTAAACACCGCTTGAAATATTTAAACTGTATTTATTTTAGAAACTTCTATGCAGTTTATTTCATTTACTATTTTATGATGCAAATTGAAACCACAAACAATAAATAAGCTCCATGTGATTCACAAACTATAGGCAAATGCAAATTAGCCAGTATTTTTTACCATGTATATTAGAATGAGTTTATAGTTCTTTTAGTTACACTTTACAATAAGGTTTCATTAGTTAATGTAAGTTAATGGATTTACTAACATGAACTAAAAATGAACAGCATTTATTAACGATAGTTCAACATTTATTAATGCATTATTAAAATACAAAGTCATGCTTGTTAACATTAGTTAACACACTGGGAGTTAACTAACAACAAACAACTGTATTTTCATTAACATTCATTCATTCATTTTCTTTTCGGCTTAGTCCCTTTATTAATCTGGGGTCGCCACAGCGGAATGAACCGCCAACTTATCCAGCATATGTTTCACTCAGCGAATGCCCTTCCAGCCGCAACCCATCTCTGGGAAAATTTTCATTAACAATCATGAATAAATATTCTAATAAATGTATCGTTCATGGTTTGTTCATATAAGTGCATTAACAAACAATAACTAATACAACCATTGTAAAGTGTTACCATTATTATTTAGTATATTGTGTAATAAACATTAGATCAAAAGTGTTAAATTAAGCTCACAGAGAAACATTTCATTTTATATTCATGCCATTTATAACTAGTTATTAAATGAATATGTAATACTTTTAAGAAATGCATTGGGAATGAGAATTTCCTTTAAAACACACACACACACACACACACACACACACACACACACACACACACAATTCATTATTTTAGCTTTATTATTTACAACAACTTTTGCCATCATGCTGAACTGCTCTTGCTAATTGATTTCTATTTCTAATCCAATATAGATTTAAGCACTGCACAGGCTTTCTGCCAGCACAGAAACACTTAGTGGAATTTCAACTCAAAATCTGACAGCAGATCCTCAAAGTTTGTCATGTGTTAAGACTGCATTGCCTTTCTGTCATATCATAATGGCTGGCAACACTTTATTTCAAAGGCACTATTGGATGGGATGGACTTCAAAAGCTTTAAAAAAAGTTACACTAGCGATAAATGGCTATTAGAGGCAAATGATGAGACTGTAATCTCCTGCAAACAGAACTGATCTTAATGAGCAGCCAGATCCCACACATAAGCCGCTTTCACACAAACACAAAAACTCCTTTGACTATGTTGATTTTTCTAGAATTCCCTTGTGGTTGTGTGTCATTAAGAGAGAGAGAGAGAGAGAGAGAGAGAGAGAGAGAGAGAGAGAGAGAGCTGACAATCAACGATTCTGATTAGTTGCAAATGTGTTGCAAAGATGGAGGCTCATAATAATGTTCATCAATAACATGCTTTAGTTACTCACAAACGCAGTTCTCCACCACTCTTAATGGCAAAACTATATGCAGTTGCAACTGTTATTATACATTTGAATGCACTGTTATACAAACGTTAACAGTTATTATTTTACATTACTTTAAATGAGTAAACCGGTTGCCTTAAAAATGACAAGTTGACTTTACTTAAACAAGTAAACCCATTTTAACTTGGGACTGTTAAGTTGATTTAACTTATTTTTTAAGAATTATGCATATAGTTCATTTACTTTAAAAATTAAGGCAACATGTTTACTTAATTTTTTAATAAAGCCAACTAATCGTTTCAAAAGCAACAGGTTTATTCTGCAATAGGTTTTAGCAGATGATTTTGCATAAGTGTTAGCTACCAAGAAGGTTATTTTAGATTAAAAACCTGTAATATTTGGTTAATAGATACAAACACATCATAATATTTGATAGGTTATAACATTTATTCATCCATTTTCATTTAGTTTAGTCCCTTTATTCATTAGGAATCGCTACAGCGGAATGAACCCCCAACTTATCCAGCATATGTTTTACACAGCAGATGCCCTTCTAGCTGCAACCCAATACTGAAAAACATCCATACACACTCATTCACACACATACACTACGGCCAATTTAGTTTGTCCAATTCACCTATACCGCATGACTTTGGACATACAAACAAGCAAACCACACAGAAATGCCAACTGACCCAGCCAGGACTCGAACTAGCAACCTTCTTGCTGTAATATTAATAATAATAATAATAATAATAATAATTCCTTACATTTTTATAGCACTTTTCTGGAGATTCAATGCACACCAGCTGATTGGTGGAGAGGAGACAGAGTGATGAAGCCAGTTATGATATGGGGATGGTTAGGAGGCCATGATGGACAGAGTCCAGTGGGCAAATTTGGCCAGGATGCCAGGGTTAAAGCCCTACACTTTTTCTAAGAACTTCCTGGGATTTTTAATGACCACAGAGGGTCAGGACCTTGGTTTAACGTCTCATCCGAAAGATGGCGCTAACTGAGCAGTATAGAGTCCCCATCAATATACTGGGATGTTAGGACCCACACAGACCCCAAATTGAGCGTCCTCTGCTGGTCTCACTAACACCACTTTCGGCAGCATCCTAGCTTTTCCATGTGGTCTTCTATCCAGGTACTGATTGGGTGCAGCCCTGCTTAGCTTCAGTGGGCAACCATGTGAGAGTTGCAGCTGCCGGCTACCAGTGCAACAGTGCTCACCACTAAGCCATCATGTCGCTTAGGTTATAACATTTATTCTGAAAATTTACAACCAAATAATACATGTTCTTAGACAACTTATAGAGTTTTACTTTGAAATTAGGAAACATTTTTGAAAGAATTTTTTCCTGCTAAGCAAGGCTGCATTTCATATGTGTTAAACATTACAATAAAAACAATATTGCTAAATATTATCTTTTAAAAATTAGATTATTATTTTATATGTGAAAATATTTTATGTATTTAATTCAGCAACTTAAAGACTTTTCAGCAACATCCCTCATGTTTTCATTGTCACATTTACTCCTCTATTATGATAAATGACTAATTTTAATATTATCATTGATTAAATCCTTTTAGTGTGTGCTTCATATTTGGAAACTGTGATATGCTAAAAAACAAAAAGATTTTGATGATTGTTTAAAATAACAGCCTTTATCTCATATAAAACCTTTGGTCTCACTTTATATGAAGTTGCCCTAACTAATATGTACTTACATTGAAACTAATAAAGTGCTACAATGTACTTCTGGTGCAAATACATTTTTACATTGTACTTATGATTGATAAAACATATGCATGTAATTCATTCATTCATTTTCCATCGGCTTATCCCTTATTTATCAGGTGTCACCACAGCGGAATGAACCACCAACTATTCGAGCATATGTTTTACGTAGCGGATGTCCTTCTGGCTGCAACCCAGTACTGAGAAACACGCAAGCACTCACACATTCCCACACACACTCATACACGTCTTTAGACTGTGGGGGAAACCAGAGCACCAGAAGGAAATCCACACAAACACAGGAAGCACATGCAAACTCCACACAGAAACGCCAACTGGCCCAGCTGGGACTCAAACCAGAGACCTTCTTGCTGTGAGGCAACAGTGTTAATCCCTGAGCCACCATGCATGTAATTACATCTGTAATTAATATCTGCAATTACGTCTTTAATTATGCTGTTGATCATTCTTTACACCTAAACCCAGCCATACCACCAAATCTGTCACTATCCTGACCCGTATCGTTCCTCAAATGTTCTGCAATACATTACGAACACAATACTTACATTGTATTTATTTTTTTGATCCAAGTACATAGTTAAGACCACATGATATAAAGTGGGACCCAATCTTTTGTAACATTAAAAGTGTCTTTTTCAGAAACTTGCGCTCAATGTAGTTTGTCCTTGATGAGTAAAACGAAAGGAAAAGTTAAAAAAAAAATGTCTCTCAGCATAGACAACAATCAGACATTCTAAGAAGTCACAAAACATTTCTTCAGTATGCGAAATCCATTGTTAGCATATTTCTAGCTTAGATGTACCTGAATGGCCACATGTGAACAGTTCACTTTAGCGCATTGATGGCGGTGGTTTGTGTTTTTATATTCAGCCGATTAAACTGTGCTCATGCTTTGGCAGAGTAATTCTGAATAAATAGACAGCTTCAAATAAATGCCCTTGATGCAAACCGTGTGGTGTCTTTTTCATCAAGGAATTCTTGCGCTCGAAGGCATAATTACAGAGCTCAAGCACCTTCAGCATGTATTCATGGACATCTGAGAGATCTAAGAGGCTTTATCTAATTCACGCCTTTGGCATGAGAGTCATTACTAAAGGCTATTCCATGACATATTTTAGAATGCCCCAGCACATTTATTTATATGTTTGTTTTATTTATTGATCCTAAAGTGATTTATTTAATGGAGGCTGGTGGAAAAGCCTTTGAGACATCCATTTTTTTGACTCTGGAAACTTTTATTTCACCCAAAAATTGGGCAAAAAATAATAAAACCATTTACTCACCCTCATGTCCTTCCAAACCTCTTTGACTTTCTGTGAAACACATAGGAAAACATTTTAATGAATGGTTCATCTGTTGCTGTTTATACCAAGCAAGTCAATGGCAGAGAGCTATTTTGTATTAGTATTTCAAATGTTTTATATAAAAAACAACAACAATGACACATTTAAAAAGTATTTCTGTCTATAAATGATGTATATTGACAACACGTTCATTTGTTTAATTAGCTAAACCGTGTTTCTTTTTTTGAATGAATCTGCATTTAAAAATTTTGAATCTGCATTTTTTCTGCATCAGGTGAACCAACAATTCAACGGGCCACGCACACACGCACCACACACACACACACACACACACACACACACACAGGACATATATACATATACATATAGACTCATCGGCCACTTTATTAGGTACATCTTTCCAACTGTTCATTAACACACATTTCTAATCAGCCAATCACCATCATGCTATCATGTAAATATGGACCAAAAACTCTGAGGAACATTTTCAGTACCTTGATGAATCTATGCCATGGAGGATTAAGGCAGTTTGGAAGGCAAAATGGGGTCCAACCTAGTACTAGTAAGGTGTACCTAATAAAGTGACCGGTGGTGAGTGTATACTGTATGAATGTGTGTTGCAGCTTGATCTTATGATGAAACTATGTTACATTTTGTTAGTTTAGTGGCTAATTCATATGAATTCGTACATGTTCAGTCGTATGATAATGTACGATTTTAAAAAGGAGGCATGGCACGCAACTATGCCACTAAACCTAATCATCATTGGGGATGAGCAAATCATACCAAATTGTACAAATGAGATTGTACGAATTTCTATGAATTAGCCACAAAATCAAAAAGTTACGAATCGCCATGAGATTGTGACCACACCATTAGATTCACAATTGTCTCCTATTTCCAGTTAATTACACAAATACAATAATCAATAACAAATACAGAAGAAAATAAGGCAAATTTTGAGACAGAACTCCAGTCTGATATCAACAGCAGCAAAGTATACAGTATTAGCCTGCCATACAAAAAACACGAAGAGTCACCCAGTGGACAAAACTAGTTAGAAACATTATTTCAAACCATGTGAATGACTGTTATATATACATTTTTTTCTCTTTCATCGTCTTTTTAATTCTCTTATTATAATTTTTTTTTTTATTTGTGTATACATTTATAAATGTTCTAAGTGAGTTTGTTTTTTTTCTTTTTTGAATGTATGTTTGTATTAATTAATTACTTTACGTACTATACTACACTTTATGTAATCTGCAATGCGTTGGCATTACTTGACAAGACATTAAAACTCTTTTGATTTGAATTGAGAGAGAGAGCAAGAGAGAGAGAGAGAGAGAGAGAGAGAGAGAGAGAGAGAGAGAGAGATTAGATGAATAGAATGATGAATAGAATAGATGACTCAGTGACTCACTCATTAGATATTTACCTCCACCTACTGGAAGCTTTATTAAGTTTCTTATTGTATCACTGTATCATTTCAAACATGTATGAATTAATTACTTTTGCAGAACAAAATAAAGATTGTAAAGAAGCAGTTTTGGTGACACGATGGCTCAGTGGGTAGCACTGTCGTATCTGCGTGGAGTTTGCATGTTCTCCTCATGTTCGCATGGGTTTTCTCCAGGTGCTCCGGTTTCCCCCACAGTCCAAAGACAAGCGCTACAGGTGAATTAAATAAACTAACTTGTCTGTAGTGTATGTGTGTGAATGAGAGTGTATGGATGTTTCCCAATACTGGGTTGCAGCTGGAAGGGCATCCGCTGTGTAAAACATATGCTGAATAAGTTGGTGGTTCATTCCGCTGTGGGACTCGCTAATGAATACAGAGATTAAGCGGAAGGAAATTAATGAATGAAAAAAGCAGTTTTTGGAGCTTTAATAAATATCTAGAATATATACATATATAATTTTAGATAGTTTTATTTAAGAATTTATTTGCAATTTACAGCCTAACAGTTCATGTGTACTGTAATACATTTTGTGAATCAAAGAATATCTTTCTAAAGCTACTTATAGGATGTTTAATGTGTACTGTAGGTTACTGAATCATTTAGAATAACTGAATTGTTCCCAGTGATGGGTTGCAGCTGGAAGGGCATTCGCTGCGTAAAACATATGCTGGATAAGGCAGTTGGCAGTTCATTCCGCTTTGGCGACCCCTGAATAATAAAGGGACTAAGCCGAAAAGAAAATGAATGAATGAATGAATGAATGAATGAATGAATGAATAAATAAATGAATGAATTGTTCCCAGTACTAGCTGGAAGGGCATCCACTGCGTAAAACATATGCCTGAATAAATGGTGGTTCATTCCATTGTGTTGACCCCTGATAAATAAGGGACTAAGCCGAAGGAAAATGAATGAATGAATGAATAACTGAATCTCTCAACACAGCTAGTTTAAATCAGTGTAGAACATTTTGAATAGAGAAAATGTGCCAAGAACAAGAGACAATTAATCATTTTGTGTAAAAAAAAAAAGCAAGACGGAAATGCTAAATATATACAGAATGTCACACCATCTTAATTTTCAGTTTTTAAAACAGTATGTCATTACTGCTTACTAAAGTTCTGTCGATTATGTTTATAGTCAACTAAAGTGATTCAGACACATCTCAGCGAGCCTCACATAAGATTTGTTCATTTGCTGAACAAGTACATTTCAAATGTACTGTAGATCCAGCAAAACCTTTGCTTGCTTCACCTGGCATAAGAGTTGGTTTCCCTGAGGAAATACAATGACATGACAGTGTATCAATTGCCTAAATGAAAAAAAAAATAGACACAGTGGGAGCAGATACCTGTGACAAGTTTCTGACTCATCCATCAGTCAGCCTGCAGCAAACAACAAAGCCAATTATTTCTCACGACAACGCATGAAATTAAACCTAATTTCAACTAACAACTGCAAGGCTTTTTGTTTTGGGAATATTCGGATGACTGAACAATTATGTGTGACAAAAAGTATGACTTTTGCATATCTAGGTATTATCTAGGTATTGCATATCCTAGAGCTGGCCGGCCATCTAAGCTGAGTGATCAGGGGAGAAGGGCCAAAAGACTCAAGTTACAATAAAACTTGAATAATTTTTTGACACTTTTTAATTTCATTTCCACTTTCCCTGTTTCCCTTTTTCCACTTTTAATTTTGGTCTTATCTTAACTTGACTTGAAAAAAACTAATCCATAAATCTCTACTTCAAAATTAAATTATTTAAATAATGAATAATAATACTATTATTAACAATAATGTTCACACTTTGCAATAAGGATTCATAAGTTAATGTATTTTCTAATGTGAACTAATAATGAAAAATACCTGTACAGCATTTATTAATCATAGTTTAACATTTGCGAAAGCATTACTTGAATCTAAATTCCAGATTGTTATCATTAATGCACCATGAGATTTTATTTACACAATTATATTTCCATTAACAAACAAGAATATGAATAAATACTGTAGGAAATGTATTATTAATTGTTTGTTCCTATTAGTAAATGCATTAACTAACATTAACTAATGCAGTCTTATTGTAAAGTGTTACCATTATAAAAAGAAAGAGAAATTAAAAATATTGTATAAAGTTCTATGTTAAAATTACATTGCATCTGGAAAGTATTCATAGCACTTCACTTTTTCCATATTTCTTTGTTACAGCCTTATTCCAAAATGGATTAAATTCATTTATGTACTCAAAATTCTACACACAATACACTACGATGACAGTGTGAAAAAAGATTTTTTGAAATTGTTGCAAATTTATTGAAAATAAAAAACATGTACAATACAAACGTGTGAAAAAGTATTCACAGCCTTTGCCGTGAAGCTCTAAATTGAGCTCAGGTACATTCTGTTTACACTGATCATTCTTGAGATGTTCCAGCAGCTTAATTGGAGTTTACCTTTGGTAAATTTAGTTCATTGGACATGCTTTGAAAAAGCACACACCTGTATATATAAGGTCCCAGGGTTGACAGTGCATGTCAAAGCACAAACCAGACATGAAGACACAGGAATTGTCTGTAGACCTCCGAGACAGCATTGTCTCAAGGCACAAGGCTAGGGAAGGTTACAGAAACATTTCTGCTGCATCATTTGTAAGTGGAAGATGTTTGGAACCACCAGGACTCTTCCTAGAGCTGGCCGGCCATCTAAGCTGAGTGATCAGGGGAGAAGTGCCTTAGTCAGGGAGGTGATCAATAACCCGACAGACTCTGTCTGAGCTCCAGCTTTCTTCTGTGGAGAGAGGAGAACCTTACAGGACAACCATCTGTGCAGCAATCCACCAATCAGGCCTGTATGGTAGAGTGGCCAGGCGGAAGCCAGGAACGCCAGGCGTTACGTTTGGAGAAAAACAGGCACCGCTCATCACCAGGCTACTACCATCCCTACAGTGAAGCATGGTGGTGGCAGCATCATGCTGTGGGGATGTTTTTCAGCAGCAGGAACTGGAAAACTAGTTAGAGGGAAAAATGAATGCAGCAATATACAGAGACATCCTGAATGACAACCTGCTTCAGAGTTCAACTAAGTTTAAACCTGCTTGGCCTCAGACTGCGGTAACGGTTCATCTTCCAGCAGGACAATGACCCAAAGCACACCAGCAAAATATCAATGGAGTGGCTTCACAACAACCCAGTCAATGTCCTTGAGTGGCCCAGCCAGAGCCCAGACCTAAATCCTATTGAACATCTCTGGAGAGATCTGAAAATGGCTGTACATCGTTGCTTTCCATCCAACCTGATAGAGTTTAAGAGGTACTGCAAAGAGGAATGAACAAACATTCCCAAAGACAGGTGTGTCAAGCTTGTGGCATCATATTCAAAAAGACTTGAGGCTAACTAGTTAACTTAATTTGAGTTGGGACAACATGAATGAATTATTTCTTAAGCTACGTTTTGCAATGTCTATGATTTTACTGTTAAAAATATCTTTAGGGTAATATATCAACCAATTTTACTGTGCATGGTACATAGGTTAGTTAATAGCTAAATTGTATCTTTATTTTAATATATTGACTTGGAGGCAACACGGTGGCTCAGTGGTTAGCACTGTCGCCTGACAGCAAAAAGGTTGCTGGTCCGAGTCCCGGCTGTGCCAGTTGGCATTTCTGTGTGGAGTTTGCATGTTCTTCCCATGTTCTGCTCTGGCAATCCCTGATGAATAAAGGGACTAAGGCGAAGGACAACGAATGAATGAATGAATGAATGAATGAATAAATGAACGAATGAATGAATGAATGAATGAACGAATGAATGAATGAATGAATGAATGAATGAATATTGAGTTGCTTGACAATTCTGTGTGGCAAAAACAAAACATGCATATTTAGGAAATGTTAAAGACACTTCTGTTACACGAAACTTGGATGACCTTATCATACATTTAAACATTTAATTTGGGTCTTGTCATACCTTGACTTTTGAAGGAAAAAAAAAAATCGCTGTTGGATACTCTTTTGCCCTCAGAACTGCCTTAATCCTTCATGGCATATACTCAACAAGGTACTGGAAATATTCCTCAGAGATTTTGGTTCATATATTGACATGACGGCATCACGCAGTTGCTGCAGATTTGTCGGCTGCACATCCATGATGCGAATCTCCCATTCCACCACATTCTAAAGGTTCTCTATTGGATTGAGATCTGGTCACTGTGGAGGCCATTTGAGTACAGTGGCCGGTGAGTGTATATGTTTCTTTCTAAATCTATATTTCATACCTAAATTGATAATAAGTTTACATTTTATTTATAATTTATCACAATTTATCAACCAAATTTAAAATGCATGGTGCGTAGATTGACCATTAAATCATGTAATTACTTGAATCAGTTGATGAATCTATGTGACAAAAACATAACGTGCATATTTAGAAAACACTGAAACTTGCTTGACCTTTTCATACATTTAAATAATTAATTTTGCTCTCATCTTACCTTTCCTAGAGCGCAAAGAGGATTTTATAAAAGAAATGCATGGATCTTCATCGTGAGCTTCCTTGAAACCAGCTGCTTTTACATATGGTCTCTGAAATCAGATGCATAAATTAACACAATTTATGCATTAAACAGCTATTTCACACATACAGTGTACTGTACATTCTGCACAGATTTAAAAAGTAAACAAGATAATGCTTTCTTAAGCACAACAAAGGCTCATATTAATTCAGGATGCTCCGTTGTGCAGAATGACATTTGGGTTTCGTTCTCACTCCATTTGAGCTTGTCGTGTTTAATGAAATATTCAGCAGTCAATGTTCATTTTGGTTTTCTTGTATCGAGTGACGTCAAGACTGACACCTGAACTGTGTGACCTGTGTTTCAACTCCACACAACAGAAACAATCTCGTGAGATGTGACAGTGTGAACGTACAGTAGTGTTAAAAAAAGGGACAGAGGGAATGATCTGATGGCGCGAGGATGTTGTTCATGTCCCCCTGTCTGAATCCTGTAGGGAAATCTGTTGATGAATTATGCATATGAGCACAAATAAAAAACAAACAAACAAAAAAACAAGCTGCTGCGGAGACTTAATTAATGATTGATCACTGGACGTGCGCATATGCACTCAGATTAATAGAAGTCTTGCCAAGAGCAATGTTTGAGAAGCGCTCGAGTCAATTACTTCAAATAATGAGCATTTGTTCCAATTTTAAGTTGATTTAAGAATGTCACAATTAGATTGGTCAGGGTTTATTTTCAACGTCCCTTAATGTGAATGAGGCATGCGTCCAAATTGAGGATAGACAATAAAATGTTTACCTGATTTAATACAATATATGAATGATAATTGAACAGTAATTGCTCAAACAAACCAATTATAATATAGCCTAATAATAGGTTACATTGGTTACAATAGCTTTCATTGGTTTGTCAGTTGACCTGTATCCAGATAGACAGACAGACAGACATTTTTCTTCGGCTTACTTTCAGAGGTCGCCACAGCGGAATGAACTGCCAAATATTTCAGCATATATTTTACTCAGCAGATGGGTTTCCTCCGGGTGCTCCAGTTTCCCCCACAGTCCAAAGACATGCTGTACAGGTGAATTTAATAAACTAAATTGGCCGTAGTGTATGAGTATGAATGTGAGAGTGTATGGATGTTTCTCAGTACTGAGTTGTGGCTGGAAGTGCATCTGCTGTGTAAAACATATGCTGGATAAGTTGGAGGTTCATTCCGCTGTGGTGATCCCAGATTAATCAGAATAAAGAGACTAAGGCAAAGGAAAATTAAGGAATAATATAATATAATATAATATAATATAATATAATATAATATAATAT
>CAIGQZ010032312.1:9449078-9470466 GCA_903798205.1 Danio tinwini
ATAATATAATATAATATAATATAATATAATATAATATAATATAATATAATATAATATAATCAATAGAATATTAAGCAAACTTCATATTTCATGAAGAAATTTGGTAAATTTACTATCATAATTTAAATGAATAGCTTAATTTTTGATTAGTAGCGTGCATTTCTAGCACATAACAACAAAAGTTTGTATGTTACTTTAACTATAATTTACTGAGTTAATTAGGTTTCAACAAAATTGTTTGTTATAAAAGGTTTAACTTATTTTTTTAAACAGTCTTCAAAAATGTATTGCATTGATTTACACATAAAAATATACAAAGAATTGCATTTTTTTAGACTTTTTTCACATTTTTTTATTTACTTACAGGTTATCTAAAATTAGCTTTCCATAGATTTTGTTTTACTTTATTTATAGAAGATGTACAGTTGAAGTCAGAATTATTAGCCCCACTGAATTATTACCCCCTAATAATTTCTGTTTAAGAAAGAGCAGATTTTTTCAACACATTTCTAAACATAATAGTTTTAATAACTCATTTCTAATAACTATTTTTTTTTATCTTTGTCATTATGACAGTAAATAATATTTTAATAGAAATTTTTCAAGACACTTCTATATGCTTTAAGTGACATTTAAAGGCTTAACTAGGTTAATTAGGTTAACTAGGCAGGTTGGAGTAATTATGGCCCGTTTCCACTGAGTGGTAGGGCACAGTACGGTTCGGTTCGGTACACTTTTATGGCCGTTTCCACTGTCAAAAGCGTACCGAACCGAACCGAACCATACTGTACCACTTTTTCGACACCCTTTCGAAAGGGTACCAAAGACGAGAAAGGGTAACAAAAGGTGGAGCTACACGCGCAGCTAAACGCTGATTGGTTTACAGACATTTGTCACGATCTCGTGGAGCTACAAAGATTCAAAACAATGGAGCCGCCATGTTTTTAAATACACAGCCGAGACAACTATATGCATATAATAACGATCCATGGATGACCCGGGCTCAAACAAACCTTGTCATTGTCTTGATGAACAGCCACAAAGCCAAGAATCTGCCGTGTCCTGTTGTTTTACGAGGCCGTCTAAAAGTCTAAAAGTGCGAGCGGTTTTCGCTTTCTCCAGGGAGCTCACGATCGCGTCTAGATTTGATATAATGAACTTCTTGAGCTGATGATAATAACGTGTGTGTGATTAATGAAGCGTCTTTGACATCTGATCCATTCAGAAAGAAAAGGACAAACGTGAGAGTGAAGTGCGGAAAAAAGGACAAGCCCAACAAAACACAGGAGCAAATAGTTTCAGCAACCTGAACAATCTGCCATAAACAAATCATGAACAAACTGCCATGTTTATCGTGGGGTGGAGATGGGGCGGTTGCGCGCGACCGGAAGAGCACGCTCACAAGCACCAGGTTTAAGCCGGACTGTACCAAAATGCTGAGGAGCGGGGAGTGGGGGGGTGAAATTCCGGGAGTTTTCCGGGTGACAGAACAATACGGGAGACGGGTCTGAAATACGGGAGATTCCCGAGAAAAACGGTAGTGTTGGCAGGTGTGACCCGTACTGACCTGAACCGTACCGTACTGTACCACTCAGTGGAAACGAGCCATTAGGCAAGTTATTGTATAACAGTGGTTTATTCTGTAGACTATCGAAAAAAATATATAGCTTTAAGGGGTTAAAAATTTTGACCTTAAAATGGTTTTTTAAAAAATTAAAAGCTGCTTTTATTCTAGCCAAAATAAAACAAGAAAAATATTATCAGACATAAAATTTCCTTGCTCTGTTAAACATCATTTGAGAAATATAAAACAAATAAAAGAATTCAAAGGGGGGCTAATAATTCAGACTTCAACTGTATATATGTTTATAAAATTATCCCAGTCTGATATTTTTAATCAGTTTGACTAATTTAAGTTGACATCACTAGCAAATTTCATTTGATTCAACTAAACAATTTAAGTAATATTATTTGTTATACTATAGACAGCTTTATCTACGACTTTCTCAATATTTAGATTTTTTTGAAACCCTTAGATTCAAGATTTTAAAACAGTTGGATCTTGACTAAATATTATGCTATCATACATTAATGGAAAGTATGTTTATTCTGATTTCGGATGACGTAAGAATCTCAATTTCATTTCATTTTATTGTTGCTTTTATGGTCCAGGGTCACACACATATACAGTATAGGGTGGTATATTCCAATTCAATTTCTTTTATCCAATTTCTGGAGCTTACACTTCTCATTTCTCTCAGTTGAAGTTGTGATCTGCCAATGGCACAGAAGGCAGAAATTGAGCTCTTCTATGTTATGAAGAGTCTGATTTCAGCTGACCTTTGAAGTTGTGACAATACTTGACGTAACATGGTTGCCAAGAAACTGTTTTGCCAGGTGAGCTGCTGTTTAAAGCACAGTCCTATTAGTTGAGGACGGACAAGAGCACGAGACAGAAACATGCAGTGGAATGGCTCTGATCAGCATGAATCATCTCGATTATTGGTCTGTCATTTAATTGTTATTATTATTATTTAAAAACAAAAAACTAACTATTAACACTGTAATAACACAATTATAGCATATATATTTCCCCCTGCTTAACAAGAACCGAATGGTTAATCCCACAGGCACCCCAGAGCTTTATTAAAGAGTTTCTGTGCACCATCACATGCCAATGAGAAGGATTTGCAGAGGGGCAGAGATCTCTTCATTAAATCTGACCCGATACTGCAGCTTATGCACTAATCAACCCTTAGTCACTTTCTAGGCAACATGATCAAACTTTTAAAGGTGCATGCTGCTAATAAACTGTCAGTGGCAACTTATGTATTAGGGAATATATGTTTGCTAGTGGTCATGTATCTGTCATTAAGTAAAATCATATACAATACACATTCTGTTTAATCAAATAAATACTGAACTCAGTGTGAGAATCATATTTTAGCCTGTCAATCAAAATAAAAGAAACCTCTATTTCATACTAGAAAAGCAAGATTTCAAAAACAAACCACTTTATATGCAAATCTGTATCATCTTTTATACCCTAGCCTAGGGACACTGTTTAGAAACAAAAGTTAGCTGAAACTGTAATAGTTATACATTTTTTTCCATCCAATATATTTATCTGGGTTTCTAGATTATTTTCTGATTTATTTTTGTCAGCTTCTGTTTACTTAAAGTCTTAGCTTCCAAACAAAACAGTTTAAAAAGGTTTCATTTCCACTGTTGTACAGAAAAAAAAGGACTTACAGCTCACTTTGAACACACGTTGAATTTGTCACAATGGGGACCTGCAGTATGAGACAATTATACATTTTAAATAAAATAATTAATATATAAAATGCATGGTTTTGCTCTCAGATATTTATACAGTGATTAAAGCAAAACACTGAAGGCAAATTTTTAGATGTTTGTCTTTTTGACTATTCATACAGTTTTTTTAGCTGTTTGTTAAAAGGTAAACATCCACATTAACTTATTTATATTTTTTGCTTATATGTGTCCTAAAAACTACTCACATTAAACTTTCCTGCAAGCAATAATGGATCCACATCTCTATTCAAGCATTCAGAGCAGCGCATCACAACGAGCGCCACTGTCTTGTGCTGCGTAAAAGCGCACGCCATCCAATCCATTGACACTTGGCTGTATAAAAAACGCAGCGAACTGTCAGTGTGCGTGAAGCTAAGGACGGACAACAGATTTGTCAGATAAACATCATTAGAACGGAAGCTGAAAACACCCCTGTTTAGATTTAAGATACATTTGGTGCTTGTCACCGCTGCAATGTGCGCGCAAAGAGCGACGATTGTATCCAGGGAGGACTATGATGACAATGACATACAGTGGAGATGGGAGAAGTTGGAATATTGAGCCTCCTGAGTAATTAACTAAACCAGAATGGACAATCTACAATAAACAGCAGCAATGGAAAAGACTTCTGACATCGAGCGCGCCGAGTACGCGTCTGGAAGTCTCCCGTTAACTGAATACAACGTGAGCTTCGCGGTAAACAGGACTAATCTTTCGTGGAGTGACTTTCAGGATCTCGGGGATAAACCCGACTTTATGGGAGACGGATCAGCGGTGCTGAGAATAATCATCTCTATCATTTACTCGGTGGTGTGTGCGCTGGGTTTAATCGGAAACATCCTCGTCCTGTATCTCATGAAGTCCAAACAGGCATGGAAGAAGTCCTCCATCAACCTGTTTGTGACCAGTTTGGCGGTCACAGACTTTCAGTTTGTTTTGACGCTTCCCTTTTGGGCTGTGGAGAACGCCATGGATTTCACGTGGCTATTTGGGAAGGCGATGTGTAAGATAGTTTCTTTTGTCACGGCTACGAACATGTATGCCAGCGTGTTCTTCCTCACGGCGATGAGCGTCGCGAGATACTGCTCCGTGGCTTCGGCGTTGAAAAGTAAGAGACGTCGGCTGCGTTTCTCCGCGCAGTGGATGACTGTCATCATCTGGATAGCCGCGGTCGGTGCCGCTCTGCCGAACGCGATTTTCTCAACCACAGCCACGGTTTCTAACGAGGAACTGTGTCTGGTGAAATTCCCCGACCGAAGCGGAGACGCGCAGTTTTGGCTGGGTTTATATCACGCGCAAAAAGTACTTCTGGGTTTCCTCATTCCGTTCGGAATAATCAGCATCTGCTACCTGCTACTCCTGCGCTTCATAACTAACAAAAACATTAACACATCGAGCGCTAAAAGACGGTCTAAAGTGACCAGGTCTGTGACAATCGTGGTTTTGTCTTTTTTCCTGTGCTGGCTGCCGAATCAGGCGTTAACAGCGTGGGGTATTTTGATAAAACTCAACGTGGTGCACTTCAGTTATGAGTATTATACCACACAGGTGTATATTTTCCCTGTCACGGTGTGTTTGGCACATTCAAACAGTTGTCTCAATCCCATTCTGTACTGTTTGATGAGGAGGGAATTTAGAAAGGCGTTGAAAAAGCTGTTTTGGCAAATCACATCACCTTCTGTGACGAATATGAGACCTTTTACCGCATCCACGAAGCCCGAGCAGGACGAGCAGGCGCCCGCGCTGATTCCTCTCAGTCCTGCGGAGCCCGCGCTCGTCTTCTATCCTCCAGGGGTTGTCATTTATAACGGAAGAAACGACCTTCTGCCTAACAGCACATAATAAGAAGTTAATGAGGAGGATTCAAACTCCAGACAAAGGCCAACTTTGTTTCATTGCCAATTAAGTTGCTGTCAGAAATCCCCGTGCAGAGTAAAATCCGGTCTGGACACCGTGTTGAAATGGACGGATGCTTCTGTCACCCAAAACACTCCTTAATTGTGCGTCTCGGTGTGTACACATTGGCAGGGGATTAAGAAGAACACTGCGGTTCGATTAAGTCATGATCTGAACCATAGTGTGCACCAAACAAGCAGACCGTAAACAAGCACCAAACAAGCAGACCGAGTTAAGCCGTGGTCCACTTCAAAATCAACTTTGGTGTGGTTTGATTAAAAACTAATGCAACTTGGACAAAAGACATCTAATGAATGAACAACAACAACAACAAAAAAAAAATATATATATAAATTATATAATGTTAAAGCACACCTTTTTTTCATTATGCAAAATCATCCATTACTGTTCAGTAAAGACTTTGGAAAATGCCATCTCCTTACACCAAATCTTTGTTTGTGTATACAATGAATATGCAATTGTGTATGCAATTTACATATGTTATAAGGTCTTGAGTTCTCAACTGATATAAATATATCATTTGCACATATAAGTGCACCGGCACACATCATTGTTTGCAATGTGTGTGGTAATGGTAGCTTAAATTAGTTTTCTAAATTTTACTGGGCTCATTAGGTAAGGGTTTGAGTAAAATGTTATTATTTTATGTTATAAACATCTGCTTAAATTTCTTTCAAATTTTAAATGGAAATGTTCTCATTTAGCGAATTTAAAAACATATTTTCAGAAAGACCAGTGTATAATAACGTGTTTCCTGTCACATTTGCCATGCTAAAACACTGCAAAGTTTGTAACTTTGTAACGACATTGTGTGTGACTCGTTGCAGAAAGGCTTGAATTATCTCCACAACAAATACATCAAATAATCACTGAGAAAGTTCTTACTGTAATATTTCTGACAAACGTTACAGGAGATCTGCTTCCTTCATGTCTGTCACTGTGCTGTTTATCTGACGCAGCCAAGGTGGAGATTAAGGCACACTCTGACAGGCACGTGGGACCGGTGGGTGGGGACAACTAGCATTAAAGGCACAGGCCACAAAAACAGCTACATTGTGTTCAGAGGAGAAAATTCCAATATTTTGAAAGGTATAATACAGGGGCATCGCTAGACCCAATTTACTGGGGCATGTGCCCCAGTAAAAATTGCCAGTGCCCCAGTGAATGCTGTGAGATATGATTTACATAATATTGAAAGTGTATCTAAAGAGTGGTAATCCCGCAATAAGGACGTTATTCTCTATGTGCAACCGAACCAGCGCTGGTGAAAGCAACGAGTTTATTCGAAAAACAAACTGACGAATCTCTGCATGTGCGCAGAAAACCAGACCTACGTGCCTGGCACACCACTCCAGCAAGTGCCAGTAGTTAACATGCACGCCGAAAAGAGTACTTGTTGCTCAAGCGCCGCTCAAGCGTTGTGAAAAAGGCATAAGAGCCTTTTATGCGAAGGTGACAGCAGGCAGTGAGTTTTGCAAGTCGACAAAACTAAAGTTTATAACTACAAACCATGCCTCCTGATAGATTTTTTTGTATGAAGTAAAAAGGAGGGATGACGAATATGGGGGGTAAGGTAATAAACCTAATTTTCTGTCATATGTGTCAAGTCTAAGACAATACTATAAAACATATCTTTTGTATTTTATAAAATTGTCTATAGAATTTCATTCAAATTAAATTATTATTTATGCAAAAGATTGCATATCACTCCCATTGTGTCTTTACGTTTGTTTTCCAGTTACATTTAGGATTAATTAAATGTGTGACAACATGGTGCTTTTAATTGTTTATTTTATGGCAATGTAGCTTTAATTATCAACATTTTTATTTTAAATTGAGAAGAAATGTCCGAAGTAGTTTACAGAACAAAAGAAAAAAAAAAATTTTGCTCAAAAATATAACTGCATATCAAAAATCCAGAGAAACTGAGAATGTTCTAGTGCTTTCATTATTTTTTCTCCAAAGCTGTATTTGTTTTAAAGGTGCTGTATGTAAGCTTTTGACTCTTCTTACGCATACAAATACCATAATATGTTTACAGATATTTAGGAAACATACAAAATGAGCATATCTGAAAACCAATGCTAATGTCAGTTACTCTGCTTTGAAAATGTGCGTTCCTTGTCGGAGTGTCTGCCTTTAAGTCTGAATAACTTCACCCACTGCCAGTTTACCCAATTACATTTCAACACCCTGGGTTGCCTTGATGGAGAAAACAGCCTATTTCATTCCAATAGCGCCCTCAATGTACACTAGCACGGCCAAAAATGTAACCTCCATAGAGGACAGTTGCAGATTCTGAAATGAGATGCAGTTTGAGTAATAAAAATCCAACAAACTCAAACAATACAAAGAATAAATGTAAGCATTAGCTGACCAGACACAATTACCTGCTGGCGTCATCAATCTGGCAACCTGCATATGTCTGAAGCCTCATTCACACTACAAGCAACTCGCAGCAGCAAAGCGACAAGCAACCATACATTTCAATGGAGAGTGAGTGACTTCCGGCGCCCTTTATCTACGCGAGCGTCAGGGACTGTTGGCGACCAGGTGTGTGTGTCAAGTGACGCAACAAAGCTGGGAATCCTTTAACTTTATGCAAATAAAGAGCGACTTTCTTAAGCGACAGCCAATAGGAGCAGTAGTAGAGCTCATGCGATCTTCTCTCAGCTATACACCCCTGCGTTTGCAACAGGTCGCCACCCAGAGTGACAAACAGCTACAATGTCTTTGCTTTAAAACAATACAAAGAATACAAACATGAACTTTAGCTGATCAGCTTACTGTGTAAGATTCGACTTTCTGATCGTCAATCTGGTAACCTGCAATGGTCCAGTCTGAGGAGGAAAAAATCCCAAAAGCAAAACTTCATTTGGACTGAAATACCTTGAACCACTGTGTCAATCCTTCATACAGCACCTTTAAAAAGAATCGTGTGAACAAATCAAGATTACCAATCTACAAGTGTGAACACACCCTCAACTGAATCCACTCCAGATTTTCTAATTCCCCCTAGTGCGAGAAACCCTTTCCTATCAATCACTGAGAAGAAGAGAAAGCTCAAAATGACACTCAAACGCATTATTTAACCTCCACTAGCATTGCTCATACACTAATCTGGAACTGTGAAACAATCAAATTACAAAGCAAGAGTGTTATGTATACTCATTAGAGTAGCATCTAATCCACAATGCATGGATGCATATATTTTCATACCAGTTGGTTTACAAAAAAAAATCTATTTGCAGCGATTATTTCCATGAATGTGTCAGTAATGCTTGATTTAGGTTTACCTACTAATTCACAGTAAGGTCCAAATGTGTATTTTTGCACAATCCATATCCAGAAGCAGAATAACATCTTATATCAGCCAGTGGTGTTACTGGGTAAGATTAAAAACGTAAACAAATCCTCCAAAACCTGTCAATTTGTTACTCAGATCAGGTTGTATGTAAGTAAACAATCTTGGGCTGATTTAAGATGTCTTTTAAACAGGGTAAAGAGCAAGTGCAGTGCTTCCCACACTTAGACTTTACTTGGGTGTGCACACTTTTTTTTGTATATGCCTAATAGCCAAACATCCAAGATCGATTAACCAGTGGAAAATCTCCTCTCGCCCTACACATTTCCTACTTACCGTTGTGTGCTCTGCAGAGACCCACAGAGACGCGCCATTTTGGGACTTAAAATGCGTCTGTCTGGGGTTTCTAAATCTCCTCAAATGTATTCGGCGTTTGGTTTCGCTTTCTAAGCGTCGTCATTTTTATTTTGAGCTTGGCTTTGAGTTTGCAGCTGACAGCGCGTTCACAGCCGCAAGAGCGAGAGGAACATTAAATAATTCATTATTTGATCTAAACGACTTTTCTATATACTCAGAGAGGAAGAAATTATATCTAAACTGGCTGCAAAATAGGCCTATATGTACACTGTTAAAAATGGTTAAATAACTCAGTTGCCTCATTTAAATATCCTACATTTTAAATTCTTGAAATTATAATTTTTTATCCCATATATGTTTTTATTTATGTCATTTATTTCTCATTATTATTATTTGATAATGTTGATATTACATATTTTAAACATATCTGTGCTTTGGCAATCTTGTACAAAATGTCAGCAGCAGATTTTACCTGTCAATGGGTGCACATGGCTCCTGAATAGAATAAAAGTAAAACAAAAAGTGAATTTCTTGTTTTATATAAAAAATGTACAAAATAAAATAAAATACAAAAACAAAAGTGTATAATAAATAAAAAAATATTGTTTAAAACTCACTTTTTTGTCACATGTAGGTAACCATGTGTGTCATGGGTAATGTGTTTCAATCCAGCTACCATAAGTATATTTCAAACCTGTGGGAAGCACTGGAGTGGATCACAAAGATTGTGTGTCATCATTATAGCACAGTAAAAAGGGATTAGTTACTCTCCTAAAAGTGAGTAAACCCATTGCAATCTGTTAATTAGACTAAATTTATTTAATAATTTTAAGGCAATGGATTTACGCTGTTATTTTTTTAAATAAACCTAACTAATCACTTTCCTTAGTACTGGGTCATAGCTGGAAGGTTATCCGCTGCATAAAACATATGCTGGAATAGATTAATTCCACTGTGGCGACCCCTAATACATAAGGGACTAAGTTGAAAGGAAATGAAAGACCTAATTATATTTACAGTATACATGTGAATTGTGACTATGTACATTTGTTAAATTACTTGACTGAAAGCATTTGACTGATCTATCTGACTTCATCGTCAGATAAAAAAAAACAACACCACCTACATAAAAATGTTTGTCCTGAATATTAAAAAGGCATAAAGAAAACAAGCATGAGCTGAAACACTTTTCATCCAAGCAAACAATTCATTATTTCATACGAGAAGAATCTAAAATGTTTGCATTTCAAACAATTTCATTGTTGTTCAAAGTAAATATTTCAATGAAGGTTTGACAGTGCTATTCGCTTAAAATAAGCAACAAAATGGCATAAACCCTCCATCCAAACATTTCATTTCTTGTCAACTCTTCCTTGAGTGCATGTAATCTTTCTTTCAACTTCACTGACTGTTATCTATGAACGTGGCAGGCGAATAGTAGTACATCAAAAAAAACTTAATGGAATCAGCAAACGTTCAGGCTGAGGCATCCCAAAATGTCTCAGTGAATAGAGAAGATGAACCAAGTAAAATAGAGAAAGAGTATTTATTTGAGGCTTAATCTGTACATCACATAAAGATAGCAATAAAGAGGCAGCCGATTAGGGACACTGTTGAGGCAGAAAGCACTACCACAATCACGCTACCCGCTAGATTGACCAGTGCTCCCAATCCAGCTCCAACAATGACCTGAGCCAACTGAACCATACAGGTAAGAGCGGCGCAGTCCATCCCCGTCCCGCGGCCCTCAGGAGCAACTCCATCTCCGTCTAATTTCCTTTGTTCCTGTGACAGAAAGAGAGGCTTTGCTTAAGGAACAGCCTGCAATCTGATCAAATTGTGCACTTGGTTTTCTGAGATCTCAGAAAGCGTCTATGCAGCGGTGCTAAAAGTTGTTTCTGAAGATGTGGAGGGACTTATATAATACTTACTATAATGAGCCGAAAACTGTGGATCTACAGATTTGGAAGTTTTGCAGTAAAAATAAGTCAAACACATGAAGTAGCATTCCAAGTTGAACTCCAGCAGGCTTTAATGAACGCATCAATTATAATTCAGCCCGAGTTGCGGTGAGGGATTTCCATTTGTAATTCGATTTTGTGAGGTGTGAATGTTTTAATGTCGCTGGGATTTAAGATGGAAGCTAAACTAATCAATATCTGCGATACTGTATCTTGAATTAGCAAATGTTCTAGGGTAAACAGCTTGTTTTCTTCTGCAGTCAGTACAAAACTCTTGAGTTTGTTGTGTAGTAGTGGTAAATCATTATTTATATTTATTTAACATTTTGTTCATGTGTTCTAATCTGATATAAATGGCTGTTTGGACATTGTTTCTCACCATTCAATTAAATTCAAGTTTATTTGTATGGATTTATAAACTGCATTTGGTAGTAGTTGGTTAGCACTGTCGCCTCACAGCAGGAAGGTTGCTGGTTCAAGCCCCGGCTGGGTCAGTTGGCGTTTCTGTGTGGAGTTTGCATGTTCTTCGTCCAGGTGCTCCAGTTTCCCCCACAGTCCAAAGACGTGGTATAGGTGAATTGAATAAGCTAAATTAGCTGTAGTGTATGTGTGTGAATGAGTGGGTGTTTCCCAGTGCTGGGTTGCAGCTGGAAGGGCATCAGCTGCGTAAAACATATGCTGCCACTGATAAATAAAGTGACCAAGCCAAATGAAAATGAATGAATGAATAATTTGATTAAAGAGGACCATGCACTTAAAAAACTTATTAGAATTATAATTATAAACTTTAAACAGTATTAACCCTTTATCAGACAAAGGACCACATATGGTAAGTTCATTAACATTGACTACAATATCCATTTTAAGTCATAAAATTCTTATAATAATCCACAGTAACACTCCAGGGATTTTTCCATTGAGTTTTTCAATGAGTTGTTGTTGCTCAAGTGTTTGCTATCAGTTCATAGGAAAAGTGTGAATTTGCTTAACATTACAACCAAAAGCTGAAATGCATTTAAACACACCACAAATTTTACATACAATTCATGTGCAAAACTGCAATATCGCATAAAAGATGTACGAATAAACCAGCATTTTCATCCAATGAGTCATAGAGAACAAAATTGTCACTTCCTGATTAACTGGCGCCAAATATCAAAAGCGAAATTTGCTGCCGTAGGAGAAGCTGCGTCAATCTTTTCTTTACTTATTGAATTACTTGCACCTCAGAAGACAAATTCCAACGCTCAATGAAGGCGTGGTGGCGTTTGAAGACGTAAGATGTTGAGCACAGATGCTCTTGATTCTGGAGGTCATTAATAATGTAAAAACACTAATACTAAAATGATTAAGGCATTTTAGAATGACCAAAACAACATTTCAGATGGTTTATAATGTGCTCAGCTGGCTGGTTTGTCCATTCACACACATTTTTATCATCACATGATCTCTTATAAATCACATGACTTTTTTAATGTGCATACTGGAATTTGTGCGGTAAAAGTGTTTTCATCGTAGTTTATGCGCATAATTTCTTATCGAATAAAAAGTTTATCCAACTCAGTTATGCGCATTTAAAAAATGTATATATCCAGAATGCGCATAAAAATATGTGGAAGGAAACATACTACTTAATACAGCAGTTTTGGCTGTTATTGCAGATGAATCAATGCAGATTGTTTTGAAAAGTTTGATATGTAAACATTAAAAAAATTTAAGAAGCAAAGGAAAAACTTGATCTTTCATGGCTACATTGTTGTTGTGTAAACATAGCCTAAGATCATTGTTCAATTTCCAGCTGAATTCACACATGCAAGAACTGATGAAAATGTTTGTCACTGACATACATAAAACAACTTTGGATAGTAAGATTTGCAGAAATGTAAATTAAAACACAAACACTTTCTGTTGTCTGGGTCCAGTCAGACCAACTGCGAGGCATGTTAAGGCCTGGTCCACAAAAAAAATGATGGTGCACCCAGGAAAGCATGTCAGTGCAAGTGATGTTTATTTGCAGTGACGTAGAATCCACAGGAAGTGTGAGTATATTTACAAGTGACAAAAAATAAACAATAATACAAAGTACCAAAAAAAATGAAGTATCAACAACAAGCATTCACAATTTATATGAGTTTGCTTGTATGTGTGTTTACCAGTGTTAGGTTGCAGCTGAAAGGGCATGTGGTGCGTAAAGTATAAGCTGGACAAGTTGGCGGTTCATTCTGCTGTGGCAACCCCTGATTAATAAAGGAACTAAGCCGGAAAAAAAAAAATTATGAATGTTTCTTTTTGAATTTTTGCACTTGTACAGTATATACTTTCACTGTGGATGGACGTTTTGGCACAGTAAATAAACACCACCTTTGCGAGTAATCCATCTTTTTTTTATCACTCACAAAGTCACATTTCTCCCCCTGAAGACAAGCCGGTGGGCTCGTTTTCATCATACTGTGCATCTGCCTTTAACCATAAAAGTAGCGGGATCAACACAAACATCACCAAAGTAATAGAAATTTTGTAACCCATTTTGCAAAACATCAGAACACCAGGACTTTATATGCACATTCATAACTGTTAATGAAAAAATAAACAATCATAGGCTAACTATAGCATTTCCAGCAATTATAATAATAAAAATGAATGAATGAAGTCAAACTGAACTATAGATAATACAATCGTTAAAAAAAATAGATTTTCTTATTTACAATTGTTTACAAATGTCAGTATACTGTAAAAACAAAGGTTCTTTACTGACATCTATGGTTTCATTAAAAAGTTCATAAAGGTCACAAAGATTGTGTGTCATCATTATAGCCCATTATAAAAAGGGATTAGTTATTTTTCCAAAAGTGAGTAAACCCATAGCAAGTTGAATCTGTTAATTAGACTAGACTTAAACTTATTTAAGAATTTAAAGGCAATGGGTTTACTCTGTTAATCTTTTAAGTAAAGTGAACTAATCTCTTTTTTCCCAGTACTGGGTTGCAGCTGGAAGGGTATCTGCTGCGTAAAACATATACTGGAATAGCTGGCGGTTCAAAAACAAGGGTTTTTTAATGGCATCTTCGGTTCCATAAAAAAGTTTTCATTCCACAAAAGGTTTTTATACTGGAAAAAGTTTCTTTAGATCAGGGGTGCCCAAACTCAGTCCTGGAGGGCTGGTGTCCTGCATAGTTTAACTCCAACTTCCTTCCACACACCTGCCTGGAGCTTTCTAGTATACTTAGAAAAAGCTTGATTAGCTAGTTTAGCTGTGTTTAATTGGGGTTGAAACTAAAACATGCAGGACACAGGCCCTGCAGAACTGAGTTCGGACACCCCTGCCTTAGATCATTAAAATGTTCCCCACAAGAAACTTTTCAGTGGGGAAAGTTCTTTAGTGGTATCACAAAAAAAAAAAACATATTCTGTTTAAAATGACTTGATTTTTCCAATTGACCCCGAAAACTGACCTCTTCTGCCTTGTGGTACTCCGAGATGAGGTTGAATGGGATGGTGTAGAGAGTGCTGGACATGACTCCAAACACACAGCACAGCGTCAGTGTGGCCACAATGTTTGGAAACAAGCCAATCAGACCAGTTCCCAAACCAAACATGAAGTAGCCTAGGAAGTACAGTCCCTTCAGGCCAATATACGGCAGGAGCAGCCTCTGCACATCTGGACGGACACATATGGAAATCATTTAAGCAGGCTGTAACAATGGTCTTTAATGCAGAACAAAGGGATGAATAGCAACACAGATTAACTGATCATTGGCATTCATATCACTGATAAAACATCTTGACTCATAAAGCTCTCTAAAATGGCTTTTATACTGACACACGTCTTTCAGTCCTAATTAGAATGACGGTCCATAGAAATTGACTGTGATTTTCTCATCAAAACAAATGAATAACTCTGAGGAAAAAAAGTGTATTATCTAATTTCCACCCCAGACTGACTTGGACGGGCCGTGGCAGTAATTGAACAGTCTTCTTTTGTCTGGATGCATTAGAGAGAGGGTGCAGATCTAATAAAGCCAGAAAGAACGGGCAGTTGAGTCATAGCTCAGTATTACTTACATGAATAGAGTGCAGAGGAGACGGCGTTGATGCATAGACCCCAACAGCCCACTTCAACCCCTCTCTCATAGGTGGCATAGGCGGTGGAATTGTGTTCGGCATATGGGTTCCCCTTATATACAATCTACAAGAGTATACACATATCCCATAAGATAAAACCATCACATCCTGAGGTGATCCATTGGGCAAACGGGGTAAAAAACACTTGAAAACCTCTCAACAGGCATCTCTGCCGCCATTATGCTACTTAATTGAACTTGCTGGAAAATCAGATGGCAAATAAAAGGCACTCAAAGAAAGCAACATCCTTTGCTCTGCTATCATCTCTGTGGGTTGTTTTGGAGGCCACTGAGAGTTTTATAAGTTTCACCTCAAACTAGCCTTTGATAAGTTCATGTGTGCTTTCATTCAGGTGAGAAGGTTCAAAGTGTTCTTGCGATGACTGCTAGCTTTCAAGGAAAGGCATGTGCTTTTCTGTTAATGCAAAGGAACAGCGAGGATCTAATGATTGTCTCTCGAAGCCTGTTAGGAGTGTGTCTATTTTGAGCATCAGCTGTGAAATGGTCAGTTGTCGCACGGATTGTTTTTATGCTTTGTTGAGGTCAGCAGTACAACTTTCTTTACACTTTGGCCGCCCACAAGGAGACGCGCTCATTTATCTCAATTCAGCACGGTGAAGGGAAAGAAGATAAAGAAAACGCTACCTTTTAGCCACAACTCAAAGCCTCTACTGATCTACTTTTTAGTGCGAGGAAGGATTGAAATGCTATTCTTTCAGGTGCGCCAAATTGAAATCTAATGACATGATGAATAAATTAAAGCCATTGTTCACCTGAAAATGAACATTTGCTGTTTATTTGCACACTCTCAGGACATTCAAGGTGAAGCTGACTTTTCTTCTGCAGCAGAACAAAGGAAGAAGGGTTCTTGCACCTTTTCCAAAGTCAAATTCAAGAACTTTTCAGGTGCATTTTCAAACTTTATTTAGCTCAAATGTGGTAAATTACATATTAACTTATGTATTAGGTATATACACTGTAAAAATTATGACAAAAAGTCATGACAGCAAATGTTTATGTTGCTTTGACTTATTTTAATAAGTTTATCAGGTTTCAACCTTTTATTTACAATTATGAAGTTTAACTTAATATTTTTAGTCAGTTTTATTAATATAAGTTGAGATGACTAGAAAAGTTAATTTGATTCAACTCAAAAATTTCAAACAGCAAGATTTTTTACAGTGTATGTATACTTCATCATATTACTGTATATATTACTGTATACTGTATAAGATGCGGTTTGTTATTGTATTCTATAGTATAATATTCTAAGGACAATTTTTGATTGAACATAACCAAAAAAACATTGAATTTCTGCCATTTACTCTCTTGTATTTAATCTATTTTTAAATTTGTCTACCATGTATCTCTCATCTTAAAATGATATTTATTTTGATTTCAAAGGGCACAGATAAAAAAAAAGACAGATAGACCATGCTACATGCACATGTGCAGACTTCAGAGTTTTCATTTTATAAAATTTTTTAATTAAATTTTATTTAAATAGTTAAAAAAACTCAGTTAAAGATAGCATTTTATGAATCATTTATGACCACAGTTTCAGCTAAAAATATCCATTATTGCTCTGCTGAAAAAAACAAGTTTTGTGAATGACCTTAGTGTGAGTAAAACAGAACTGTCTCTTATGCATCATCAAACAATTAGATGTGCTCCAACATTAGACACATTCAAATCAAGACTTAAAACACATCTGTTTGACTGTGCCTTTACTGAATGAGCACTGTGCTACTGTGCTGCTTTCTTTAAAAACCTGTTTTAACACATTGTAATGTATTTAATCATTTTTATTCTTTGTTTTTATTTTCTTATACTTGTATTTTATGTTTCTATAAAAATAAACTTGCCTTACCTTGAATATCAAATCAAAACCAACATTCATGATTTTACATCCAAGATGTATCAAGTGATGGCTGTCTTTCAGTTTCAGGCTTGACTGCACTTTAAACCGGCAAGTCATATAATAACATCAGAAGAGTCAGTATGTGTATTTTCCATTTATAGATAGGCATGTGTAATCCAAGCACCACTGAAAGAGAAATAAATAAATAAATAAAAATGAACAAAAATATAGAATTTGCTCACCTGCCCCATGAAGTCAGTGAAGAAGAGCATGTTGCAGAGGAAGGCCGTCCAACCCAACAGATGAGTCATGCACAGACAGCGGTAATGGCTAGGCATGCTAACCATAGCTGACAGGAGAGATTTCAGGGTCATCCGCTTCTGTACCTAAAAACACAGTTGTACACACAGGTTAATAATGCCTTCTGACAGGTTCACGAGCTCAAAACTCAAAAGCCTACATTCTCAAGTGCCACACTGAACAATCATCCGCCTTGAATGGCCATAAGGGTCAAACTGACCTCATGCATTTCGGCATCGGCTACTTTTTCCTGTGAGTTTGAATATCTGTGCATTTGTAGCCTTAATTTTTGTTAACAAAACCGTAACTTTCAGATACCAAAAACTTTACTATAGTTCAGGCATGCCATTGAAACGTATAATGAAAACAAAATGAAAAAACATTGCTCTTCTGCTTGCTGAACAAAGTAAGTAACAAACATTCAAATGTGGTCTAGTATCTTATACACAATTATAGGCTATATAACAATTGGTGTATTGGCATTTTTGGGGTATTGACTTCATAAAACGTGACAACAGACATTCAAAGGCTCATTAAAAAATCTTAATAAAAGCTTTTAATGTAAATAAATACATGTGTGGTCAGAATGAAAGCTGTGGCCATTCTAGTAGTTAAAAAATTCTGTTCCATTATTAAGTAAGCTATGACATATAACTAAACAGAGATAACACAAAAATTAAGTTAGCTTAAGAATTTTATGTTGGGACTACATGAATAATTTTGTTAGTATAACTAAATGGGTTATGTAGTATTGAGAGCTAAAAGTGTTGACAATAAGTGTCATTTTAAGTCAAAAGAGAAAATTTTTCTTTTAATCATCACTTATTTTGTAGATTTAAAAGTCCCCAGCAGGCACAGAATGTCAACATGACGTCAGATTGACTTTGTACCCCAACATCGTGAGGACATTGCATTTTGCTTGGAAATGAAAATTGAGTTGACATCAGAACACAACGTCAGGCCAATGTCAATGTCCAACCTATAATCAACGTCTAATGATGTTACAGCTTGAAGTTGTGTGAACGTTACCTCTATGACGTCTATCAGATGTTGAATTTTAGTTGCCATACCTGACGAATAAATGTCAGTATTTGATGTTAATATGACGTTGGTTTAAGATGTTGGCTCGATGTTGGATTTTGGTCACTTTACGACACAACCTAAAATCAACCAAATATCAATATTATTTGACGTCGTTATTAGACATCGAAATAACATTGTCCTTTGACACTGGCTTGACATTGAATTTTGGTCACCTGATGTCACGGCTTAAGTCTAACCTAATATTAACGTTGTATGACGTTGTGTGCCTGCTGGGTCAAGGTCTTGAGGTGATCAATGTGCTGAAGAGTAGCGTTCATGCTTTATTGACAACAATGTTTGTTGCTTCAATTAACAATATCTGCTAATACCAGTTCTCAGGTCAGTCACTTTTTAATTACCCAATACATGGTACATATTAAAATAGCAAATAGTTACAGTTAATATGATTGGTTGAATAAGAGTTAAATTGACAAGACTATTCAAATTAAAGTGACTTGATCTTGTTAGTTAAAAAATCATTTTAATTTCCATTAAAATAACAATTAAAATATGTCTTAAATTATTATTATTTTTTTTGAGTGCACAAATTATTTGTCAACTGCACATTATACTGGGGTAAGAAAACAGTAAGAGTACAGACACAGTTTGAAGCTATTTGATAATGGGAAAACTTTTGGTTGTGACAGGATTATTAATGCAAGACGTTATGAAAACAATATTAATGCTTGCCAGATCCACAAAGGGTTGGTCATTACTGTAATATCTTTAGTGATGACAATCTCTGATCTTGATTTCCTTCTGTTGCTAAAATTGAATCAGAGATGAAAATAATATATTGGCTGGGCAGAGGTTTGAAATGACTGAATGTTTCCTTCCCTGAGGAACAAGAACATGTTATGCATCACTGAACACTCATAATAATGTGAAAATATGCAATGCATGTAAACAGTGCCATTTTACTGAGATACAGTGTACTAATGCTTTTATTCATTTGTATTTGTTTTGAATTAGTTTTACTTCTATATTTTAAACATTTTATTGTATATAAAAGATGCTAAGTCCTGTTTTGGTGCTTACATTACACAATTAAACTTTTAAAAAAGCAATTTTATATGAATAGAAAGCATTTTTTTAAGTTTAACTGTCATGCTTTAAATATATTTTGAAATTTTAAGTTTATTAAATGTGTGCTAACAATTAAAAACAATTTAACATTTTTTAAAAATTAAGAAATTTCCATTGCTATTCACTACAAATGATCACGTAAAAATGAAACAACATACTTATTAACAAGTACTTATTAATATAAATAACAGATTAAGTTATCATTCAAATTTGAATTATATTTAAAATTATTAATGTAAATGACATATCTAGAGATGGACATTTAAAAAAAATGCATTATAATTTCATTTAAAATCATTATATCCAAAACTCAACCTCATTTTTCTTGTTTTGCATTTTCCTTTAGTCCCTTGTCCTGATTTACCTTTAAAATGCATGAAATGAAGCTGATGTCTTGCACAATTTAAATAAAATTACCCTGAGGTATTTACATTACATTTGGCTACATTCGAGACCTTTATCAAATTAAACATGAGTTATTTCTGTCAGCTCGTGAAACATTTCTAGCATTGCTCCTGTATGTTAACAAGAACTATATACACTCTTCGGCTACTTTATTAGGTACACCTGTCCAACTGTTTGTTAACGCAAATTTCTAATCAGCCAATCACAAGGCAGCAACTCAATGCATTTAGGCATGTATACATGGTCAAGATGATCTGCTGCAGCTCAAACCAAGCATCAAAATGGGGAAGAAAGGTGATTTAAATGAGTTTAAATGTGGCATGGTTGTTAGTACCAGATGGGCTGGTCTGAGTATTTCAGAAACTGCTGATCTACTGGGATTTTCACCTATCGCTAGGGTTTACAGAGAATAGTCTGAAAAAGAGAAAATATCCAGTAAGCAGCAGTTGTGTGCTGCAAATGCCTGCTGTGTATTCGTGTGAGGGATATTTTCTTGGCACATTTTGGGCCCATTAGTACCAATTGAGCATCGTATCAACAACACAGCCTACCTATTGTTCTAATTTAATCTAAGTATTGTTGCTGACCATCCCTTTATGACTACAGTGTACCCATCTTCTGATGGCTATTCCAGCAAAATAACGTGCCATGTCATAAAGCGAGAATCATCTCAGACTGGTTTCTTGAACATGACAATGAGTTCACTGTACTCAAATGGCCTCCCCAGGCAACAGATCTCAATCCAATAGAGCACCTTTGGAATGTGGTGGAACAGGAGATTCACATCATGGACGTGCAGCCGACAAATCTCCAGCAACTGTAAGATGCTATCATGTCAATATGAACCAAAATCTCAGCGGAATATATGTCCAGTATCTTGTTGAATCTATGCCGAGAAGATTTAAGGCAGTTCTGAAGGCAAAATAATTCCAACCCAGTACTAGTAAGGTGTACCTAATAGAGTGGCCGGTGAGTGTGTGTTCCAATATAGGTAAATTGCTATGTATTCAAGCAAAATATACAATATTAAAGCAGACTGCTTTACCAACAATTATCAGTTCAATGCAATTTCTGAACGATAGGTCAATATTAATATCATTCAAAAAAAATTTGTGGAAACATTTTCAAATGTATTTTTTGAATGTTTTTGCTAACATATTGTATAGATAATGTGATTAACGTTACCAATGTGCGTGGTTGTATTAATCATTTTCTTTAATTTCAGTTAATTTGAACACTTACAACAAATTCATGAAGACACATTTATTATACAAAGTATGGTCAGGTGACAGACCTTTTTTCTTTTCTGTAACGATAAGGGAATTGTTCTAATAGTATAATGTATATTTGCATGGGCGCTGATAGCCCAATGTGCTGACATATAGCGCTGCAGTGCTCTGAGTGTCCTAAGATCGAACCCCGGCTTGCAGAGCATCCCCAATTCAGTCCCCTGCTCTCTCTCTCTCCCACATAATTTCCTGTTATTCTAATGTCCTTTCAAATAAAGGCTAAAAATATTATATCTTGTATGTAATGTTTGTGCAGGGGTCTGTTGCTTTAGCAATGCGCAAGTTAAAAAGTAGTCTAGTTGCGACGCAAGTTACAACTTACACACTACTAAATTGTTCTGTGTTGCATTATTGAACTAAACAAAAACATTCCAACAAAATATTTGCAT
>CAIGQZ010032312.1:9470866-9484964 GCA_903798205.1 Danio tinwini
TATATATAGGATTACTCTCATAATCTTGTAATTGATAATGAACAACCTTATGTTTTCATCTCCCTCTCTTCACAGCCTTTTGATTTTTTTTTTGTTTTTTATGTCCAGCCAAATCTCACTTTTCCTAGTCCAGTTTGTGACAAATGAGTTAACTTTTTGATTTTTTGAAAGTTTAATAAGTCTCAGTAAATGTATAGAGTTTGCATCTTAATGGCAGCTTTAGAGTTTTCAGAGGTGAACATGTCGTGTTTTTTTCCTGAGAATAACATTTCTAAAGAAGCTGTTGACACGGAACACCAGATTTTAGTAAAAGCCCAAACAACACAAACATAAAAATAAAACAAAAGAAAGGTTGAAAAATTTGTTATGTGCAACAACAATGGGCAATGGAATGACACAAGAAGAAAGTATTGAACTCTTTAATTTGTATTTTATTCTAAATTCAAGTCAGGTGATTGGCTGGGCCATTCTACAGCTTGATTTTTTTTCTCTGGAAGCATTTGAGAGATTCCTTGGCTGTGATATGGATCGTTGTCTTGCGGAAATGTTCACCATGGTTTTATCATCCTGGTAATATGGACGTTGGACTGAAGCAAATAATATTCATTTACAATGAGGAAGGGCAGAACTACTGAGAGATTTCAGCTGTTTGGGCTTTCACTGCCTTTCTACACCTTCTTTTCTTCATGTGTTCAATACATTTTCCCTGTACCATTTCATTGTATTACACATCACGTAATTTGTGAAATTATTAGTTTGGTTTTCTTTGCATATGTGTATTTCTTTGATTGTTACTGACATCCGGTAAAAATTTAAGTCCACAGCACTATTAGAAATATTTTTTTCTGAGAAAAATGGTGACGTGTTCAATACTTATTTCCCCCATTGTATATTATGGGTACCTCACATATTTATTTTACTTCTGCAAGGAGGAATAATACGAAACAGTTTTTACAAGTTATATTGAAAAACTATTTTAGTAACTATAACATCAGGATAACTGGGTTAGATTATTTGTATTCTCTACTGTATACATGATGAATACATAATAAACAATCTTATTTTGATGGAAGAAATAAATGTTTTCTGCTGATCTGTTGAAGTTTCAGCACAAATAGAGGGTCTTGCTATGATTAAACAGGTTGCAGACGAGTTCTGGTGCTTTAGTGCACCTGGAAAATCATTTTACAGGTCTAGAAATGAGCTGCATTAAAGCATCTCTTGGTGTGATTCACTGGCATGACAGTCTGCAGTCTGGGTTAAGGACCACAGCAGAGGTTTCTCAAAGAGCATGGTCTATCCCTATGATTCAGAAGGAGCGTTTTAATGATGAAACTAGATTTGAGACACTCTAATGATGAGCCGACAGATACTCTTGGGTCCAAATTAAAAATGCATGATGAAAAATATAATTGCAAATCAAGTTTAGAGATTTTGAAAAAAAACATATATTAAAGATATTTTACTACAGACGACATGTTTTAATGAGTCACACAAAAAAAGTATCACATTGAACATGTTTTACCTTCAATTAAAAAACAAGGTGATTAATTTGATTGAAATGGTAATTCCTAAATTATTCTGGGAAAGCTGGCCAGCATTATAACTAATTGGAAGCTTGAGCACTGCTATCATTAAAACAAATATTGATAAATAATAATTTTGGCAACATAGTTTTTTATCAATAATAAAAATAATGATAATAATAATAATAATAATAATAATAATAATTACAACAAAAAATTATATTACCAAAATATGAATTATTAAATTATTTAAATTGTTATGCTATATATATAGAATAATAAAGTAATGCTCACTATATTATAGTAATAATTATATAACCACTGTAAAATTATTATTATTATTATTATTATTATTATTAATATTTACAATTATTATTTTCCTCACATTGTTATTCTAATATATAATCTCTTTATATCTAAATATAAATGCAAAACACAGTCATTTTCATTCAAAGTGGTCTCAGGATTTCTGACCCCCACTGTATATTAAAACACCCAGCTATAAATAGCAAATGCTAAACCTGAGCCTGGTTTAACTTAATTAACTATTAATACACAGTGTGAACTTTGAAAATCGTGTAGATTGTTTTGTTTACCCATGAGAATATGTGACCTTCACAGTCCCCTCACCAACAATACGCCCATAATGAATAATTACACCATCACACCATAAACAAAACTAGACATTACGCTTTAATATTAATACCCCCCCCCCCCCCCCCCAAAAAAAAAAACAAAACTAAGAACTCATTTTGATTCATCCAGCAAATGTGATGTTTCAGAGAGAGGCATGATGAGCAACATCCAGCCTAATTAGAGCTCACAAAGCCTGCCGCTATACCAGGTCTGAAATGGGTCATTACAATGTGCAGGACTGAACCAAGAACAGGAAGCACATAAAAAGGATTGCAAGTAACACAAATGACCGACCTCGCTGTTGGGCTGTTTGGCGCTGGGCGTAACAGCGTTGGCTTCACTCAGGACAGAGAAGGTGCGCTCCCTCACGTCAGAAAGAGCCACTGGCTCTTTACACACAGAGCCGTAGCCATTATGAAGCGGGCCTTCCGGGAGGAGTGAGGCGGAGGGACAGGAATCTGAGGTGGGCTCTTTCATTAGTGGCTTCTCCGGGATGCTGAAAAGGTGTGTGGTGAGAAAAATGCCCCAGGTCAAAGATGAGAAGAAATAGATGACTTGGTACTCAGAGCCCAGAATGAAGCCAAGAGCGGAGTGACCCCAGTCCATGGCTCCAATCAGGTATCCACACGCTCCACCCAGACCTGCAGGAAAACAGAGGACTGCTTTTTAAAACTGTATCTCACTAATTCATTCCATTATACCTCTATGATACCTGTAGGTCTGCCCAAAAAAATTATTGCAAGGCTGATGTTCATGTTTCAGCAGCATGAGTTCTCACTAGGCCTTCTGCTCATATTATTTCTATACTACAGCCATATCACCCTGCAGCCCAGGACCGGTTACTCACTAAAGCTAAGCAGGGCTGAGCCTGGTCAGTGCCTGGATGGGTGACCACATGGGAAAAACATGGTTGCTGTTGGAAGTGGTGTTAGAGAGGCCAGCAGGGGGCGCTCAACCTGCGGTCTGTTTGAGTCCTAATGCCCCAGTGAAAGTGAAAGTGACACTACCCTGTCAGTGGGTGCAGTCTTTCGGATGAGACTTTAAACTGAGGTCCTGACTCTCTGTGGTCATTAAAAATTGCATGGCACTTCTCGTAAAGAGTAGGGGTGTAACCCCGGTGTCCTGGCTAAATTTCCCTCTCGGCCCTTATGATCATTGCCTCCCAATCATCCCTTATCCACTGAACTGGCTCTATCACTGTCTCTCCTCTCCCCTATAGCTGGTGTGTGGTGAGCGCACTGGCACCGTTGTCCTGTGGCTGTCGTCGCATCATCCAAGTGGATGCTGCACACTGGTGATGCTGTGGAGAGACCCCCCTCATGATTGTGAAGCGCTTTGGGTGTATGGCCATACACAATAAATGCGCTATATAAATACACATTACATTACATTACATACTGCATGATCTTCACAATACACTTTGATGTAATACACATTTAAATAATACTCCAAACTTTTAAGTCATTAAATGGTCTTGTGTATCTTTCTGACCTATTAAAAATGTCCTTCTCAAGTAAACATATGTCTCAGCTCATTCTCTCCCTCTGTTGCAGTCATTTACATCACTCAGAAATATGGAAATATGTTCAATGGTATCGTCGATGCATGATTTTGGTTGCACCTGGTGTTTTAGCACATCTCTTTTCTCCTCTTTGAAGACACAAGTATCTATGGACAGGTGCATGGATGATCATTTTAATGTTTTGATTTAATATTGTGAAATAAACTCATGGAATTTAAAGGGTACCTATTTTACCCCTTTTTCAAGATTTAAGAGAAGTCTTTCGTGCCTCCAGAATGTGTCTGTAAAGTTTCAGCTCAAAACACCCATCAGATGATTTATTATACCTTTCAGAATATTGGAATTTTTCTGCTCTGGACACATTGTAGCTGTTTTTTAATAGCTGTGCCTTTAATGCTAGTTCCCACGTGCCTGTTAAAGTGTGCCTCAATCTCCGGTTGCGTGCGGCAGATGATCAGCACAGTGACAGACATAAAGGAAGCAGATCTCGCGTAACGTTTGTGAGAAATACTATAGTAAGAACTTTCCCAATGATTATTTGATGAAATAGTTGTGGAGTTTATGAACACAATGTTGTTACAAAGTTCATGCACACACACAGTGCACACGTTTAACTTTGCACTGTTTTTGCAGGACAAATGTGACAGGATACATATTAATATCCACTGCTGTATGTATATCTGTTATGTTAAAGTACAAAATAAACCCGATTTAACATTGAAAAATCGAGACAGAAGCGTCTTCTTTTATAATTGTACTCACATGCGGCTGTGGTGATAAAGACAGTAAAATCGCTGTAATTCATTACAAACATGCACAGTTTTAAAAACATTTTAAACTTGTAAAACTCACTCTTGATCACATTTGATGATGATTGATGATCACAGAGAGCTGAACAGATCTTTTAATCCCGGTTGCTTTGCGCACGTCCTGCCTTGTTGATATGATTGTATGTTTTACTACAGAGATGTGTTAATATGCGCCTGTCAATCAATTCAGTGGGCGGGGAAACTGCACTCCTATGTCACGTTGTGGTGGGCCTCAAAATGGAAGGGATTTAGACCCTTTTTTAATGTCAGGAAATTAAATTAAAAGACTTATTGTCTTTATATCACCCTAATAGGACAGTGGACACACTATACCTACACACAGTTCTGTCCAAACAACTTTCAAAAGAGGATTTTCATCATAGGTGCCCTTTAAATACTGTCTGTATTTAACTTTAATGGAGAAAACAGAAAATGGTGAGAAGCAGCTTTTGATTGATGCAACACTTCAAAAGCTGACAGTTTTAGACAGAAACGTATTACGTAATTAGGATGAGAGTAGGTGGTCTTTTGAAGCTTTTTACCACATAAAAGCAAATCAGATGATTAAGTTTGACTATTTCAGGAAAATGTTTGAAAGATGACAAGCTTGAAACGCTTCAGACTGCATGTTGCTACTTGAAACTGGATCAACGAATATGCATCTTAACACCAGGTAAAAACAGAACCTAAAGGTAATGAAACATGAGGCAAGTTTTATTTTGGGGTTCATAACTTATTGAACATTTTAGATTTAAAACTATTTATAACAAAAAAAACAGAGATTCACAGAACAGAAAGTTAAATTATAATAAAAACAGAAATAGTGCAATAATAGGTACAAAATCAGGATTGAAACATGATACAGTCTCTCATGTTGACCAAAATTGTACAGTTTTCTTGCTTGCGCCATTTATTTTGGCTGTTGTATTTTCCATACTAATAATGTCCAGTATGTAGAGCTTCCAAGAAAGATCAACTGTAGATGGATCCAGCCATAATTTCAGGATCATTTTCTTTCAGAACAACAAACAAAATCCTTGTTTGGCTGATGGATTAAGAGAGTGATAAAATTGTCCAGCAGGAGAAAGAGTAATGGGTCAGTTTGGGTCAGAGTTTTCATTGATCCGATCGTTGGTCTCGTACCTTGGACCAGAACAATGCAATTTGGGGACATTCCCAGAACATATGCATATTTTGCAGAGTTGTTACATAAATGACAAAAAAATATCTACATAGGACACCTATTGAGCAATGTTGCTGGGCAATATTGGAGAGAGATGTTGCTTGGCTACTTTCCACCTAAGATGTGGATATGGTTGCCCTAATTAGTTGCCCTGTGTCTCCCATTCGGTTGCCCATTGGTAACATCACTGCCCAAAGTTGCCCGGCAACATTGCTCTAAAAGTTGCCCTGTGTACACATCACCTTCAGAGTGTTTTATGGAAGGTATTCTAATTCATTAGCTCTTGTTGCAGCATTTACCACACTGACCTTTTGAAATGGAATAATGTGTAGTGATATAAATGTCTAAACATACAAGACTGTACATTTATTTTGCCTATAAACTAAAAATATCTATAAATTTGTTCAAATGTTGGAACAAATGATGTTTGTTAGTAAATTGAAGAAAATATAAAGATATACAGCCAGCTACATAATAAATTATGATGTTTTGAAGTAAAAAAAAAATCTGAAATAGTATTTCATGCAAGTAATTAGATTTTGTTTAATTTACAAAAGAAAAAGTGCACAGTGAAATTTAATTTAATGTTAAACCTTACACAAGTTGACATTTCTAGCATTTACTTTACCACATTCACTAACACCACAAAATAATTTGAACAGATTTTCAGCTCAAGCTGTTAAATGCACAGGAAATCTGACTGTGCTGCCAAAATTACAATTTGCACGTCTTGCAAGTGTGAAATATGAGAAAGTGTTTTTTTTTTTTTTTTTTTAAGATGGGTTGATAATTGCACCTGTGGGTGACTGAGCTGACAAAACAAGCTCATCACTTGAACTCAAAACTCATCTGAGAATACAATGCATTGCTTTTTGTGTAAATTTTAAATGTTTCTGATTATGCTGACAATAAATCCACAGCTGTGAACCTTAAGATATTTTTCAGGACATTTTAAAATGTAATTTAATACAATGACGGCAAAAGGATGAATTTTCAGCAACCATTATTAAAATCATCAATGTCAAACAATTTTTTATTGCTGATTTGATGCACATATTTTTATATTATGTTGACAACAGCTCAATAATAAAAACCATCTAATATTCTTAGATGTGTTTTGACAAATAATACTCTAAAGTATTTACTGTATAGCAAACACTGTAAAAATGCAGGGTTCCATACAATTCATTCATGTTGTCCTAACACAAACTGATTAAGTTAACTTAACACTTTTAACAAATTTGTAAATTGAACATTAAAAAATTAAGCTGTCCCAATTAAATATCAAGAATTGTGTTTTTTCAGCTCATTTTAAATTAGTTTGAACGAGCAAAAAATATTTCTTTTTTGAGTGGTTTAATATTTTTACTTTTTAATAGATTTTTTTTTTTCGCCTGCCTTTTCTCAAATGTATCTTATTTCCTCTTTCTAATGCTACCTCTCATCTGACCTGTCTTCTCCTGAAATGTGTGATGTTTGTGTATGGTTGGAGGGGTCCAATTTCGCAACATGTAAAAGTGTATGTGACAAATAAAGGCTTCAGCTTCATCATCATCATCATGTATAGAAAAAAATATATAAGTACATAAGTAAAAATACACTGTAAAAAATGATGGGTTCCACACAATCTGTATATGTTGAGACAACATGAAGAAATTAAGTTTTAACTTATTAACTTATTAGTTTTTAACAATTCAATTGGATTGAACACAAAACAATTAGGTTGCTGCAAAAAAAACCATCACGACGTGTTTCAGCTAGTTTTAAATAAGTTTTTTGAAAAAAAAAAGTTTTTGACTATACCGTAAAAAGTGAAAACTTAAATTACTTTTGACTTGTTACAATTAAATTAATTAAGTTTGACAAACTTAATTCATAACAGTTTTCAGTAATAAATTAAGTTAGTTATTTAAGGTGTAACAAGTTTTAGTAATTTAATTATGGCAGTTATAAGTTTTGTTTGCTATTAACAGTGAACAATATTTGTACTTACCACAAAACATAAAAGTATTATTATTATATTAACATGGGAAGAAAAATATTTGTACTGTAATAAAAGTATTTTTACTATTATTAATATATAAAAAATATTATATCAAATGATTTGTACTGTGCTGCATGTATTGTTCCATTGTTGTTTTCATAAATAAATTACTAAAACTAGTAACTAGTCATAAATTAATTACTAAATTAATGTATTACTGAAAATGGTCATAAATTAAGTTTGTCAAACTTAATTTATTTAATAGTAACAAGTCGAAGTAATTTGTTTAAGTTTTCACTTTTTACAGTGTATATAAAATGTATAAATATTTGTTTTATTTAATAGTTTGATAACATCTTCCAAATTTGAAAAGAAAAATATGGACCTTTTCCAGAAGAAAAAAAAACGACTGGTCAGAATAAAAAAAAAGTTGTGGGCTTAAAAACATTGTAATTAAAATTGATTTCTTAACTTTTTGGAAGTTAAGAAATGTACTTTTAACAAAACATTTTTGTTTTTATTTTTTCTATTTGGAGGAAACATCAGTGGTTTACAGAATAAAACAAAAAAATTTAAGTTACATACTCAAACAGATAACTGCAAAATAATAAACAGAGAATTCTGAAGTCTTCATTTCTTCCATAGCAGTATTTTAGATCAGAATGAGTATTACTATGTGTAATATTTGGAATGTAGGTGTTAAAAATACAGAGAAAATTATTAAATTCTACATTTAAAGAACATTCTAGTGATTAAATACAAAATGTAAATTTGCTGCTTTTATATTACAGGTCCTATTTTGACCCTGTTTGTCAAATACATAACAACAAAAGCACACATTCACACACATGTTGGTATTGGTGGCTTATGAGGACTCTTTATAGGCGTAATGTATTTTATATTGTAAAAACTGCTTATTATACGGTCCTAACCCTAAATCCAACCCTCACAGGAAACATGCAGCAAAATGTGAACATAAAAAGACACCGTTAAGTACGATTTTGAAATATTATGAATCCAGCCATGACCACCAACTGTGTCATACCCCGTGTCATTACACTGTCCCTGTAAACCACCAAAACCAGTACAAACACACAGAGACACACAGAATACACAAAGTTATGCTCAATTGCACATATGCAGTACACACACAGACACACACGCCGCCCTGAGCCACAGCAGTGATCCAGTCATGTGCCTCTGAAGCTCTCAGCTCAACCCATGATCTTAGCACATGACTGGGCCTGTTTGGATTAGGATGCCCCGAGTGCACACAGAGCTCTTGGTGCCAAGAGCAGTGGGCTAAAACCAGACCTGCAACCACCAGCCAAGATTTACTACAACTTACTACTTACTAACCCTCACCATGATGTTCTTACAAACCCTGCTTCATTTTTGAGGGTGCAGTTTTTGTGGGATGGTCAAATAAAACTCATCAAATATCTTAGCTTGGCTTGTTTCATCAAAGAGGTAGTTTTCTTCACGAATCTCTTTGTTTACTTACCTTGGTGTTATTTTTTAAACCACAAAAAACAAGTCCTGCTTACTTGTGTTATGTATTCCAACTGAAGGTCTAAAAAATATTTGATAGGATTTGATGAAAAACAAACCTAAATATGATGTATAATTTAACAATCCAGAATAATAATTTAATTTAATAATTTAACGAATCCTGACCTTCAATGTTTCTGCAGTTTACGCAAACCAAACTACAATCAAGCTAAATTAAGAGACATCACAATAAACCGAAATGTGACACAAAATGTAATCCATATCTTTTCAGGTATGAATTAAATATACCTGTTGCTTTCATCTGACAACCGAATTCCTGGGGTCTTCTAAAGGAATAGGCAGAATATATAACTGAATAGGCTGAACGTATAACAGAACGATGAAAGAACGATTTAGGCACATAAATATAATTTATAAAATCTTGCGTACACACATCTGCATGTGATTTTTCTCACAGTCTACCTGACAATTAGGGATGCAACGATGATAGATTTTGATTGTACGATTATAGTCTAATTCAGAAGGTCATGATTCGCACTTATTAAATAATTACTTTGTAAAACTTTTTTATAGCTCAGTGAGGAAGGCATTGTGCCGAAATGTCTGTTTTGTATCACAGAAGAATGTAAAACAAAATCTATAAAATGAAATTATTTAATGAGTGTGAATCATGACCTTCTGAATAATATTATTGACAAGATTAACGCACCAAAAAAAAAGATTAAAACCGCGTGCAGAAAGTGCAAACTTTATTACTGAACGGTATTTACACTGAGGAATGATCACGGTTTCACGGTTATCACAATTATTATGCGTTCATTAATTTCAAAATACTACTAGTTTAGAAAAATCCCAATAAAAACTCCTTATATTTTAAAGCGTTATTTATTGCTGCTCAGTAACCAATTAGTACAGCACAAAATAATAATAAAAAAACAAACCAACAATAGCCCATTTTTCTTTGGACTTAAAAATAAGCGAAAAAACAAAAACAAACACTTTGGCATTTCATTTTTGGCATTTAATAATTTTATACTGAAAATAAATGTCAGAACAATGAATAAATAAATAAATAAATAAATAAATAAATAAATAAATAAATAAATAAATAAGTAAATAAATAAATAAATAGTATTTGTCTAATGTAAATTTAAGCATCATATTATAAAGCTGAACGGTCATTTCCGCCTGCACGTCACTCCCAATAACGAACTTGCAAAAGACGCAACATGTAAACGGCCCTTAGTTTATAGCCTCAGCCATAGTTAATCCAGTGTGCGTGGGTAGTAGCCACGGTGTACAAGCTTTAAACTAGCGCACATATGGTATAACATTAGACATTGGTATAACTTTCTTTAGTTGCAGCAGTTTGTCCCGTGCAGAAACGCGGTGTTGAGAAGCCTTTATGATTAATTTACCACGTCAAATTCAAGTGCGGTTAATAGTAAAATCGATTAATTGCTGCATCCCTACTGACAGGAATTGTGTGTGAAAAGTCTCAATTGCCATGCTTTATACGCTGTGATGTCTGCAAAATTGTTGCAAACAATTTATATGTGTTGAATTTCAACAAACATAATTGAGTAATGTTTAATTCAGCCCAAATGAATTGTTTTACAACCACTTAACCTAAAATCATTTAGTAAATCCAAGTAAACATCTTTACATTTTTTTTGTGAAGTTAATCAATGCAAATCACAGCATGAATGACCATGCATATTAAAATTAATAGAATTGATTAAAATTGAAAAATAAAAAGAGAAAGACAATGAAAAAATAAGGCAGAAAAAAAAAATCAGCTTCCACAACCAGAGCAAGTCTGCGACTGGTTAATTCTACACTAGTCAAGTGGACATTAAAGTGAAGTAAGTACTGTCGAGACTACTAAAAATTTGTCCTCTGCATTTGACTGATGACTGAGGATACACATGCACACACACACACACACACACGCACAGCAGATATTTAGGGGTTCAGGGCACCGCAATTATCAGAATCAACTCTATAAACTTTGGGTTTCAAGTAGAGCTGGGCGATTAACTGAAAAGTAATTAAAATCGACATTCAGACACCTCGACACCTATAATCGATCACATTTTTCCAGGTAAATTTTTTTAATTACTTTCCCTAACGTGCATAGAGTCATGTGACACCGCTCTGTTAAGGTTGATTTAGACTTATTATACTATGATTTATAATTATTATATTATTATGATATACTTCTGCCAAGGATGCTTGTACAGTCCGGCACAGCCTTCGCATACCTGCGCACCTCTTAAAAAAAATTTACTTACACGTCACAATGATGCGTAGCAAAAGCTTTGTGATTGGACTGTTTGGTAGCGGTGGGACAGTTGGTGGAGCAGAGAGCCACGTTTTAAGCAATGTGTGTTGTAATTTCAGTTGTTCAGCGTTGACATTCAGTTAATAATCATAGACAATAGTATGTTTACTTAAATTCATTTAAAATCAAGTAATCCACCCTACATTCAAAAATCTCTCACTTTATTATTATCTGAGCATATTTACTGTACAAAATTTACCAGTGAACTATGAGGGCAAAAACATTAAATAAACAAAATAATTGTAATCGAGTTAAAGTGTTCAATTAATCGAGATTTTGATTTTAGGCCAATTCGCCCAGCCCTAGTTTCAAGTCCAACTCCCTAACCATTAATCCATACATGTATAACCATTCACTTGAATTTTTACCGAATTATAACCAAAAATACACCCATCGAACGAGGCACAACAAACAAAACATTTAAAATGGGAAGTCAAAGTAATTTGAAGCAATTGTGTAATTTCATTATATCATCATATTTCAGTTATTAAAACTATTAAACTTTTCTAGGGGTTTTTGGGTATTGCATAATTCATTAATCTTGTTTAATCAAAATGATACACTTGAGTGTTTGTTGCATGCAACACAGTCTCATTCTGAAAATTTACCACTATATACATTTCTGGAGAGTGCCAGGAGCTACTTTATTTCGTAATTTTTTATTTTGTGAACCTACCAGAGGCCGCTGTGTATGCTTTTTGAGATCTCAATTTTTCTTGCGAGTGCAATTCGCACCTGCTGTTCTCAAGTTAATCCCCTAGAGGCCACTGACTGAATGATCGACTGACCACCCTCCTCCTTCCCTAAACCCAACCAATAGTGTTTTCAAAAGCACCAATTGACCCGGCCACCCACTTCCCTGAACCCAACTGACATTGTTTTCTTTTCAGAAAAAGAAAAGCTCTCGCAACATCCTGATTTTAACCACGTTTTCAGATTTTTCCACATTCTCACCCTGTTATTTACTTGTTTATTTAATTTTTTGCCTTTTGTTTTTGTTTTACCTGCTTTCTGGAACCGTTCTTTTCCAGACTTAAACCCTGTCATCATGGTCAACTCCTCTTTGCGACTCAAGTCCACCGACGTACGTGGCGAGCTAACAAGACAAACTGGTAACAGCGGAAATGGAGGGAACAGCGTCATACTGCCCATTAACTTTCATTTTAAAGACGAAATGCAGCCATACATACTACTGCCAATTTGCGATCTGCAGAAATGTATAAAGGGGTACATTTTCAGAATGAGCCTATGTTTTTTGTCCTCATGAACTGAAATGAGTACTGGTGCTAATAGAATCATGAATGCAAAGTCATGAACAAAACAATTGGTCATTGTCAATACATAGCATCTAATTTGTTTTTCACCCAACCCTGTTGTATAACCCCAGAAGACATGGTAATATTCAACATGTGCATTTTGTTACCATTCTTTAATACTTTTGTCATTTTAAAAGGCTAACGCTAGTCATTATTCACTCTTGACAAAGGTGACTAGGGCATTTATTAAAATGTCTTCACTTGTGGATGGAAAATAAAAAGAAAGAAGGGCATAAGGATCTGAAACAACCCTAGAGTGAGTAAATAACAAATAAATTTTCAGTTTTGTGTGGACTAGCAAATCTATCAGTGTAAAGCATGTCTGAAGATCAAATACACAACTATTCCAGTCTTCCCACGAGACTGAAAGCACATGTGTCCCTAGCAGTCTGACTACAATGTTGTTTCTTTTCCTTTTCTACAACTTGGACACAAATCTAAGATGGATTTGTTTTTTCTTAGTTTTATGTTGTTAAGACTTCGGAAACAAATCCTTGCAAAAATATAAAGATTTCAACAGTACAGTGTTTACTTGATGCAGGAAAAGAGACATTTTCTGATGTCTTGCTAGTTCTCTCATATAAGGCTTCCATACAGACGAGACAGCGGGTGTTTAGTAACACATCAGTAACACCGTATCAATGCTCTCTACAGACTACAGTACGTTACAGATGGTAAAAAGGGAACTGGCTGTTGCCATAGTGCCAATCAATTTCACACAAGCACCTATTATTTAACAGTAGATGCAGTCCAAAATGATCCTACAGAAAATGTTTTGAAACAAATGCTGTCAATCTGCTTTACATTGCATAACGATTCCTGTGGCGGTAATTGCAGAGAAGCGTGGACATTTTAAACAATTGCACATTGAGAAAATGACATGTTTTTTGGAAGAACTGACAGGATCAGAATGACACACAGCAAAAAAAAAATGCATCAGATTTGCATTTGATGGGTAGCAATGAGATTTAAAGGAATAGTTCACACCAAAAAAAGAAAATTACCTCATCATTTACTCTCCCTTATGTGCTTATAAAGAGTTTCTTTCTTCTGTTGACTACAATGGAAGTTATTTCGAAGAATGCTGGTTGCCGAGACCCATCGACTTTCATAGTAGGAAAAATAAAATTACTATGAAGTATCAGCATAATTATCGAATCAGCAACCTTCTTGCTGTGAGGCAACAATGCTAACCACTGAGCCACCTTGCAGCCCGACAAATGCTTTTTTATTTTGTAATCACTTCTGCAAAAAAAAAAAAAATAA
>CAIGQZ010032312.1:9489964-9502390 GCA_903798205.1 Danio tinwini
ACAACAGTATCTCCAGCAGAAAAGATATCCAAAGATGCCCTTTTAAAGTGTAAAGAAATCTGTGTTTTTTAATGAAGGCAGCAGAAGTCAATGATTCATTTAAATTATTTAGCCTGACATGTTTACTGCTCCAAAATACTATAAATATTTCAAAAACTAAAATATATTGTGTTCAAAGGGGAAAAAAGTTTTTATTTTTTACCCAGACATTTAAAAAGAATATATTTTAGAGCAGTAATCATCACAATACCGTGATACCGTAAAACCGTGATAATTTTAACCAAGGTTATCATACCGTCAGAATCTTATACCAGTCCATGCCTAATATATATGCAGTAATTAAATACATGAATGCATTAAAGATTATTAAGCAGCATGATGGGAAGACTTAAGCAGCTTGATAATACAACACAGCATTCAGTTCTGCAGAGGATTGCAGTAGTAATAAAACTTTAATCTTTTATGCATAATAAAGCTTGATGTCGTATGAAAACATAATGTGACCTTGGATTGCTTCCTTAGTCCAAAAAGAGAATATATTGCATCTAAACTGATTGTTAATCATGACTAGACCCACACGGAATCTGCACCCTGAGAAATCACCTTTTTTAGTCCGTTAGAGAGCCTATTTATGTAAATGTGTGTAAATATATATTTATTAAGTTTTTTTTATTAATTTCAGCAATATTTTAGAATAGTATGCAAATGTTTAGATGATTTGTGTACAGTGTATTTAGTCATATTTTCTGTCTTTTAGAAGATATATTATACAGTATGAGAGACTTTATTTACCAAACTTTTGGTTCTTATTAGACTTGCATTCATTCATTCATTCATTCATTCATTTTCTTTTCAGCTTAGTCCCTTTATTAATCTGAAGTTGCCACAGTGGATTGAACCGCCAACTTATCCAGCATCTGTTTTACGCAGCAGATGCCCTTCCAGCTGCAACCTATCACTGGAAAACACCCATACACTCATTCACACACATACACTACAGACAATTTAGTTTACTTAATTCACCTATATGGCATGTCTTTGAACTGTTGGATTTGCATTGTAAGCTTTAAATAAAAGTTACAAAGTTTTGTTTTTAATTTAATGTGTCATGGTTTTTGGTATTATATTCTCAAAATCATTCCACGTATATCTGCAAATTCTTTAAAAAAAATTATGTGCAAAAAATTCTGGCCCTGATCATAACTGACAAAGATTTTTTAAGAGACCATTGGAAATTTTTACTGATGACAAGTAAAAATGTTGCACAGCACCTTGGTCAACCAAAGATCGTAATTAAGTGTGCTCTAGAAATAAACTTGAATGACAACTGGTCAAAATGTGTGCAAAAAATTGTTATATATTAACTTCACGGCAAATAAATGAGCCTTCATGTGAAATTGTAATTCTTTTCCAAATATTTCACAAGTGATGTTTAGAGAGATTTCCTTCAACACATTTTTACAATAATTATAACTATATATTTAAAAACTAATTTCTTTTGCCACAATGACAGTCACATTGCAAAATATTCTAGTTATTCTGCAAGTTCCAGTATTTAGCTTAAAGAACATTTTAAAAAGCTTAACTAGGAAATTAGGTTAAAGGGTACCTATGATGAAAATCTTCTTTTTGAAGCTGTTTAGACAGAACTATGTGTAGGTATAGTGTCCACAGTTATATTGGAGTGATTAAGACAATAAGTCTCTTTTTATTAAATTTCATGACATTAAAATAGGATCCAAATCCCTCCCATTTTGAGGCCCACTGCAATGTGACGTAGGAGTGCAGTTTCCCCGTTCACCAAATTGATTGACAGCCGCGTATTAACATGACTCGGTAGTAACCCTTATAATCATATCAACAAGACAGGATGTGCTCAAAGTAACTGGGACTAAAAGATCTGTTCAGCTCTCTGTGATCATCAATCATCATCAATAATGTGGAGTTTTACAAGTTTAAACGTTTTTAAAACAGTGCATGTTTGTAATGAATTACAGAAATTTTACTGTCTTTATCACCACAGCCACATGTCAGTACAATTATAAAAAAAACGCTTCAATCGCGGTTTGTGGATGTTAAGTCTGGTTTACACTGTACATTAACATAGTGGATATCCATACAGCAGTGGATATTAACATGTATCCTGTCACATTTGCATGCAAAAACAGTGCAAAATGAAACATGCGCGCTGTGAGTGTGTGTGCTTTGTAACGACTTTGTAATGACATTGTGTATGACTTATCATTGCAGAATTAACTTCACAACAAATTTATCAAATAATTATTGGTAAAGTTCTTACTGTAGTATTTCTCACAAATGTTATGTGAGATCTGCTTCCTTCATGTCACTGTGCTGTTTATCTGACTCAGCCAGAGATGGAGACACTGACAGGCACGTAGGAACGAAGGCACAGGCCACAAAAACAGCTACATTGTGCTCAGAGCAGAAAATTCTATATTCTTAATGGTATAATAAATAATCTGATGAGTGTTTTGAGTGAAAACTTTAGAGGCACATTCTGGAGACTTAAAAGACTTATCTTACATCTTGAAAAAGGGGTAAAATAGTTGCCCTTTAACTATTGGAATAGGCAAATTACTGAAATCCAATGGTGCTCCTAATATAAGCATGCATTGATGCATTTTATACAGATTTTAGTAAAAATCTTACAACATTCTAAGAAAAAAAAAGATTATTTGTAACAAAATCTCAAATTCTCATTCTTTTGTAGAGTTTGTGTTGCACATTTAAGCCCTTATTATGCAAACCAGTCACAATACAGTTTTAACAAAGATTGCTATGAAAGGATGGGGCAATTGAGAAAAAGCAATGTGTTTTTAATACCACATGCAATGGGGACATTTCTCAAAGGGACGGTCTTAAAAAACAGGCTGTTTACTGTTGAGAAATGGTGAAAAGGGCCAAGAGAAACTAGAATATGACACAAATAAACTAAATAGCATAAGTAAACTTGCATGAAAAATATGCATGATGTGACCCGTTTAAAGAAATACAGAACTCAGATCCTAAATTGAATCACGTCTGAATGACAAAATTGGCATCAAGGCTAAGGTTAACGGAGTGTGTCAAATCTTCCAGTATCATTTTCACACATGAAAAATAGCGTTTGTAGGTCAAATCCTCTAAAGTGATGCATAAAAATAAGTATACTTGCATTTCAAAGAGTGTGACCTTGCAAGATTGACTTGGATGTGGATATAATTTATATAATTTCCCACTGAAGCCATCCTTCAAAGAGATGTTGACAATCTGGGTTTCTATTTAAGCACATGATTGGCCTGACCACCAAAAAGTCACTCTCCCTGAAGATCCTTGCCGCTTGGCCTACTACTGAATGTGTTATTATGTGGTGCCTCAGAAATCTATTTCTACACTGACACCTTTCATACTGTTCAGAGAAGGACAGCAATGTGTCAGAGGTTTAAACTAAAACTAAACCTCACCTTTTTTGTTTGGTTGTATTGAATTTCCCCTTTTGGTGCGGATATTTTGGGCTGGTGTGAATACAGCAATCCCACTCCAAACAAATTACGGTATAGTTCGTTTAAGGTGTGAATGCTATCTGACACATTTGAAGAAAACCCTGTGCCTTATCAGGAACAAGTAGTTTGAGTTGTGCACACATGGCGTCTGCCATTGCTAAGCAACAATGAGCACTCTCTAATGAAAAAAAATCCAGTCTATGCACAAGCTCCAGCTCTGATGTAAGTTTCATTCATGAATTTAAAAAGCCATTGCGTTATTTGTCTGCTGAGTTAATAGCCTAACGTTATAACTGAAATGTGTATAATCCATATTTCAAAACGGCATACAGTGCATCTGGAAAGTATTCATAGCGCTTCCTACATTTCTTTATGTTACAGCCTTATTGCAAAATGGATTAAATTCATTTATTTCCTCAAAATTCTACACACAATACCCCATAATGACAATGTAAAAAAAAAATAATTAAATTGTTGCAAATTTATTTAAATCAAAAAACCTGAAAAATCACATGTACATCAGTATACACAGCCTTTGCCGTGAAGCTCTAAATTGAGCTCAGGTACATTCTGTTTCCACTGATCATTCTTAAGATGTTTCAGCAGCTTAATTGGAGTTCACCTGTGGTAAATTCAGTTGATTGGACATGCTTTAAAAAAGGCATACACCTGTCTATATAAGGTCCCAGGGTTAAAAGTGCATGTCAAAGCACAAAAAAAGCATGAAGACAAAGGAATTGTCTGCAGACCTCAGAGACAGGATTGTCTCAAGGGACAAGGCTGGGGAAGGTTACAAAAAAAATTCTGCTGCTTAGAAAGTTCCAATGAGCACAATGGCCTCCATCATCCGTAAGTGGAAGATGTTTGGAATCACCAGGACTCTTCCTATAGCTGGCCGGCCATCTAAGCTGAGTGATCGGGGGAGAAGGGCCTTAGTCAGGGAGGTGATTAATAACCCGATGGTCACTCTGTCTGAGGTCCAGGGTTCTTCTGTGGTAAGAGGAGAACCTTAGAGAAGGACAACCATCTGTGCAGCAATCCACCAATCAGGCCTGTATGGTAGAGTGGCCAGACGGAAGCCACTCCCCACCTGGAATTTGCTAAAAGGCATCTGAAGGAATCTCAGACCATGAGAAACTAAATTCTTTGGTGTGATGAGACTAAAATTTTACCCTTTGGAGTGAATGCCAGGCGTTATGTTTGAAGAAAACCAGGCACCGTTCATCACCAGGGTAATACCATCCCTACAGTGAAGCATGGTAGTGGCAGCATCATGCTCTGGGGATGTTTTTCAGCAGCAGGAACTGGAAGACTAGTCAGGATAGAGGGAAAGACGAATGCAGCAATGTACAGAGACATCCTGAATGAAAACCTGCTTCAGAGTGCTCTTGACCTCAGAGTGGGGTAATGGTTCATCTTCCAGCAGAAAAATAACCCAAAGCACACCGCCAAAATATCAATGTAGTGGCTTCACAACAACTTGGTGAATGTCCATGAGTGGCCCAGCCAGTGCCCAGACCTAAATCCTGTTGAACATCTTAGGAGAGATCTGAAAATGGCTGTATAAATTCCCAAAGACAGGTGTGCCAAGCTTGTGGAATCATATTCAAAAAGACTTGAGGCTGTCATTTCTGCCAAAGGTGCATCAACAAAGTATTGAGCAAAGGCTGTGAATACTTATGTACATGTGATTTTTCAGGTTTTTTATTTTTAATAAATTTGCAACAATTTAAAAAAATCTTTTTTCACATTGTCATTATGGGCTATTGTGTGCAGAATTAAGCCAAGTTCGATTGTCCCCCCTTGCCACCTTCTCGGCTGGTTTGTGTTCACACTGACTTTTTTCCTTCTGAACCCCAGTACGCTTGCATCATCAAGCTGCTGTTTTGTGTATAGCTGATGGTAGGTGACGGCCACGAAAGCAAAGTGCCAAAATGGAGATGTCCACATTTCACGGTCATTCTGCTTTTGCTAAATCTTTTGGTTTTGTTACCAAAACCACAATACAGAGAGTCACTTGCATCTATTTGCTGCAAAAAAAACATTAAAAACATTCAGAATATCATGTCTGCAGAAGTCGTTTTGGTGGAGACAAGGAGACATTATCACTGTGTTTGCACTGGGTGAGTTCCGCCCGTTCACGAATGAACGTTATGAAAACGAAAGTTTGTTATACAGTTGGCGGTTCACTTCCATTATTTGTTACGATTGCATTCATATGAGAAGTGAACCGTACCCCAGACCACCTCTTTCAGGCGGACTCAGGTACGGTTCACGGGTGCGCACCAAAGTTCAGAAGGCATGTTCACACTAGCTAAATGTACTGTACTTTGACGTCAAACGAACCTGGGTGTGGACCAAAAATGCTAGTGTGAAAGCACCTTTAAAATAAAGAACTTGTGTGAGCAAAAGATGCAAAATGTGAACAGTCCCTTAGAGCTACAGCAAGAGTTGATGGTTGAACAGCAATGACGGCAAACTCCACACCATAGGAGCACAAGCATTTCTGTCCAATAAACAGCTGACTTTTGCACATTTACAATTTCTTGTTTGCTTGCAAAAAAAAATCCTTGCAAACTAACACACCAAATTAATAAAACAACAACACTTTGTTTGATCTGGACCTAAGCAATTGAACTAACAAACATTCCTGGCGTGAATACACCCTAAGACTAAAACTACTGGTCAAAACCTATTGTGTTAACTGAAGTAAAATACGATATACACAATAGAAAAACTACAACAAAACCAATCTAATAATACTGACTGAAAAAATATTCTCTCGTGTTCACAACAAACAAAGGTGTAATCTGATGATGCCGTGACTGAGTGTGAAATCATGAGTGTTGTGGTCTTCATTTCATCCTATGAAACAAATCATGTTCATGGATGAGCTAAAGTATTCAAAAAATATTATAGTGGTAGCGGATGAGAATGTGGAAGAATTTGCTGTTGAGAGCCGAATTCAAGAGAGAGTGAAAGTAGCAAGACTTTTATTATGACACAGTCAACCGCCTTTGGTTCTTCAGGTCATGATCACGTGAAGAAGATACTGTATAGGAAGTTATTGTATAGTGCAAATACATTTCACAGTTTTACAATTTGTACTGTATTTGTGATTAAATAAATGCAGCCTTGGTGAGTGGAATAAGCTTATTTTAAAACATTTAAAAGTCCTACTGACACCAAATTTTTAACCGGTAGTGTACTTCTCTTGATTATTTAAGCATAGATGATTATTTGACATCGGCATGTTCTTGCATTGGTAACAAATCTCAGTGAGCTTTCATGGTTAGGAGTTGCCAGATGTCAACAGCTGTAATTCTCCAAATGAATTTACATATTTCCCACTCAGTGTTTTACTTTATCTTGCCAACCTGGCAACTGGTATTCAAAAAGCAACAATGACTGCAGTAAACCTACAAGCATTAAATGAGTCAAAATTTAAGATGTATAATATATACAGTATGTTAAGATACAAGCGGTGACTTTAATCTGTTGATTTCAGATTTATCTGCTTTGAATTGATATGTTCTAAATAAATTGACCATACAAATTTAGTAGCCAAAACTTAATTTCAGACATTGGTTACAGAGTTAAATAAATAAATAAATAAATAAATAAATGATACCTCCAACCCTGTAGGAGAACAATAACATAAAACGTTAAAATAAATTATTTAATTTAAATCAGTATTAGATTCCTAAAATTAAAGATTTTACCAGCTTGTTAGAGCATGTTAATAATAACAAATATAATATATTATTCTATAATAATAATTGTAATACTATATTGTAATAATAACATAACAAATGTAATAAACTGCATATAGTAAAAAAAAACTGCACTCGTGTTAAAGTTCTTTTCATTATGCTTTTATAAAGCTCCAACAATTCTGAAGAAATGCCTTAAATTAGAACAACTGTGCTAATAACGGCAATTATCAACATGCAGCACAAGTTAAAATATTACTTTTCCTCTATTCATTTACTAAACTTCAATCAATCTGTTGATGGCAGTGGTCAAACACTCATACACAACAGCATACACAGCACCAAATCAAACATTGCATAACACATAAGGCTGAAATGCATAACATAACACAAATGCATCAAATAACATTTAAACGAAAGCCTAAAGTTTTGAGGGTATGATGTATCTTACTGGCATGAAAGTGCCTTCTAAACACTATTTTCCAGACTTGCAGGTTAATAACACTGTCGTCGCCAAAAGCACCTGTCAGTATCAAACAACAGGTTTTATCAAAGTGGCAATGTGACCCTCAAGAGAACGTGTTTCAGATATCTTCACTGCCTCACAGGCAAACATCTAATCATCATTACCATGATCTCCGGCTAACACTGACATTAGCTTGTCCATACACAGCCATCAAGGCTTCCTCTATATTACACTGCACCACAGCTTTAGGTAAGAATTGAGCAATTCCAGACAAATGTCAACCCTGCCTTAAAAAATTTAATTTTCACAAAAATAGCGAAACCCTTTCTAGGTTGTTTGTGTAGGCCTGTATTTTACAGTACTCAAAAAATACTCAAAAAAGTCTCTGTCAATGTTTTCAAACAATTATATTTGATTTACCAAAGTCACACAAGTGCCACTTTCACATGTCACATCCATAACAAAGAGATATCACATTCATAATGAAGATTTTTCTTCATAAATGTAAAATAACCACACTTTCACAAACCCTAATCACCAGTTTATTCACTTTAAATCTATTCACAGAGCATATTTAACTACATGCATACGACATATCATAGGTTTATCTCCACATCCTTATGTCCAGATACCTTTTTACATATGATGTGGGAATGTAAGATGGTGCAAAAACTTTGGGACATTTTATTTAAAGTTACAAAAATTTGTTTCCCCAAAGATCCTGTTTTGTTATTATTGAATGATAACTCTCAATTTCCCTTAAATGCAAAGGTCCAAAAATTTTAGTTAGCTGCTTAAACTGCTACAAAGAAAATGTTGGTACAGAGGTGGAATGATCTCTCTGTTAAGCACTGGTTATATTCACTGTTGAAAATACTGTATCTGGAACTGATCATCAGCACAGATCAACCATGCTAAACTGGACATTCTGACGGTGTGGAAAATCTATATATGCAACGTCAAAAAAAAATCTTGGACATTTAATCCTTATCTATACAAATGTAAAATTTAAATGTAATTTATCTAATAGCTTGGTCTAAACTACAGTTATTCCATGTTTCATGATGTGCATAAAATGGGGTGGGGTGATGGAGGATATATACGGGGTAATAGCTGTTAAAAGTATTTTTCTATCTGAATGTAAAAGTTGTATATTTTCATTTTTGGAAATAAAAACTGAATTACAAAAATAAAATGTAAAATAAAATCAATAATTTTTGTATTATAGAGAGCCAACTCTTACCCTTCTGATTAGCATTATTTCTTTTGGGTTGTCCAATTTAAAGGGCACCTATTTCCCCCTTTTTTTAAGATGTAATATTAATATTATGGTTCTTCTGAGTGTGTCAGTTTAGGTTCAGTTCAAAACACAATTCAGATTTTTTTTATTATGATGTATTAAAAAGTGCCATTTTGGGGGCATGTACACAGGTTGTTGTTTTAGGGGCGTGTTGCTTCACATGAAAATTTGTTTAGACTTCCCACCCAACTTAACAAGAGGGCGGAGCCAAGAGCTTCCCCGCTTTGTGTATGGCTACAGACAGGAAGACAGAGAGAAGCAACATGAGTGAGAGGACCAGCATTCAGCTGTACATGTACGACTCGGACACAGACCAAGCAGAGACTACAAAATCATTTGTGTCTTTGTATAGTTTTACAGCCAACTGTGTGCTAATTTAAAGCTCTGAGCTTGTAGCCTACACTGAAACTAATAACCAAACACACTGAATTAACTTTGAATAAAGGGCATCACACACCGAATGCACCGCGACGCGGCACGCACATGACAGTTGAAGGTATCGCACACTTGCGGCGCCGGTGTGTGTCACCTGATAGAAACTTATGTTTAGAATTCAGAAATGAATGCCGCTGCGTGGTGCGATGCTGCTTGTCGCCAAGCAGCGCTTCTGGTGTACGACCAGCTTGCGGCTATAACTAAAGGGCGTCATACACCGGATGCGCCGCTCAGAGCCACGACACGGCATACCAGATGCACACATTCACATTTTTTTTTAAATTAAACTATTCAGATAACGCTCTGTGGCGCGGCAGAAATAAAGTGTCCTGAGCAGGGCCAGCGCGTCCATAGAGGCGACCTAGGCAGCAGAATAGTGAGCGAACCCCCCCCTGGTCCTCACTTTCATCCGCGACACCCTCCCGGTAATGCATGCCACTGCGAGTCGTCAGTTCGTTATTTCCAATGGAGGGACGCGCACGTGAGGCAACGCGCTCGCACTTTCCAGCTGCACCTGCTGTAAGATGACAGGGAGCTTCTGTGACCACGGGAAATGCAAACCACTGAAGTTTAAGGAAGACACAATGAAAAGTACACATGTATATAAACCCACCAAACTCACAAACACTGACGGCGAGGAGAGCGATAACTTGGTGAATGTTGAGCCCAATGAGCCTTACATATAAAAATAGAGCAAGGGTGTTTCTTTGGTGACGTCGCTTTGACTCACAGGCTGAAAATGGCGGACGTGAAACAACATACTGAGGATATGGTAATGCGCACCTGTCAATTAATATTGGTGGGCGGGGGGACCGCACTCCTACATCAAGTTGCGGTCGATCTCAATATTGCTCCAATTGGTCCACCGTTTTTATGTTGTTAAATTGAAAAAAAAGGACTGGGTGTGTTTATATCACCCCAATATGACAGTCTATACACTATACCTACACATATGTCTGTCCAAACAGCTTGAAAAGTAGATTTTTCACCATAGGTGCCCTTTAATTCACAGAATTTCAGCAAAGTATGTTGTATACTATTGTGGAAATTAAGTTTTATATAATCTTGTTCCAAATTAACAATAATCTATATATAACTGAAAAGTTGTATTCTTTGGTTTTTAAATAGCTAATTTAATTTAAAACTCTAGATAGGGTGTGACATTGAACCTTTTGCTTCCTGAGCACGGGCTGTGCCAAAGTGATGCAACTGCTATGGGCAAGGTCTTAACAACTGTGCCTTTGTCTTTAGGTGATACTTTCAAGCTGGTCAGGGCAAGATCTAAGGTCTTTTAGATAGGACCTCAGGACACATCTAAAACAAGATCTTTAACTAAACTAGTCATGCCCGTTTACATGTCTCCACCTAGCCACTTCCCTCCTCCTAAAAAACATATTATAGATTCCTTTTTGGACTTATGATAAAACTTGCAGACTGCAGACCTGTAAGAGACTCCTGTAGGCTCTTGCAGACTCGTGGACTTCGTGAAGACGCTGAATGACTGCAGATTAACCACCACGTCTGAATAAAGAAATAGTTCTGCTTGTTCAAGTCACTCAGATGGACTGGGTTCTCATCTCTTTATTTATTTTTCCAACACTATAAACTTGCATACTTTTTTCCTCACATCCATAAAGCATGTTTATTTCCCTCATTGACGACATAAAAAATGTTTACAGATTGACATTTTTCTAATCCTTCTCACTCTATAAACTAAAATGTTTCATTACAATGTTAATTTTCTCTGTGAATTTACATTTAATGTCATATCCATAATGCTGGAATGGGCTTTAGGCACACAGACTTTTAATTTTCAGTTAGCCAGGCTCAGGGTTTCCGGTGAACTGTCTTTCCATTATAAAATTGCCATGTTTGAGATCTGATTTCTTTAAAAATCAGTGATCTTCACAGCCTGATAGACATATGATAAGTGGGTCTCAGACCGGACAAGAAGCACTGCTTTAAATTCCATTTTCGCCCGCCATGTCTTTAAAATATGATATTTTACCCCAGTATTTTCAATAGAGTTGCTGCCCTCGCCTGCTGATCCTGACAGCACTAGCGGTTACACCGTCTTTCATGTCATTTTACGCTTGAACAACTAAATGAATGCTTAAGTCTATTTAACTGAATGTACTGTAATTTCATTACAACATCGATACTGTAAAAGGAATATTGAAAATCGTCACATTAAGCTTTCACCGGAAGTGTATCGTTGGCTGAAAAACACTAGCTGTGCATATTCCCCATTGCTCATTTACTAATGTGAGAGGAGTGTCAGTGTTGGATTGTAACATGGGAAACTTTATGTTTACCACTGTTCATTTCCTCAAGTGCTAAAAGTGACAGACGACACACTGTTACAGCAAATTGTGTCAAATTGATCAATTAGGCCTCCATTGTCTGGCTGAGGTCTTTTAACGGATGAGGAAAACCACTCTGGGTTAAGTGAAATGTCATATTTAATTAACAAACAGAACAACAATTACTAATCGCCATTCGTCTAGCAGAGATAAGAGATGCAGTGCAAACAAAACAAAGCACTTTAATGAACTGGCAAGTGCGCCAGCAAAGCTTAAAATAGTTTGATCTGCTCCAATAAACTGCAATATAATACAACAAGTGTGAATCAGAGTTTCAAAAAGAAATTAGCACCTATTAAAAAGTACTTAAGAGTAAAGAAATTATAACTAAGAGAGTAAAATATTACAGTTGATAAGTGTCCAGAATATTAATATTTTAGTCATATTAATAGAATATAATTTAGTATATGTAGAAAATATAACAAAACTCTATTATTATTATTAATTTTACGATTGCTGTTATTATTAGTATGAAAATAATTTAACTATTTTATTATCAAAGACTTTGCATAGATCAAACGAGGTGCTGTAGCAACAATTCAATTCCCAGGAAAAACATAAAATGAAAAAAAAAAAAAAAAAAAAAAAAAATATATTAAAAAAAATAAATATATAAAAAAATATATATAAAAATAAATATAAAAAT
>CAIGQZ010032312.1:9510593-9535986 GCA_903798205.1 Danio tinwini
TATTATTCATTTGGCCTGCAGTGCTCAAAAAAGGAAAACAGGAAATAAGGCATTATTTACTAAACATGCCAACATTTTAAAATAAGCTAAAACATTACAACTTTATACATAAATAAATAAAATGCTTAAATGTAATCCAATATTTTAGTTTTAATGAGTTTAATAGGGGACATTTTTGTCCTGAAGGTTTTGAGAAGTATTGTTGATACCTAGTGTAATTTAGATTTACGAAAAGATGGTCAAATATTAGCACACAATTTCAATAATAACACATTTGCCAAAAATTATTCTCTGTGCATTACCACAAGCAAAATAACTGAGAGTGAAATGCTGCAAATATGCAAGCATATGAACAAGAAAACATTGATGAACCATATTTTAAGTAAGACACTTTACATCAGTGACGCCTAAACTAGGGCCCGAGAGTCAAAGTTGGCCCATGGTAACCTTTGATTTGGCCCGCTATCCCATTTGAGAAGAAAGGAAGAATGATAGAGATGTTTCAAAGTTTTAGTGTTAAAAACGAACTGAAATAAAATGTTTCAATTAAATGGCGTAATTTATTAAGATTTTGTTTTAGTGTACATGCTGAGCACCCCTGTTTTACATATTTTTAGCAAGATAAGACACTGACCTTTCCGATAAGGCTCCAGAACCACATCTGACTGGACACACAGTCTTTTTAAAACAGCGACACCTTTAGGGCTCTTCAGATTCAAGGCCACGGACTGTTTGCCTCTCGCTTGAGTGTCAACAGTCATCGCCACCTTCGTCCGATCAACCCGGATCACCCTTGCGCCGAAATCTGACAGAATCATCCCGCAGAAGGGCGCAGGTGCCAGTCCTGCCAACTCAATAACACGCACTCCCGCCAGAGCCATAATGGAGCCTGTTTAAGACAAAAACTTTGTTAACACACGAGAAAGTAACGTTTCAGATCACTATGCAGTCTGTGAGAAGTGGAAACATCGTAAGAGAAAATATTAAACACCTCGTGCCATGCTTCAAAAATCATTAACTCATTCAAGTGACAGTTATTTGGGTCACAGTTCACTCCAGTTGTCCATTTCACAAACTATCATTAAACCGCGAAAGGTGTCAGTGGTGCTAAATAACAATAGTTCGCCTTCTATAGTTTGTCTAAACATCTTCGCGTAAATAATTCAATATAAAACACTAGCAGTATTGGACTCGATACAAAACATACCTTTTAATATTTTGCACTTCAAACCACAAGGAGCTCGACGCGTGGTTATGACGTGTAAACACGGGATTATGGGTGTTGTAGTTTTAATGACCTATCTTTTTCAGAGTGAAATAACTCTATTCCTCATGTCATATTTCACTAGAATAATTTATTTCATGATATTCCTTGGAAGATTGTGTGGTCTTTACCCAACATTTTTTTTATCACAAACAAGATTAAAGAGGTTACCTTCAAATTGCTACAATGAGTTTATCCGGTGAATGTTTATATTAAAAAATGCTTCCTGAGAAGGACCCCCTTTGTTCCTTTTGTAGAATAATAGATGAATCTGTCGATCTTTTTTTTTTTTGGAAATGTGCCCTTGTTAAGATTTTTTGGAAAGAATTCTGTTTATTTATACGTGCCTCTCTTTTATATCATTTTTCTTTGCTATACAAGGAATTTTTATTAATTTTTATCTTGTTAATAAAGTAAAAGACAAATATTTTCTAATAAATCTATTTATTTTACTAGTAATTGTTCTTACACACAAATGCATTTTTTGTCTGTAAATCCCTTTTCTTTAAAAAATATATATATATTTGAAATATAATTTTGATACAATCTCTACCTCCAGCAATGTTAAAGCTTTGAAATCAATAACATCATGTGAATCTTACAGTATTGTCTCTTTTCTATAATACCCAGTTGTATTATATATGACCTTTGATACATCACTGTGATCATGCTGTGAGATAGATTTAAAATGTTCTATTGTCATTTGTATTATTCCTGCCATTGTTTTTGTTTCTCTTTTTGTTTTGCTTTGCTCTGTTGTCTATTTTTTAGGATTTATGCCTTTTCTGTATATTTGTACTCTTGTTGAATGTTCCAATAAAAAAAAAGTTTTATTGAACTCGTTCATACATCTCATATGAATTGTTTAACTGTAAATGAGCAAAATGTTAAATAATGAGTTAAATAATGAGTTAAATAATGTAAAAAAAAAAAAAAAGATAAACGTTAAATGACTTTAAAACACCTTTGTGACTTTTGCATATGCTATGTTGGGTTGGGTTATGCTGTTATGAAGCTACTTATATCCACTTTTGCTTCTGATTAACTCATTAAAACATATTCACATTTCTTGTTACTAATCAAAAGATAAAGTGCTAGAAGTTATGAAACATACCTTTTAATATTTAGAACTGAAACCAATTGGGAAATTTTAAATGTGGGAGTTGTAGTTTTATTTCAAAACTGGAATTGTTTAAAAATAAAATACAGTAATTTTTATGTAATGTGACTGTTATTCTACTATTATGAAAGCACTTTTTTTCCATTTTCATTTCTGCATCAAAATAAAAGCATTTCACATAACTTTACAAACAAAAGAACAGACTGTAAAAAACGTTGGGCTGCGCACCATTGCTTCATGTTGTCCCAACACAAATAGATTAAGTTAGCTTAACTGTTTTACAATAGGAAGTGGATTAAACATAAAATAATTAAGCTCTCCCCCCAAAAAAACTCATTTTAAATAAGTAGTTTGAACAAGCAGCACAAATATCTTTTGAATGCAGGAAAACGAGACCAATTCAATGTGGTTGCCTTTTCCTTTCATTGTGTCAACTGAAGCATAAACGCGGCTTCTTGTAATAATGATAAATTATGAACCATATATTTCATGCCACAATAAAATTCTGTCACAAAGCAATGAAGTTTCTTTACATGATTTAATGGGTGATGTGCCTTTTTAGTTCATAATTTATTTGACTTTGCATGCTGCGCGAGTGCTTTAATTGAACTCTCAAATATTCTAGTACAGTCAAAGATAAATAATTCAAAACGTGCTAGATAAGTGACAAACAGAATCAGATTTAAGATGATGCTTGGAAATTGTCACATTCAATAGTCCATAAATAAATGATACAGATTTGAACTGACAAAAAACGCTGGCTTTACACTGGCTTTTCAAATTCATTTCTCGACACTGCGCTATATTCATGCATTCAAGAAATCAAACACCAATTCAGTATGTATAGAAAAATGTCTATAATACTGAATGTAATGGTCAGGTCTCAGGGATTATTTTAAATACAGTTTGAGCATATGTGGGTAAACACTCAGTCTCAGTTGAACATTTCCAGCAGCACCTATTTTTAACATTCATTTTGATGACCTAGAGATATATTCCTATTCCATTGACAGTTTAGAATAACAAACTTTATGTTCTCTTGTTACATCAATTAGAAAGTGTTTACAGCAGAGCCAGTAAGGAGTCTCAAACTGTGTCTGAAAAATCTCACTTGTTGACTAATAATGCTACAGGGCACTGTGTCAGAAAAGAGTAAATGAAAGAAAAAGTCCATTCAAATGCTGATGTAAATGCAAGAGGCAAACCATAAAATGACATTTTTTGTCACAAACATTATACCAACCCATCTAATACAACACTGTCCTGAAATCTATTCATGTTTTCGATGCTTAAACAATAATGTTCAGCCCTAGCTCATTGGAAATACGCGAGAAGCATTAAATGCATTTCGTTGCACATTTCAGATGACAAATCCACTAGAGGGTACTGTGTATATTTTTGCGAATCAGAAATATGTTACTTAGGGTACAATTTGTTATGCATGTTCCAAGAGAAAGTGGGGCTTATCATACAGATCACCTAGTAAACCACATCTAAACCCAACCAATAGTGTTTTCAAAAGCAAACATAAAAGAAAATGCACTGCGGCCAATGGTGGATTTAACCATAAAGTGAGGTAAGCGGCCGCTTAGGGCCCCAGAGGGCTCCCAATAAATATCTAGAGGTATAAATATACTTACAATTTTATTGTCATTACATATTATTTAATATACAAACAAATATAATATTATTATAATAATGTAATGTTATGTAATAATAATAATATTACAAAATAAAATACATCATGGAGCAGTCCAGCAGTAAAATTTTAAATTATATATGTTTATTATTTTTATAAATAGATTCATTTTAAGAAAACTATTCATGTAAAATGTAGAATTTGCATTAACTTAAAAATGTTGAAAAGAAGAAATAAAAATACAGCAAAATAAAAATAAAAAATATTGTATAATATAATAAGTGCTTTTCAGGATTTGGGCCCCATTGCTGGAATTGCTTAGGGCCCCAAAATATCTAAATCCGCCTCTGACTGCGGCTGCATAGTTTTACCTTGATTCTACACTGCTATTATCTCTTTTGTGGAACCGTGCTTCACCAGAACTGTAAACGAGTACTCTGAATCAAAAGTACAACACCATACAAATTGAGCTACCAAGCAAACTGAGCACACCAGAAAAGTTGTCCATATGGAGATAGACAAGTGAAGTTGCTTTGTGGTATTTATTTGGTGTTATGCAAAGAACTGCATGACTAAACAAATCCTTTATTCTTCAATAATATGTCCCTGCAAATATCATCAGCATGGAAAAAAAGAAAAGTTTTAGCCATACTGTCCCCAGTGTTTATTTTAAAATGTAAATGAAAAGTATTTCCAATGAGCCCGTGTTGCAAATTTTAGCTGCAAAAGTCACCGTGTCCATGTCTTTTTTTTTCATGTTTCGCTGTATTATTTTTCTAAATGCTAATTGTAGATTTTTACGCCAAAAAGCAAAACAAGCATGATTTATAATAATAATAATAATAATAATAATAATTCCTTACATTTATATAGCGCTTTTCTGGGTACTCAAAGCGCTTTACACAATGGGGGGGTGGGGGGTGGGGGGGATCTCCTCATTCACCACCAGTGTGCAGCATCCACCTGCATTGTGGATTGTGGCAGCAGTGGAGTCATTCAGGTTCCTGGGCACCACCATCTCTCAGGACCTGAAGTGGGACAGTCACATCGACTCCATTGTCAAAAAAGCTCAACAGAGGCTGTACTTTCTTCGTCAGCTGAGGAAGTTCAACCTCCCAAAGGAGCTGCTGAAACAGTTCTACACCTCCATCATTGAATCAGTCATCTGCACTTCAATAACTGTCTGGTTTAGCTCAGCTACCAAATCCGACCTCCGAAGACTACGTCGAATAGTTCAGACTGCTGAGCGAATCATTGGTACAGCCCTCCCTTCTCTCCAAGAACTGTACTTATCCAGAGCGAGCAGAAGGGCTGCTAAAATCACTCTGGACCTCTCACACCCAGCACACTGCCTCTTTGAACTTTTACCTTCTGGTCGATGCTACAGAGCACTGCGCACCAGAACAGCCCGACACAGAAACAGTTTCTTCCCTCAGGCAATCCATCTCATGAACACTTGATGATGATAATAATTGTGGAACCAACATCACTACCTGCTATACACTTTTTTATGCACACATACACTTATTTAACAACACACTTTACATGCCAATTTGCACATAACACCTGCACATATTATGTTGTATATAGTAATACACCTGTACATACACTTGTCAATTTTGTATATTGCATTCACTACTTTTTAAAATATATTTATTATCTGTTTTTTTAGTCCTCTGTAATTCTGTTGCACTGTAGAAGCTCTGTCACGAAAACAAATTCCTCGTATGTGTGAACATACCTGGCAATAAAGCTCTTTCTGATTCTGATTCTGATTCTGATGATGCAACGACAGCCATTTTGCACCAGACCGCACACCACACACTAACTGATTGGTGGAGAGGAGACAGAGTGATGAAGCCAATTATGATATGGGGAGGGTTAGGAGGCCATGATGGACCGAGGGCCAGTGGGCAGATTTGGCCAGGATGCCAGGGGATAAACCCCTACTTTATTTATTAGTAAATCTATGCACTCTTAAAAATAGAGGTTCCGAAATGATGAAACTATAATAAGAAACATTTTATTTTTTACAAAGAAACTTTCAGTTAACTTTCAGTCAAAGAACTTTCAATGTTAAGCCATAGCACATTGGAAAAACATGAGAAACATTAAATACATTGCTCCAGATACGTTTTGTTGCACGTTTCAGATGACAAATCCACAAGAGGGCACACTGTGTACAATTTTGCAAATCTGAAATACATTACTTAGGCATGTCCAAATCCACTTTTGCTATTTTAAGGACAGAAACATACGCTCTGCACCTTAGCGCATGGTCTAACAGGGTTGTGCTTATTCTCTTAATGAGTTATGGGTGTGTTTTGAGCATAACCTGCATTAAGGTAATGCAGGGGTGTCAAACTCAGTTCCTGGAGGGCCGCAGCCCTGCAAAGTTTAGTTCCAACCCTAATTAAACACACCTGATTGTACTAATTGAGTGCTTTAGTCTTGTTTGATACCTACAAATAGGTGTGTTGAAGCAGGGCTGGAAGTAAACTGTGCAGGGCTGCGGCCCTCCAGGAACTGAGTTTGACACCCCTGAGGTAATGAGACACTCATCTCCCATTCCCTTTAAGAGTCAGTTGTGTCACGCCATGGCGCATTTGCTATTTACATGGGTGACTTTGTAAGTGGAAAAACTGAATTATATGAACCATTTTTTCCTAGTAAGAGGAGCATGTAAAGAACATTTTTCTTCTTCTACAATAAAAGGTTTTTCTGTTCAATCAAGCACCAATGCCTGTAAGGAACTTTTATTTTAAAGAGTATAATTCACTACTGCAAGGTTTTGTGTTAATAATCAATAAGCCTACAGCTCTACCTGCATGATTAATTCATGCTGCAGTGCATGCTGGGAGCTCAAATCAGCCCTTTTCTATGAAACATCTAATTTAGTCAGTTCTTTTTGGCTTATTGGGGAAAGCTGTTAAAATCATTTACATGTACAATCAATCTACTATGCTTTAAATACGGTATTGATATTGATGGCATTTAGTATTTTGCAATTAAAATTTAAAATTAAGATGTTAGATGAATCATTGCTTACCCTAGAAGCATTTCTGCATTTTAATAGTTTGAAAGCTTTGTTAACATATCCAGATATAAAGACATAAAATTTCAATTTAACACAGCGAAGTGACATGACAGTCACTTTGCAGAGTCATTCTGAATTCATTGTCTGACTTCCAGCAGTGTCAGACTCAGAGCTATTAAAATCAACCCATTCTTACTCAAAAGGCCTGGATTTGCTTATAATTTATTGCCGGCTCATGAAAGAAATCTGATTGAGCTTCAGATGAAAGCTGACATGACATTCCGCTGCCTAATGAAGTGATGAAAGTGATGCTGAGGACAGAAGAGATTACTGCAGTCGCTTTACTGATGAAAGTCTTACTTGAGTTGATCAATTTAATGCTTCAGCTAGGCACACTGTTCATTCAATGTAAAAGAAAATAGCCATGACTTCAACTGTAAGAAAAAAAACTGAAAAATGCTTAACAGTAATTTTCTTAATGAATAACTGTAAATTGACTTTCTTAAATTAGATATTTATATTTAGGCTTGTATTGCATTTTTAATGGTAAAATACTGGCAACCACAGCTGTCGTTTTTTTACCGTAAATTTTGCAGATTTTTTTACAGACTGCATGTCATTTGGTTCTGTTTAAAATTCCATTTCTCATAATAAAACCAGAGATGTCTTAAACATGCTTAAAATGTATATTTCTTCAGCTTAGAAATAGATAAGCACAAAGCATTTAAGGGCAATATAATTAGATTATGACAGTACTTGTATCATCATTGTCAAATGAGTAAAACCTTGCATGAACCTAATTTTAGCATTATATTCTTGCATTGCAGTATTGTGGATTTTTTTGAAAAATGCAACCTGATTGGAACAAAAGTGTTCAGAAAAATTCTCTTAAGTATGAATATAACAAAAAATTATATATTTATATAAAAAAACATTATTTCAATTCAGTGTTATTGAGTATTATGGCTTAAATGCTGAGCAATTCTTTATGCATTTAGAAAATATTCATTTGTTAAATTTACACATTCTGAACAACTTTCCCTCTAGAACCAATAAAACTATTGAATAAGTATTAGACCATAATTAAATCCTTCTTAACTTTATTTTGTGAAATAATCCTAGGTTTTTCACTCAACCTTAACAAAACCAGTGTTGTACTAATCTTTGGACTGCCTAGACAGTCCAAGACTAACAAGTGTGTATATATATATATATATATATATATATATATATATATATATATATACTAAAGTTTCATTTAATGACACTGTAGGTTGAGCACTTGTCATGATTGCTTAAAGCAAGCACACAAATAACACTATGACATTAGCTGTTTTTCAAGTTATTAAATTAAGCTGAAACAACACTTCTTGAGCTTTTTTTGATGACAGCTTTTTATGCTCATCCACTCTAAATTGTCAAAATTAATGATTTAACTTAAATCCATCATGTTGTCCCAACACAAATCGATTGTGTAGAACCCAGCATTTTTTACAGTAAATCAACAAAACAAAAAAACAATAAAAGGTGTTCTTCTCCACAATAAAGAATGACATTTCCAAATCCTCATAGATTCCCACAATACTGCATTGTGATCTCCGGTTTATGAAGTCTGACATTTAAATCTATAGGGGTGTTTGTTTTCTCTCAAGCCAAGGGAAAACCATTACAAGTAATGTGTAGGTGAGACTTTCGCCGAAGAATTATGAAATCAGTGGTCAAACTAATGTCAAAATCGTTAATGATAGATATTAATATTTCAAATAACTAGAAGTGCAGGGCTCTAGACTTTGATTTTACCAATACATCCATAATAAAAATAAAACTAGTCATAAATCTAAATGATTCTTCCTGGCATGTTCAAATACGTGCTGGCTGTGTTATATTAAAATGACTTACTGAATTTCTTAAAATAACCAGGAAATTTTAGTTCCAAAAGTGCAGCCTATTAGAGATCTATCAATGCAACAAGATGTAGAAGCCATTTTAAAATCAAATAAAACTGGTATATAATAAAATCAAAGTGTGTGACTGTGACAGTAAGTGAGGTTTCTGTTGAATTTTCATATTTCATCTATTTTATGCTAGATACAACAAAAACAGTGACAGACTAAAGAGGACATTAAGAACAAAAATATCTGCTCTGAAATAAAATCATGCATTTTTTGTAAATGCATGTTTATTTGTGGGCAATGCTTGAGAATTGTTCCCATTATTTATGGTTTAATATGTTACAGTATGTTGGAATCATTTTATCAGTTTTAGCCTTTAAATTTAACACTCAGATTTCTTTGATTTCTTGATTTTTATTTTTTTTTAAACATATTCCACAGTGGCGACCCCTGAATAATAAAGGGACTAAGGTGACACTTCACACTGCATTTACCTATAGCTGAACACATTCAAAACAGTGGAGATTTGGGGGGATGACACCGTCTGGTTCAGCTCAGCTGCTAAAAATGACCTCTGTAGACTACAGCGAATAATCCGGACTGCTGAATGAATCACCGGCACTACTCGTCCTACACTTCAAAAATTGTACTCTTCCAGAGTGAGAAAAAGGGCTTGCAAAATCACTCTGGACGCCTCGCACCCAGCACACTACCTGTTCAAACTGCTACAGTCTGGTCGGCGCTACAGAGCACCAAGCACAAAAACAGCCAGACACAGGAAAAGTTTCTTTCCTCAGGCCATCTACCTCATGAACAGTTAAATATTTCCCTACTGTGCAATAAACAAGCAATACTTTCTCAAACGCACTTGTACACAGCACCTTATAACAATATACAATGCAATGCTTTTTCACATGCATTGTACACAGCACCTTATAACCTGTATATTTATAACAAATCTGTACATACAACTGAACATTCAGATCCTTTGACTAACTGCATCTCTGTTTAATGTTTATCGTCTTTTTTCATATTCATTTTGTGTTGTCACTTTATGTACACTGGAAGCTTCTGTAGCCAAAACAAATTTCTTGTGTGTGTGTTTGCCCAACCTTTGATCGCCATGTAATGACTAATTAACTGTTACAGAGAAGAGTTCTTATTAATATTAAACAGCCTTGCATATTCATGAGCACTGGACAGTTTAAACCATCACAAATATCAAACTCATTTGAGCATTTGCTTTTCATTTGCAAATAACTATGACAGAAGCTCTGTGCATGTTTATTTATTTATTTATAATTTTAATATGATGCTCAAAAGAACTTATGTGCATAAATATTCTCATTCTTTAGTCAACTCACAAGCATGCATGCACTTCTCCCATATTTTTTATAGTGTTTTGAGCACTATTCTTTGAAAACAGCTTCAAACTATGCATTTTGTCATGTGTAATTGAACTGAATTGATTATAATTTAATTTTGTAATAATTGTGTTTTATATAATTATATTAAAATTATATTATTTTATATTAATTTTATTTTAAGTATTATTTACTTTAATTTAGTTTTTATTAAGTTATTTATACCCATATAGTCTTTCAGATACAGATCAAACTACAATGGGAACTCTTCATTGCAATGTATATATTTGTGGTGTTACAATGGTGTTATATTTACAAAAAAGAATAAATCTGTTTGATATTAATATATTTTATATATAATCAATATCACAGAAATATATTGTATATTTATGTTTAATTACCCGCACAGATACACATGTACTCTCACTTTTGGTTGTTGCCTTTTTTTTATATCACATGCATGGTAGCCTATACTGTTGCGGCTCATTGTCTCAATATGTAACAGTAGTAAAGACAGAAGTGGCACATCAAATATTAGCTGCATTGAGTGAATGATTTCATCAAAGCCTATATTTCATATTCTGTGACATTTCCTCTTAAGCCTCTTATGAAGTTGGGGTGCACAAAAAGGTTTTTCATAAAATAAGATCTCTTCTGAGACTTTTATATCATTTGAAAGAGCTGTGTGAGTGCATTTTAGTGGAAAATGTATAAATGAGAAAAGCTGATGGCGTTTATATACCAGAGCTGATACAGAATCTGTGTTTGTCCAATTCTGCTGCTGCGAGGGGAATGTTGTATTATGCAGCATATTTGCTGTTAAAGCTCTTCAATATATATGTGAGCAAGTTTTTGGTGAGATAAAACGATTAAAATGCCTCGGGCCTCAAAATTTCTATTGAGCAAATGAAACAGATCGATACAAATGTCCCGATAGCTTATCTGGCAGGGTTTACAGCTCGTAAAAGCCCTCTCAGGTCTACCACTGTGACTGCTTTACTGCTTCCGCATCAGTTCCAGACTGAATTTATAAATGTCAGCGGAATTACCGGACTGGCAGATGCCCATCAGATGATTGCAGTTTTCTCATTTACTGTCTTTGTTGGGACGTGCCGATGCAGGCCTTTCTTAAACTGCTGAAAAATCCCAGAAATGTTGTTATTAAATTAAAGGGCACTATGTTGCAAAATCAACTTTTGTAAGCTGTTTGGACAGAAATGTGTGTCAGTATAATGTGTCCACAGTCAAATTGGAGTGATATAAACACATGTCTCTTTTTTTTTCTGACATTAATCCAAATCCCAGTGATTTTGAGGCCCATGGCAGTGAGACGAAGGTGTGCGGTTTTCCCCGACCACCGAATTGATTGACAGGCGTGTGTTAACATGTCTCTATAGTAATGTGTATAAACATGTCCACAGAACAGGATTTGCAAAGAAACTGGGATTAAAAGATCTGTTCAGCTCTCTGCGATCAGCTGCAGCTCAAGAATGAGTTTTACAAGTTGAATATGTTTTTAAAACAGTCAACGTTTGTAATAAAGATAGTAAAATCGATTTCTAATTCATAACCGCTGGAATCACCACAGCCGCATAGTGTTAGTACACACAATAGCAACAATATACAAAAGCAGTGCAAAGTTAAACGTTTATGTGTGTGTATTGCAAACGTTGTAACTGTATGTGTGTGGCTCATCATTTCAGAAAGGCTTGAATAACTTCCACCACAAATACATCAAATAAACTTACTTGGTATTTTTAACTAATAAGCTGGATTTCTGTTTCATTAATATCTGTCTCTGACACTGACTGCTGTTTATCTGACTTGAATGAGAAGCAGACATGCACTTGGGAACAGTGGATGGGGAGAAGCAGCTCGTTTGCTTCTAAAGACACAGGCTACAAAAACAGCTACACTGTGCTCAGAGGCCAAATTGGGCTTATACTGCATTGTATAATAAATAACCTGATGGGTATTTTAAGCTGTAAAGTTTCAGACACATTCAGAGACACCAAAGACTTATCTTACATCTTGTAAAAGGGGTCAAATAGAAGTTCTTTAACTGAGTTACCAAGGCAGTCTTAAATTCTTAAAGGTGCAGTATGTAAGTTTGACACCTAGTGGTTGAACTAGGTATTGCACTCCTGGATCAAAATAAAAGCCAACGCGGGTTGCAAGTTTGAGTACAGGAGCGAGTGATTTAAACTGTGCTCTAAATAAAAGCAACGGCATGCGATAGAGGAAATATTTTCTATATTAAAAAGAGTTTTGGTTCTAACCAACACCTCGAATTGAGATATTAGAAACGGCTTCTATTTCTCACAGCTGAACACGTGAAACTTATGACAGTGATCACCTTAGGTAAACCTTGTGTGTTTTATTTAGTGCTAAATGCTAACAATGTGAGTTTGAATAGATTCTAAACCTTAACATTTCATGAGTGAGTGCATATTCTGTGCTTCTGAAAGGCTGTATTTAAATTTCTGCCATGTTTCGTCTGGTGCAAACAGCCAAACTGCTTATCACTGCAAATCTCATCACAAAGCGTGTTGTTAGGACATGCAGTTACAATGTAACCTGCTCACCTAATGTTTACGCTCATAATATTTACATAATTTGCGAATTAAAAACCTAATGTGGAACTGAATCGGTCTCATTTTGACATCTGATACTGTCCATTTGGGTCACGGACGCATGCTTTCAGAGCCTTTCTGAATAAATGAAATACGCTGTTTTCCAACAAGGCAACCCGGGGTGCTGAAATGCAATTGGCTAAACTGGCATTGTGCAGGTGAAATTTACCCATTTATCTAACCATTTTCAAAGCAGAATATCTGACTTCAGCATTGTTTTTCAGTTAAGCAAATATGTTCACTTGGGATGTTTCTTAAATATCTGCACACATATTATCGTATTTTTATGCTCTAGAAGACTTAAAAATTTACATACAGCACCTTTAAAATAAAACCTATACAAGTATTGTACCCTGACTTTCCCAAATATGTGTGTATTTCATAGTAACATTTTTTTTATTAAAATGGAAAAACACAAATGAGCTGTAGGTATACCTTTAAACTTGTTTAAATGGCCATAACTAGGCCCACACGGAATCTGCGCGCGCAGAATTCCGCAGATTTCTGCAGATTTTTAGCCCATCATTAATTCTGTTCATTTACTTACAGTTAACTATTTACTGTTAATCTAATTGGATTTGCATTTTTAACATTAAATAAAAGTTAAAAAAAGATATTATTTTTTATTTCACATTTTAAGGTTTTAGTTATGATACTCCTAAAATAATTTCACAGAAATCTGCAGATTTTTACCTAAATTCTCTGCAGAAATAGCAAAAAACTTCCGCAGATTCCATCTGGCCCTGGCCATAACTAATGCATTTTAGCAATAATAGTTTGACAATACCTCTGTTGCCTTTAGCAACTTTCTGCAAAAACAAAACATAACTTTCTGACAGCAAAAGCATAACAGTACCAATATTTTTTACTACTGCAGAGAAAAAAAAATATTGTTCTTAATTTGTTTGCCAAATGCATCTTTAGTGGCATAAATCATAGGCTATATAATAACAGGTTGTGCTACAAAACGATTGTATTTTTAAAGTAATGACTTCATAAAATATTCAAAGCTTAATTCTACAATCTCAATAGATGTTTCCAATGTACTGTATATGAGGTGTCAAAAATTCTATTTGGTTCAGTCTTATGGGCCATTCCACTGAATGGGTGACATTTGTTGCTCCAGGATTTCATGTTTACAAATATGCATAAAAATAACCTCTAAAACATGCAAATTGTACTGCATGTTAATCTAACTGAAAATTTAGAATTATTTTAAATCCCTGAAATGATTTTAATTACTGTAAAAACATGTAAAACATTAAATATAATTTCAACAAGAAATATAAGTAGATTTACTTTAACAATAGTCCTGGTCGCAACATTGATCATTTATGTTCAGGATGTTAAATTCCAGTCTGTTTACATAATACTGCTTTTGAAAAAAAAAATCTGCTATTTTTAATAAATCTTTTATATATTATAGTATAGTAATTGCTATAAGATTATTATTCTTGTTTTATAAATATACTTTTTTTTTACCATGAATCACATAGCTACACATTTTAAGTACATGTAAACCAGTAACCCACATAATTATTTTTACAGACTTGTTCAGGTGCCCTTTAAACAGCACTTGATCACTTGAAATTGATGTCACATTTCAACAATATATATATATTTTTTTCACCAATAATTACCCCATTCATTTGTGTTTAATATTCAGCTCACATTGCCTCTGTCTCACTAAACACATTTGGACTTTAGTGATTGCTGTCACATACTGTTCTTTGTGTTTCCATCTGGGTGTTGATGGGGGTCACATGAAAGACACATCGAATTAAACAATCATATATAAGCAACAGGGAAAATGCAGTGCAGTATTACATTAAAATTAATCATTTCAGGCATATCCTGCTGCTGGGTTTAATTCTGTGTGCTCCGAGAAGATCAAACATTAGTAAGCGCTTTTCTAAAATTAAAGTTTTGTTATCTCAGTCCCTTTCAGTCTAAAGGTGATTCTAGTAATGTTGTTCCTCTCTGTTGTTATTTGCCATGTTATTTACAACGTCTCTAACATTTAAACATTTAATCTTTAAACTCATCTCTATTTTCATGCTATTAGTGCCTTTTATTAGATTATAGCATGTTTTCCATTAAATAAGAGTGCTTATTCATTATTTACTATAGTATTATAGTAGTAGTTATTAATGAGATACTAGCACTTATTCATTAGATGCTAGCAGTTATTTTAGTATACCTAAACAAATATTACACTGTAAAACCCAACAGTCAACTTTATCAAATGAAATGAGTGTAGTTAACTCAAAATTGACTGACAGTTATTTCTACTCATTCAGTGTTGAAGGTAACAAGTTAATTAAATACCCCATTACTTCAACTTAAATGAAGTAAGTTCACAGTACTCTTATAGATTAGTTTTTTTTACTCAAATCTTTTGTTGCAATCGGTTTCCTCAAACGGTTTGAGTTCACTTAACTTATTGAGTTTTAAAGTACTCTCTCTAAAAGGTTTGAGTTCTCTTCATTTATTGGGTTTTACTGTGCTCAAATTGCTTCTTTTACTCAAATGGATTAAGTTCACAGTACTCATTAGGATTAGTTTTTGAACTTAAAGGTGCAGTAGGTGATCTTCCACAATGCTAACTGGTTAGCATATATCTCTGAACCACAGTCCTTCCTCTGCCGTCCAGAGCCACGCCTACTGAAACACGAGCATGCACACCTTAAAGATGACAGCAGAACCCTCTCTCATGTGTTGAGCTAAAGTCACTAGTGCATGTCCGGTGGCGTGCAGGAATTACACTCATTACTAAGCCTTACTTACATGCTATCAGAGTGAGTATTCAGAATAGCATGGTAAACAACATAGGGAGAGCGTCACAGGTTGTCATTGTTCAAAAATGAACCAATGTGATGTGAATATAAAAGCAACTTCACCTCAGTAAAGCAGGCTAGGCGGAATAGCGCTATTTACTTGTGTTTTGTTGTTCAACTAAATAAAATCTACATTATAAATTCTGTAAAAGGTCCCTTATGAAACTGGAAGATTCTATTGCTGCAAGATTTCAGTTCTGAACAACTCTTTTGTGCATATGACCCATTTGTAACAACAACATCTGCATCAGCTTTGAGTGAAGCTAAAATAGTTTTAAAACACAACATTACCTGTCTAAAAGAAATCCTTTAGCCATGGTGTCATCCTTCCTCCAGCGTGCAAAAGTAAGTTCAATATTGATTCAGGTTTTTAAAAAGTTTTGATTCAGCATGTTTTTACCGCTCGCGCTCTCTCTCTCTCTCTCTTTCTCTCTCTCTCTCTTTCTCTCTCTCTCTCTTTTATGAATGCACAGCGAGTCTATGCACAAACGGTAGAGCTGCGTACAAACGGCTGCACAGTAGTTCAAATCTGCATTTGCTGACACAGTTTGAGTTACTTATCGGAATTATGGGAGATGTCGGCCCGACACTATTTAATTGCATGAACATCTTTTTAGTTGTATGCCTTACCCAGAACATAAAAATACATATAATCCTTTACTTTATTCATTACTATTGGAATGTGAAGAAACTTTCAACCAGCACAACAAAAAATGTTTCTGAAGACAATCACCTACTGCACCTTTAAATGGTTTGTTGCAATTGGTTTCCTCAAATGGTTTGACTTACCTTAACTTATTGGGTTTTACAGTGGTGTACACTTAATAATTACTAGTATATAAAAATATGTACCAGTTAGAACTGGTATAGATACACATATATATAATTATTTATTGTTGAACATGTTCTACCTACTAAAAATCATGTAGCTCATTTATATAGAAAATTAATGCAGGATAAATCTGAGGACTTCTATTATATCAGAAGAAATTGGGAATTAGAGTTAAACACTATAATGAAGGATGAGATGTGGGGGGAAAAATATGCACCAGCTGTCAAGGGTAAAGTCAAATATGGAAGGAGTTTGACTGGAAGATTAAGATGAGGCTCTTCAGAATTTTGTCAGTGGTCGCCAAATTCGATAGTTCTTTATTATCATAATGCTAGAGAGAGTGTGAAAAGGTGGGGGATTATGTTCATATATTTTGGGAATGTCCCAGAATACAAGTGTATTGGCAGGAGGTTAAATGGGGGATTAGTAAAGTTTTAGGATATGACAATGTACATTTTGCTTGATGTTCAGTAAGTCTCACCTATTTGTACGTATATTGTTGATAACAGCTAGGGAGATATTTACAGTGAACTGAATGAAGACCTGCGGCCTGCTTTGACAGAATGGACACAGAGGCTGAATCAGATATATATATATATTTGAGAAAATGAAAAATGACTGCAGATTTGCAGTTGAGATCAGGCATCTTCCAACACACGGGACATTAATCAAAACATATTTACTTGATCTTTAAAATGTTGTCAAGGGCTTTGTTGTAGTTATTGTGTTTATATTGAAGTTTTATTTATTTATTCATCTTCTTGTTTTTAATGTATTTTTTAAAGTTGTCATTATTGTTTCTTTATTATTATTATTATTATTATTTATTCATTTCTTTTTTAATTAGTTTATTTTTGTAAATGTAAACATTTTAGGTAAATGTTATGTGCTTACTTTGTTAATAAAAAAGTATAATAAAAAACACAGTTAAAAAAAAGAACTGGATTGCATACATGACAAAGCTGAATAATTTTATACAGCAGACCTCCATAGATGCCAATGGCTCAAATCTGAAATTTGTAAATAGTAAAGGTTGCACAATATATCATTTTAGCATTGATATTACAACTTGCAAATCCACAACAGTCACATCGCAGGATCTGTCGAGTTGGCATTATAGTTGACCAGACATTACAATTTAAAACATACTGTAATAGAGTCATTTCAAATATTAACTTTAGAGTGAAAGTTTATGATGTGCTATGTATGCATCAACCCCAAACCCAAAATTCATGCATAACCTCCAGATTAAAAATCCTCTTAATATTGTGCCATTATTTATTGCTTTAACAATTTTTTAAACCTCATTTTACTTGTTACAAAGCATGTAATGTCTGATGGTACACTGAAAAAAATATTCAAAGATGATTCCTTGGATTTACTTAATTTTTTTAAGGTCAGTAGTTGTAAACAATTTATTTGGGCTGAATTTAAACTAAGTTCAAATTAAGTTAAACATTACTCAATTTAATTTGTTTGTTTAAATTCAACACATTTAAATTGTTTGCAACAATTTTGCAGACATCATTTTTTTCAGTGTAATTCATTCCATGTTTTCATTCCTCTTTACATTACAGTCCATTGCTTTGCATTAGTTTTTGAAACAGGAAGCAAAAAATTCCTTTTGATGCATGCCTGGTGTTAAAATTATGACTAGCATTACAATACAAAAGTTGACAGTACAATACACTTGAAACTCTTGACACAGAAATATGTCTCATGAAACACAACAAAGAAACAATTACCCTATCCTTCACCAATAACTAACCTAAAGTTTTATGCATTTCCATAATATTAACCCTTCTATTGCAGAGTAAAATTAGTCGTGCCGCTCTATTCCTGACTAACTGTCATTTATCTAAGTCTTTACTTGATGCACTCGACCATACCACTGAAAAGAAAGAACCATTGCCTGAATAATTTGAGAGATACAGTACTGTAGTAAAAATTGTACACATCTCTCAATAATTGATAAAGCTCTTCCCATAACTATTACCATTTTATCAATCTGTTTTTACCACTTTAACCTTTTTAACCTTTACCTTTTTAACCTTCTTCAAGTTCTTTTTACTATCAAGAAGAACTTGAAGAAGTGTAATTTCCTCTACCTGTTCAATAGGCACACTTATTACAGACTAATTTAATTGTGATTTACATTTAAATTGAAAGTTTGATCCAAACACAATACTTTTGGTTTTTGTCAAATTTAAAACCATCTTATTATTCTGTACCCATTTGTAGTTGTATTTATAAACCGCTTACTAGCATCTATTAATGTAGAGTTAACAAATAAGGAAATAACTATTTGCTAATGCTTAATAAATGATTCATAGCATGTAGTTTTTTAAACTTACCAATAAGTTTATTTAATCGAATAGATCAAATAAGAGCCAGTGTCTAATGAACAACTAGTGCTATACAAGTAATTATTATAGTAGCAAATAAATTAGTATATCAGAGAAAACATACTGGTATTTAGAAAATAAGCACTATGATCATGAACACAGTATGTTTTAGAGATAAGAAATGGCTTTTAGTATAATAAAAATGCGGCTCATTTTTATAAGTGTATCAGAAATGAGTCGATTCACTGATCAAGTAAAAAAAAAATAACACAGTTTACTTGTATCACCGTGTTATTGGTTTTGCATACTGTAAACTTCAACTTCAACATGCTGATTTGTGTGACTTATCAGTGTATTGGCTTGCATGTAAACCTGCTATTGTCTTTGGAGTGAACAGAGCAGCTCAGATCCTCATCTCACAGTTCTTTACATCCAGCATCCTCACCCCCGCTGAACCCACAGCACACCTGGATGCGAACTCTGCCTTTCATCCTTAGGAGATTACATCACAGATTCTGGAAGATACGGAGAGAAGGAAAATGTATGTGCAGGAGACTGGAATAACGAAAAGAGACAAATTCCTGACTCTGAGACACACAATGCAACACCCACGCATGTCTATAATGGAGGAAAGAGAGAATTGACAGATCTTCCTTCTTGCTTTTCCTCCATCAAGACATTAGTATGTGCACCTATAGAGCTCAGATCAAAGCAGGTGTGAAGATGATGGAGAGAATGTTCAGATGCTGCTCACATTTTTTATTTTCTGTTTTACAATGACATATGTTTTGATAGCTGTTTTATTGGGTCAGTGAGTGCTGCTTAATGGCTACACCACATGGCTTTTTCTATCTGCTCCATTTTTCCATCTTGGACAAAGTATCTCTGAGTAAGCTTACAGTGTTTCTAGTTCTCTCTCTCTCTTTCATTCTTACACAGTATATCGTATGGCATTGCAGGCCCGTAGCCAGCCTGGTGAAAGGGGTGGTTATTTTTTTTCTCATAAAGTGGACCTTTTTGCAGTTATCCACCTCATTTTCTATTTATTGTGAGATTTAAATTCTGCGTTTTAGTGACACTGGTGGATTTACCCGAGAACAGCAAAAAAAAAAGCATGCACAGTGGCCTCTGCTGGATTTGCGAAAACAAAAACTGCAAAAAACGTAGCTCCTGGAACGTATTTGATGCTCTCCAGAAATGGATATAGAGGTACGTTTTCAGAATGAGCCTGGGTTGACAATAGCCAAATTAGTACTCAAATTGATTTTAATATGAGCCCCCTTTGGCGCTTCACACCTTTTTATTGATCATTTATAGTTTCAAGAATAAGGTCAAAGACTAAAAATTACTTGCAAAATGTTTTCTCCATTTAAAAACAATACAGTAGCAAAAGAGGACTTCTCTTACATCAGATTGTATGTTTTCTTGCACAGCTAGATGTTGAACATGAAAATGTTGGACATCGTCATCCAGGTAGATGCTGCACACTGGTGGTGAATGAGGAGATTCCCCCCAATGTGTAAAGCACTTTGTGTGCCCAAAAAAGTCAAATTCTGGACCTTTGTCAGTAAGCAGTGGGTTTTCTGGACTATTCTCCTGGCTATTAGCCTGCATTGGTTAGTTTATTATTGGTTACTTTTATTTACATATAATGAATTAACGGACAGCATGGAGGCACAGTGGGTAGCACAAACACCTCACAGCAAGAAGGTCGCTGGTTCGAGCCTTGACTGGGTCAGTTGGCATTTCTGTGTGGATTTTGCATGCTCTCCCCATGTTCGCGGATGCTCCCGTTTCTCCAACAGCCCAAAGATAGCTATATATAGGTGAAATGGGTACGCTAAATTGGCCGTAGTGTATGTGTGTAAATGAGTGTGTATGGATGTTTCCCAGTGATGGGTTGCAGCTGGAAAGGCATCTGCTGCATAAAACATATGCTGGATAAGTTGGTGGTTCATTCCGCTGTGGCGACTCCAGATTAATAAAGGGACTAAGCTGAAAAGAGAATGAATGGATGAATAAACTATCCAATGGCCTAATGTATTTTATACACTGAACACCACTTAAACTATGGCCCTAACCATAAACCTAACCCTCACAGGAAACCTGTGGCATATTTTTTGAATGTCAAAAGACCCTGTTTAGTGTGTGATTTGAGTTACAAGGACATAAGACATGTCCTCATAAACCTCCATGTAGCCATACGTAGGTCATACATGTATTTATACAAATGTCTGTCCTTGAAAACCTCCAAAACCACCAGTACACACTGACACTTTTGTAAATTGTGGGGTCATTCCACAGCTTTCCACTGTGGAATGTTGTTCAAACTGTATTTACTATTGCCCTATCCCAACCTGACGCAAACCCAAACAGAAAACAATGTACAGTTCTGTATGATTTATAAACCTTTAAAAAAAGGGGACATCAGCAATGTCCTCATAATTCACCATCTCCCTGTATCATACCCACACTGTAAAAAATGCTGGGTTCCATACAATTGATTTGTGTTGAGGCAACATGAAGGAATTAAATTAACTTATTAGTTTTTTACAAATGTAAGTGGATTGAACATAAAACAATTAAGTTGTCACAATAAATACTCAAGAATTGTGTTGTTTCAGCTCATTTTAAATAAGTGATTTAAACAAACAGCAAACTTCATTTATTTCTAAGACTTTCTGTGAAATCTGTTTTATAGGCAAATGTATTTTTATGTAGAGCCTACAAGTGACCCTGTCTTTATAGGTTTAACAATTCATTCATTTTTTAAATTAGTGGTTTATTTGAAAACAAAGTAGGTTACCACTGTCTTTCAAAGTGATTCATTAAATTACTAAGCCAAATATTTCTTTAAAGAACAACACAGTCTCTGCACTGCACTGAATCGCTGATTCATTCATGAAGAATGTAAGCACAGTGGCTCAGTGGTTAGCACTGTTGCCTTACAGCAAGAAGGTCGCTGGTTCAAGTCCCGGCTGGGCCAGTTGTCATTTCTGTGTGGAGTTTGCATGTTGTCCCCATGTTAGCACTGGTTTCCTCCGGGTGCTCCGGTTTCCCCCACAGTCCAAAAACATGCACTATACGTGAATTGAATAAACTAAATTGGGCGTAGTGTATGAGTGTGAATGAGTGTGTATGGATGTTTCCCAGTGTAGGGCATCCGCTGTATAACATATGCTGTATAAGTTGCAGGTTCATTCAGCTGTGGTGACCCCTGTGGGAATAAGGGGTCCATCACAGAGAACTCGCTTTTTTCCTTGAGAGGCGCCTTTTTTGAATGATTTCCCTGCTGAAAAATCCAGCTTAAACCAGCCTAAGCTGATTGGCTGGTTTTAGCTGGTCGACCAGCCTGGTTTTAGAGGGGTTTTGGCCATTTCCAGGCTGGTTTCCAGCCATTTCCAGCCTGGTCTTAGCTGGTCAGGCTGGAAAATGACCAGCTAAAACCAACTAAAACCAACTTAACTAGCCTGGTTTAAACTGGACATAGCTGGTTTTGGCTGGGCTCCCAGCCTGGCTATAGGCTGGTCAAGCTGGTTTTAGCTAGTCATCTTCCAGCCTGACCAGCTAAGACCAGGCTGGAAATGGCTAGAAACTAGGCTGGTTTAAGCTGGATTTTTCAGCAGGGTTACTAACAGCCGCGAGCGTTGTGCATGCTGCTTATGCACACTGCTCGCCTCGTGTTTTAACCACCTGCTGCGCCTTGCATTTTTGCCGTTGTGAGTTGTGCGCTCACAGTTTAAAAAAGTTTATTTAATTTTTTTTTATAATTTAAAAAAAACTGTATAATACAACTTAGAATACAGTAAAAGATAACAGTTATTTTACACAATAATCACATTAGATAGACACAGTTTAAAAAATGTCAACTCTGAGCGGAAAAAGCGCGCTACGTCAGTCTCGTCAGTTTTATTCTCCAATCAAATGAAAGCAGAGGCGGGGTTTCCGTTGAGGTGCCTGCAGTGTTTTACGGATACATTTAAATAGAAGAGACTTGTGGTTGCTGTTTTGAGTTATCCGGTGCTGTATAACTCACAAATCTTGAATATCACAATATTATTAAATATTAAAATTATGCTAATATTAACAGCAACACTATAGCGCAATACCCAATTGATTTAATCATTGCCTAGTGACAAAAAGCACATCACATTTCTTTTTTTCTTGTCAACAAAAAAGGCATTGTAGTGCGCCTCAGTGTTCAGTGTGATCGGCCCCTAAAGAGACTAAGTCGAAGAAAAATTAATAAATGAACAATTCATTCAAGAAGAAAACAAGTTACTACTGTTTTTATGAGTGCAGAATTAAAGCATTCAAAAGTGAGTACATTTTTCAACTGATTTATTCAACTTGGTGATTGATTCACAAATCATACATTCTTTATTTAATGGACAACCTGTTGATCCTTCATGGCGTCCAACATCCCAAGACTCATTGTTGGAGACTCAGATTACAGTTTTAGAACTATTAAATAGGTTACAATAAGGTTAGGCTAACAAAACACACGTTAAAAACAAAAAGACTATGGCATTTCTTACAAAGAGTTTTTTATGCGTACATGTATGGACCAACAGGAATATATTTATACAGTTTGGGAACTTTGCTTTAAAAGTTTTGAAAGTTGTTTTGAAAAACAGACATTACAAACTTTACTGCTGCTCATTACAACAGCTGTCACGATTGCTAGGTGACAAGTTCAGTCCTCTGTACGCTGAACTGCCTCATTTCACAATGCTTGGTTCGTCCTGCGTGAATTTCTCTGAAATGAGACACAACTATAGTTTTCTTTTGGTTGGAATGTCAGAGCCAGATATTTAATCAAATGTGACAAGTATGTTATCCTATGATTACATACTAGTATTAAATGTTTCTACTGAAACATTGAAATTGAGTTTCCACGAAATTGAAATGTTTCCACTGGCTGTATTTTCAATGCAAGCAGTTTGAAGGGTAATGGAAAAGCAGCTAGTGATTTCAATTATAGGGTATATTGATATTATACGCTTTTATATTGCAGGTAATTGTTCATTTCCTTGAACTGCTGGAGGATTGCGATTTCCTGAAATTCACGGTTGATACGTTAATGCCAATTTAAACTCCAGCAGTCACTCCGACACTACAGATCTGTGCCTCAAGCTAAACCACCATGTGATCGGATGTATTTTAGCCCACACACACCCAAAACAGCTAGTTACTGACCTTTAACCTTACGGGGGTGAATAAATATGCACATCAGGCCAACTGTGCCACATAGGACACCTGACTCAGATGCCAATTTGATGTCTTCTCCACACACAGTGTCAGCGTGATTTCTGGGCCAATTAAGAATAACAAGCAACTCATACTGCACTGTATGACACCTGCATTAACACCAAACGACAAACCAATTCAGTATTAACGCAAGAAAACTTCCTCCAAAACATCTGTGCAAGCAGAGGCTTGTTTTATTGAGACACTGTCCAATGTTTTAATTTGAAGTCTCTTGTTGCTCCACACAGATCTGTGTTCTGTCCATTTTATCCTATTCAGTCAGATTTCCCAACCCCTCATTCAAAAAGGGTGTGCTACCAGAGTAAAATTAGGACAAACACTGTAAAACATATCTGTAAATTTGTGGTTTAAAATTTTATATTAATTATTATATTTATTAATTGAATAATGATTGCAGTTTAACATTACTTATTATTATTACAGTTATTAAGTAACAGTTATTATTACTTAATTAAAGTAGCAAATAAAGGGCTCCTATTTTATCCCTTTCACAAGATTTAAGATAAGTCTTTGGTGTCTTCAGAATGTGTCTGTAAAGTTTCAGCTCAAAAACAAATAACTATTTATTAGGGCTGTCAATTGATTTAAAAAATTAACTAATTAATCACACTTTTTTTGTGTGATTAATCATGATTAATCACGAATAAAACAAAATTCAAAATACAGGCATTGCAAATATAGAAATTGAAAAATTATAACAATAAAGTATTGAATACAAACAATTGTATTCATTGTAAAGTTGTATTGCGAGTTGAGAACATTAATTATACAGTAGAAACAATTTAGCTTTGTCCTCCTTAACATTTCGTCACTTTGAAATTATAAGTTTCTATCTGCGTTCGCAATGATTCTGAGATATTGAGCTTCAAAGTTTTTGCATTCCATACCAAACAGTATGTGTGTAACATTTGTTTAGTTTTTTTTATAAAAGGTCTTAAAATGAAAACAACTTATAAAAAAAACATCTCATAATGTAAATAAGTTGTCATTTAATTAGAATATGTCAATAACTCAATTTTAACAAAAATGTCAGATAGAACCTTTTAATTCTAAGGTGACGATTTAACCAGTTGCTAAGACAGACCAGTCTATTGACACTATCGGGGACAGCACACACACACACAGAGAGAGAGAGAGAGAGAGAGAGAGAGAGAGAGAG
>CAIGQZ010032312.1:9536086-9553169 GCA_903798205.1 Danio tinwini
AGAGAGAGAGAGAGAGAGAGAGAGAGAGAGAGAGAGAGAGAAAGAGACAGAGAAAGTGTGAGTGTGAGAGAGAGAGAACATCGCACTCCCTTCAGATCAACACGCACGATCGAATCAAATTTGCTTAAACTAAGCGTTCTAAAGTATAACTTTATTTCTCAATCAAGGATTCTGACACATCAACATGAAGCAGACGCTTTACAAAAGTAGTGTGTAGTGTGAAAACATGTCAAACTTAATGATACATTTGAGGGCGCTTGGAGTCAACTTAGAGAGGAATGGGCTGTCTTTGACAGCTTCCGACATCATCTGGCGCTTTCACTGAGTACATTTACATGGATCCATATTCTCCTTTATCCATATTCTTTGCACATTAAACACACGCAGGGCCGGAGCAAGCTGAACTGGCGCTGTAGGCAAACAGTGTGCCCTCAACCCGAAAGTGAAATAGAAACTTACCGGTTTGCGGATAAAAGTGAGGACCGGGAGAGAGGGGGTGGGTGTCGCGGATGAAAGTGAGGAGGTCGCCTCTATGGGCGCGCCGGCCCTGAACACACGTCGACCACAACAGGAAATTTAAAAAAAACAGCAACTGCAATAAATGCGTTAAATTTTTTTTACGCCTTAAATTTTTCAAATTAATCACGTGCGTTAATGCGCTAATATTGACAGCCCTACTATTTATTAAACAATGAAGAATCTGCCCATTTTGGCCTCAGAGCAAAGTGTAGCAGTTTTTGAAGCCTGTACATTTAAATGCAAATGAGCTGCTTTTCCCCACCCACCATTCCCACATGCGTGTCTGCTTTTCATGCCTTACGTCAGATAAACAGCAGTCAGTGACAGAGACAGAGATGGATGCAGAAATCCAGCTCATTAGTCAAAAATGCCAAGTTGTTAGATTATTCAAGCCTTTATGAAATGATGAGTCACACACAAATACTGTTACGAAGTTTGCAGTGCACAAACACAAGTGTTTACTGACACTATGCAGCTGTAGTGATCCAACAGATTCCCAGTTTTTTTTTTTTTTATGCAAATCCTGTTCTATGGACATGCGTTACTACGGAGACTTGTTAATACGCACCTGTTAATCAATTCGGTGATGGGGAAAGCTGCACGCTTACGTCACGTTGTGGTGGGCCTCAAAATCACTGGGATTTGGATTCTATTTAATAATCAGAAAAATAAAAAAGAGACTTGTGTTTATATCACTCCAATATGACTGCGGACACACTATACTTACACACAGTTCTGTTGATTTTTTCTGTTGATCTTTTACGCCGCTTTTTTTTTTGACTGTTTGCCCCCATCTTGTAATTAAATAATAATGACCTTGATGAAGGCTGGATCAGTTTTACATTTAATTAAAGAGCTACTAAATTATAACAGCTCGGATTAATGTTTTGTTTCTAATTGTTTAGTTGTGTGACAAGTATCAGTGTAATAATGAGGATATTATGGAGGTTGTAAATATTGGCATAATGTAAACAAAGCTACAGCAAACCAAATTGATAATGTGTGTTTTAGATTTATGGTGTGCAAATAATTAGGCATTAACAATAATTTCTCATACTGATACTGAATAAAATTTAGGGTGCCCTGAAGGCTTGGGCCGGCCCTGGCTCCATATGTTCGATTCACTCTGTGTTTTTACCATTCGCCAACACAAACATGAAACAGCGACAGCGTTTGCTACTGTTATAAACAACAGTGATCAGTTATATAAGCTGTAAAATGTCTAGGTGAGGTTTAGACAACAGAGAGGTGACGGGAACATTCGGTCTCAGCTTGGGCTTTCAGCAAATAAAATCATCATGCCAAAGTGACAACAAATCTTACATGGCTGAAATAAGTACAGCTTGATGTGAAGGGTGAATACATGCAAGTTTGCAAAGTGTCATCCTGCCTTAAATGAGCAATTTCTCTGTGAATATGATGGCTATAAAGGCTTTTATGAGAAACAAACTAAATGCATCCCCAGCTGCTCTGCGGATCACATCCTCATAATTAAGTGATAGTGTGACGGATGTGTTTAAAAATGCTCTCTGATAGCTCACTAAACAAAACATATGCCGCTTGTTGCGTTTGCTTTGTAATTTTCAGAATAAATGACGGCCCTGCTTGTGATTGCTGTTCTTTGACAAGTTCAACAATAACAGATCTATATGGTGACCAAATAAAAATCTAAATTGTTTTTTGTGACAATTGCTTGAAAGTGGCTATTTACTTCTGATTTTTCATGCATCTTTTTTTTAAATAATAGACTATTTTTGTTCATGTTCAAGCACCCACGTACCTTTTATATTCTGCAAATTTGTTCAAAGCCAATGGTAAACTTTCAATCTATTAATCTTTTGTCATATAAAATAGGATTGCAATAAAATTACTGATCGTTTTGCAGTGCAAAAGTTTTAAAAACTTCATGTTTTAATAAAAATATTGCTTATTTTGTGCTTGAAACTTTTTATTTTGGCATTATTTATTAAAACAATCAAACTGATATTATAACATACCATGATGCCATTTTAGTTATGTTGCAAAAAATAGGAATTAAAAATAAGCAAAGACAATAAAAGATAAAGCACACACACACAAAATGAGCAAATAAGTACAGCAAATACATGAAACTAAGCAGAACAAACCCTTGTCTACATCATGCCACATTAATAGTACTGTTTGAATGATTAATCAGGCCGCAGTATCAAGATATAGGAGAAAAGGAGACCAAATCTTATCAAAGTTATCCAATTTATTTACCAGCAGGAATCTAATTTTTCTAGGTGTATTACTTTAATCATGTCTTCCAACCAAAGCTAAGCTGGTGGGGTTTCTGTCAAAAACCTTAAGAAGTCTGTAGGACAGCAGTTGTTGAGGTTTTTTAAGAGACATACTGTAGTTTTCTTAAAATTTCCTAAAAATTACAATATGACATTCAGGCTCTAATTCACTGCATCGGATATCTGACAATATTTTGAAGGTTTCAGTCTGGAAGGAGATCAATTTAGGACAAAGAAAGAAGCTACCCAGCAGGCACAGGACGTCAACATGACGTCAGATTGACTTTGTACCTCGACATCGTGGGGATGTTGCATTTTGTTTGGAAATGAAAATTGGGTTGACATCAGAAACCAACGTCAGTCTGACGTCAATGTCCAACCTAAAATCAACCAAATATCAATGCCTATTGATGTTACAGCTTGACGTTACCACTATGACGTCTATAATACATTGGATTTTGATTGCCATACCTGCCAAAAAAAGTCAGTATTTGACGTCAATATGACATTGGTTTAAGATGTTGGCTCAATGTTGGATTTTGGTCACTTTCCAACACAAACTATAATCAACCAAATATCAATGATGTCATTATTGGATGTCAAAATAATGTTGTCCTTAGCCACTGGCAAGACATTGGATTTTGGTAACCTGACGTCACCACCTAAATCTAACCTACTGTAATATTAATGTCTCATGACGTTGTGTGCCTGCTGGGTATGTAAGGGAGTAGCAACATCAGTCTGACATTTGTCACAATATGGAGAGAAAAACTGTGTTATTTAAGATGTTTCACATTTCATTTGTCTCATGACTGGGAATATTCATAACCATGGTATTCACGAATGTCAGTAAATAAAGGTTATTCACTGACATTGTTGCCTAAAAACTTTTAACATCTGATGTAACCTTTACATTTTATAAAGAGGTTCTTCAGTAGAAAAGAGTGTTTGATTGTTCTTCAGAATACACTGTAAGAAAAGCTGGGTTGTTTTAACACAATGTTATATGGACAACCCAAAACTGGGTTACTTTTAAACATTAATTTACACTGCTGGGGGAAAATATGACATTTTAATTTAGTTAGGAAAAATCAAGAGAAGCATAAAAAATATAAAATAAGTCAATTTTTTAGCATGTATGTTATTTGCAGTAAAATGTCATATGAATTTAAATGTATGTTCTTTATATTTCTAAAGATGTTGGGTGACCAAACTCTTATTTAAATGGATATAACTGTTTAATGTTGCCTAGAAATAACATATATTTTAATTTACCCCTCCATTACTGTATTGATGATTTGTCATAGTAGAAGGGAACTGCTCCTGCATGTCTGTCTTTGTCCTTACATAATGTGTGTGGAGTCATGCTGACAGTCTCATATCTACTCCTATACTCCAGAAGCTTAAGAAGGAATAATAAAAAAATCATTCACCTTAAGGCCATGTCAAGATCCGTTCAAAAGGCCTAGAAAGTAATATAAAGAACCAGTTTTAAACCACACAATTTGGAGCCTGCCAAATGGAGCGGATCTTTATCTGATGGGTCAAAGCATGGTCAATTACTCAAAGCCACTGGCCATAATAGTGATGCTGGGTTGTGCTCAAGCCCTCCAAAACTGCCTGACTAAAAGCAGATGGACATCCATCTGTCGCATGATTGCCAACGTGTTAATGAGGTGTGCAAAGTCACACTGTTGCACCAGTTTCTGTAGAAATAGACAAGCACAAAAGATAAGAACGCATGACTGCTGTTTTTTGACCCTTATGGCAAGCTGTTTTAGCATTTAATAGATAAAACAGATAAAATAGATGTTGGTGATCATTAAATACTTTTATCTAATAATATTCAAATAAATATAAGTGCCTAATGAATAACTAGCATATAAACAATACTATTCAACAGTCAAACTGGGATGCGTTTCCGAAAACCATCGTTAGCCAACTAAGGTCGCAAGTCCGGTCGTTACAAATATAGTTTGTTGATTTGGCGTTTCCCAAACAAACCTGCAGATACAATACTGTACCTTCATCAAAGATACAAATCTGAGGTACAATGACAAGACACAGTGTCAAATGTGCTCCTTCAAGAACTATTTAAAGGCATTTTGCTATATCTAAAATAAAGATGTCAATTTATTTTCAATAAATATAAAACATCAAATGCATTTTTAAACAATGTTTTTTTAAAAAAGTTTTTTTGTGTGTGTGTAAATGCACCTTTTCCACTTACGATAAAGAATAAAAAACTTCAACATAAATCAAAAGGTCTATTTTTTTCTAAACATTTCACACTTTTCACAAAAATGTTACAGCAGTACATTCTCTCATCTACAATATAAACTATGTTTCTCCAATTTTCACACGATACCGTTCTAATCACTTGAAGGGCACCAATGGTGAAAAACTCTACTTTTAAAGCAGTTTGGACAGACATATGTGTAGGTATAGTGTATAGACCGTCATATTGGGGTGATAAAAACACACCCAGTCCTTTTTTTCAATTTAACAACATAAAAACAATGGACTAATTGGAGCAACTTGACATAGGAGTGCGGTCCCCCCGCCCACCGAATTGATTGACAGCTGCGTATTAAGATGTCTCCGTAGTAACATGTATAATCATATTAACAAGACAGGACGTGCGCAAATCAACTGTAAATAAAAGATCTGTTCAGTTTGCTAAGATCATCAATCATCATCAAATGTGATCAAGAGTGAGTTTTACAAGTTTAAAATGTTTTAAAACAGTGCATGTGTATAATGAGTAACAGTCATTTACTTTAGCTTTACTTCATCAGCACAGCCGCGTGTCAGAACAATTATAAAAGATGCTTCAATCCCGGCTTGTGGACGTTAAATCAGGTTTATTTTGTACATTAACATAACAGATATTCATACAGCAGTGATATTAACCTGTATCCTGTCACATTTGCGTGTAAAGACAGTACAAAGCTAAAATGCGCACGCTGTATGTGTGTGTGCCCACGCTGAGTGTGTCTGTGTCTGTGTGTGGTAAAGGTCTTACTGTAGTTTTTCTCACAAACGTTACGTGAGATCTGCTTGCAGCTGAGGGCGGAGACTGAGGCACGCTGACAGGCATGTGGGAACGGTGGGCGGGGAGGACTAGCCTTAAAGGCGCAGTACACAAAAACAGCAAAAAGCTGTTGAGAGCTATAAAATACAAACTAGTGAAAGCTATAATAAATAATCTGATGGGTGTTTTGAGCTGAAACTTTACAGACACATTCTGGGAACACAAAAGACTTATATTAAATCTGGAAAAAGGGGTAACCTAGGTGCCCTTTAAATAGAATTATGCAAAAGTATTGTACCGAGATACGCACAATGTTTGATTAGTTTTACAATACTAAAATGTCTGCATGAACACTTTGCATATGCAGGACTTTTGCCAGCTCACATGCGTAGTGAAAGCAAATTGATAGTGGATATCAATAATGAAAATGCATCTATCAAAAAATGCTTACCAAATGTTTATTTAAAAGCCCCTAGAAGTCAATGTTAAAAATCAAAATGTGTTACATGTACTGTAACAATACATCAGTTACTATTTGCTACAAAAATAGAAACTGGCCTCAAATAAATGCTAGTATTTAATTAATATCAAATTTATTGAATAATAGCTACTATCTAAATACATACTAGTCCCCAAGGAATAACCAGCATATAAACAATACTACTAAAACTGGGAAAACTGGATTGGTAGCATCTCAATTATAAAAGTCCCTAGAGGTCAATGTCAAAAATCAAAATGTGTTACATGTAATAATAGATTAGCTACTATTTGCTACTGAAATAGGAACTGGCATGAAAAAGGCTAGTTTTTAATTAACACCAAATGTATCTTATATTAGCTACTAATATCTAAATAAGTATCAGTGCCTAATGATTAACTAGCATATAAACTATTCGATTCAACAGTCAAAACTGGACAGTTGGTATCTCCATTTAAAAAAGTCTCTATGTAGAAGTCAATGTCAAAAATTGAAATTTGTTACATGTAACAATAGATTAGTTACTATTTGCTACTGAAATAGGAACTGGTATCAAATGATGCTAGTATTTAAGTAATATCAAAGGAATAATTATTAGTATCTGTTTAATGGGTGCATGTAGGAACTATCTATCTTTTAAAAGGGAACTTGTATCTGAAGAATAAACGCTAGCTAAATAATGAATGTGTACTAGTACTACTAGTAATACTAGAATAGCTACTAGTGAAATAGGTATCAAATGAAAAGGCAGCAGTGTCCAATTAATAATTAGTGTCTATTAGCAACCTCTGTAATAATAATAACTAGTATTTTATGTCCACCTGGATGGTTCCTTATCTAATACAGATAATCTTTCAAAAAAAGTACCTAAAGAATATAAGTAAAGAATACTAAAGAAATACTGAAGCTACTAGTAGGTTTTATTGATTAAATATTGAACGACTTGCCATAGAAACCAAGTGGCTAGTGATGCATGTCAATCTGTAGAGGTCAGTTTTCGTATTTGGAAATGGACAAGGAGTTTTGACTGATGATTCTTGTCCGTTTCACACCTCTCCATCCATGAATGACTTTATTTCATCTGTAGAAATAAAGAAACACAAAAGGTACCTTTCTTGAAGTCTTTTCAACAGCAGCTACTGTACAATGATGCTGGAATTAGTCACCGGAGCTCCAGTTCCCTACAGACAAAAACCTTTGATTTAGATTTACAAAGACACTAACATTACAATGGAGCTGGTTTTGCAAACGTTACTGTATTCTGCAAAACAGGTTACACCTTTCTGTGCTTTGATAAATGCTCGGATAAGCTTCAGCTGAGCTAACAAAGATGAACAGCACTAATCGAAAATAGCAACAGTCTTAGCCTACAAAATTTGTCATCTTTGCATTATGTATATACACTGTCCTTTTTGTACCTAACAGGTCTTACACTGTAAAAAATGTTAGGTTCTACACAATTTCATCATGTTGTCCCAACACAAATTAAGTTAACTTAATAATTTTTACAAAGTGGATTGAACAAAATAATTAAGTTGCCCCGCCAAAAAAAACGTCATCATCAAACTTCAAGAATCATGTTGTTTCAACTCATTTTAAATAAGTAGTTTGAACAGCAGCACATCATTTTTGAGTGCAATACCTAAAAAGTACAAATCTGTACCACATAGTACCTTAAAAGTTACAAAGTGTACCCAAAAGGTACTAATGTGCAACTGTAAAGCGCAAAAGTGTACATTTTGAAAAGGTGCCACCCCAGTGACAGCTTATGTACCTTTATTTCTGAGAGTGTATATAACAGCAAGCATACATTTTAAAAGAAAGTCATGTGGCCATGTATGGTGACCCATATTCTGAACCTATCCAAGTGCACAAACACATTATAAAACTGTAAACACAAATTTGGACAGTGAGCAGCCTTGGGAACAAAGGTCTCACCTCAGTTGGGGTCTTGAGGATATTTTCTCCCCCCACACAATCCCAGCTGGAGTCGAACCTGCAACTTTGGATCACAAGTCTAGCTTTCCATTAGGCCACGATACACAGAACATTGTAGGTAGGTTCTTAAATACTTCATAAATAATAATAACAACAACAATACCAATAATAATAATAATAATAATAATAATAATAATTAATGTATGTTTCAAGAACATTTTTCTAGAGGGGAACATTCCATTTAGTGAAGAAAAACTTTAATTTCACTTTCATTGCTAGACACAAGAAAATGTTCTTGGAAATGGAAACAAACTTTGATTGCTATGGTTTTTGTACCATAATTTGCATGACCAAACCAGACAATAAATATAAATAAAAGTCCTTTTGTTCAGGTTTTCAACATCAAAAGTTATCTGAGCAACACTATAAGCACAATAAAAATTGTATATAAACAGAAAACCCATGAATCACAAAATATGGAAAACTGTTAATTAATGTTTGTTTGTTTTATATATAATATATATTGTGTGTAGAACATTTTATATAAAACTGAACAAGAATATAGACTGTCAAGCTCTAAAATAACAAAAAGCATCAAAAATAATTATAAAAGCGGTCCACATAACCCGTGAACAACATTCTAAGTCATCTGAAGCTAATTACGATCTTCATTTAAATCATTATTCTCTGAAAATCTACTGTCAAGCTCAAAGCTAAATCCACTTTTGGTTCAGGTTTGGTCAATAAGAGGAACTATTAAATCCACAAAAACTGACAGATTCCTGACATTACACTCTGGTGAAGTTATCATATGTAACTTCAGAAGAACCAGAGAAAAAAAAAGGTGGAGAGATCAGAGTGACACTTTTATCTCCTGCTGAATGCGTGTTGTATCAGTTAACCATTTCAATCTCCTTCAGACACATCTTGTACTTTCATTTCCTGCTGTTTTAGTTCAAGGAAACTCTGTTCAACGAGACATTCGCCACAAGACATATTTTTTCATAGACTTACTTGTTGGAACAGAAGTTTTAAAGGGCCTCAGATCTTCAGAAGATCTTTCAAAATATCTAAAGCGTTTAAAAATATGAAGAGCTCAGAAAAAAACAAGCTTGATACTGTAAGTGATGTTCTGATGAAACATTTGACACCACTCTGATAAATATCATAGGAAAAACATCTGCTTCACAAGATCCCACCAACTGAGGCATGGGATTCCTGTCCTTCTCCGGTCTCTCCAAACCGGGCTATTTATGGCTGAGCTGAAACACGAGGCCAGTTTCTATTGGCATCAGCACAGACTGAGAGCAAACCTGGGAGTGATAAAAGACAAGGCAGTTCTTAAAAGCTTTATCTATAGCCATAAAGGTTAAATAATCCCATGGAATGGATGTTTGGGGCAGCGGTAACTAGAGCACAACACAAACAATAAAGGAGATTTCTCTTGGATTTTTCTTGGAAGCAAGTTCATTCCAGTCCCATTGCACATTACATAGACATGTTCCACCTTGGTGTGAAGAAAGTTTGTGTCACATTCACCTTGTTCACTGAACAAAAATGCAAACATTTAAAGTACATACCACAAAACAAATTCTTCAAAAAATAAATATATTTTAACATCATAAAAAAAGTTTCAACACTTAAATCTACCTAAGCTTTAGACCAAAACTGCAAAGCTAGAAGCACATTATGTCCCTATACTTTACAAAAATACTTTAAAGCAAAAAAGCTCTTCTGTTTCACTGTTTCATTGTTTTTAACATGGCATTGGAAGCTATACAAACATCAGAACCACCAACACAAACCCCTTCTCCAGGTGATGGCCTGTGGCACCAGGGATGGATAAAATGCTACAATTTTATTATTATTATTTTTACTTTACAGTATAAGTCTATTTGTTTATACTCTTTAAATGTATTTGTTCTGTTGCTGTTTATCCCTTAGTGAAATACAATGAAAATACTATGTTTTACCATTTACTCCAGAGTTATACAGTTTAAATCAATTGCGAATACACTTTCAAAAATTCAATGACTTTTCCAGAACTTTCAACTGAATTTTCATGACCTATTCATTCATGTAATGTCTACATATACATGGTAAATAATAAGAAAAACAATGACATTTAAATGTATTTAACGTATAAAAATTATAAAACGTATGTTTAAATTAGTTTTTATATCTTTGTAAAATTGATTTTGATAATGCTTACACAGCACTGATAATGTGAAAGCATGCTTTTGGCTAAGGACAGAAAAGAAGTTAAGACAACCAACCCATCAAGTTAGGGCTACACAATATATCGTTTCGGCAACGATATCCCAATGTGTGCATCTGCAATAGTCACATCGCAGGATTTGCTATGTTAAATTGAGTTTATAGTTTAATACAAAGTTTAATCATAATGGATTTAAAGTTTATCATCTACACGCATTTTTAAAGAGATAATTAGTTCACCTAAAAATGACTTACCATTTTCATTGCACACTTCACTTGTTTCAAACATTCTTTAAAAAAAAAAAAAGGACACAAAAAGAACATAATTTAATAACCCCTATAGTATTGAAACAAGTGACGTGTGAGTAAATAGTGAGTACATTTTAATCTTTGAGTGAACTGTCCATTTGAGGCCTGTGACTGTGTGAACATTTCAATATTTCAGAGTTTAAAACATCCGGCCACAAGAAATTTCTTGTAACTTTAATAAAGATTAAATAATATACAATGAAGACTATGTAGTGAAGATGAATTGAATGTAGTGTTGATTATTCAATATCTGTACCTGAATAGTGAATACCTGAAAACTATCATTCACTTTTATCTTTACTGTATTTTTTTCATTATTTAAGCACTATTCTACACCATTTTGTAGTATAAATAGTGTAAAGTAGTGCGTTCACACCGAAATTCTAAAAATAATAAGTGCACTTTAAATACTCGAGTGATGCATTTATTCAACCGTTAAAATGAAGTGTGGAATGTTGGACACTTCACACACTCAACAGCCGCTGCTTTACTCACATAGCGGAAGGGGCGGAGCTTTCGACCACTGATGTTGGATTATTTATTTTGGATTGTAAAAGCTAAATTCTCCTATGAGAGAGATTATTATAGCGCCCCCCGATGGTGAATGTGGTTATACTCATGGCAGCTATTATTTGGTAATTTGATCATTTATTTCACTTATTTGGCAGCCATCAAAAAAAAACCATTAGTGTTCAATTTGGGACAACACTACATTCATATGCTGTGATGTTGAGTGTGTACGTGCATAAGTGCATAGTGTACCATTTGGGATGCAGCTAATGATTTATGCTATGCTAAGCTAAAAGTACGGTGGCCGAGAGAGCTTAACATGCTGCAGTTTAAGAAAACGTACAATTACAAAAAAAAAATGCCAGCAAATTGAGAAAAGCTCCTCATCAGTTTGACAGCACATGTGCTTCAAATCCTCACAACGCAAATACATTTTTATAAAACATGCTGCATTTTCACACAACACAAACATTTAACGAAAACACGCTGCATTTTCTCACAACAGAATAGTTTCAAGGAGACACTAAAACGTGACGGACCTGGCTATTTAGGTTATGGTTATTTAGGCAAAAAAAATACTAAAAACACAGGAATCAGGTTATTAAAATAAAAAAATCTCACCTTTCAAAGATCACTTTAAACTTCACTGAGCAACTGTCACGGCACAGCGACACCCATCACATTTTTGGGTTCCCTTGAAACATTTCCATTGTGTTCCGATCTTTTGGTGTTGTAAGAAAACGCTCCACGCTTTTGTAAAATGTTTGCATTGTGAGAAAATGCATTTAAAAAAACGTTAACTGTTTGTGTCACGGATAAAGATCTTTTCTTAATTTGCTGGCATTTTTTGTAATTGCATGTTTTAAATGCTAAAACTCCACTATTTATCTCTAGGGGAATTGTAAAATGCATATTTTCAAAAGAATTGGAGGGTTAGTTTAAGAATTTATTTGTCGAGTTACATGTAAAAATATTTAAAGTTGTTTTGAAAGATGTGTTTACGTTTGCAAGACATGTGTGGTGTTTTGCTTGTTGTTGCTGTGTTTTGTGGTTGAGTAGTAAAAATTTTTAGTTTTGAAAAAAGCAGAAATACTGCCATTAATAATAAACATATATATTTATTAAGATGTTTTATAGTATAAAGTAAATACAGCTTTGTATTTGAAAAATTTTTGCTTTAACAATGAATGGTAAGTGCAACTCTACATCAACAAATACAATATTTCCAAACAATGCTTAACAAAACACAAATAACAACGTTTTCCCTTTATTTATAAAACTAATTATTTTTGAGGCCAAGTTATAAATATTAATGACAAAACATAGGACTGACAAACTAGCTAATACTTCTCGCTCTATAAAAACTCTTCATGAAGACAAAAATATGTATATATCGTCACATTAACAGACTTTAGTTTTATTTAAAATATAATTCAACACAAAAACAAATCATTTTTTATACATGCTAATAAATAAATCAAACTTTTTTTGTCTTTTGGTCCATTATTGTCGGAAGAACTATTTTAAAAACTGGAAATATGACTATGAATTATTCAACCTCATCAAATCTAACGTACTGTAACTTTGTTTCATAACCTGTTCTTCACATGCAATATAAACACATCTCAACCAACACACCAACTAAGACAGGCTTTGTTTGGATTCAGCATATTGTACACCACCTCCTCCTATTTTTTAAATGATGATACGCTTTCACATTTACAGCCACCATGAAGCTGTGAGATCCTTTTTTACTGGAAAGCATGAATAAAGTGGCATGAAGAATGAGGTAAACAGTAGCAGAGGGAATGGCAAAGGTTGCCTGACACACCATATCACCCGAGTTCATTGAAAGTCCACTCAGGATTACAGTAAATCTCTGCTTTCATCACTCGCCAGAAGACGTCCTCATTTCCAGGCCATTACCAAGCCAGGCAGGATCACCGCACTGTATCACTGAAACAAAAAGACAATTAGAGCCATCTATTTGAGCTAACAGTTGATCTGACTGCCTGGCAACCAAGGTCTGAACAGCATCACAACAGCCGCACATGTCAAACAGACGCTTTGCTTATTGTTTCCATACTTCTCTTTATAGAGCTCGCTGTGTACTTCGAAAAGGATTTAACCGTCAACTCAGAAAGGATGTTAATGTCCTTGTACGGCTGTGGAAAGGCTTTTGTTTTATAGAGCTCGAGTGCGGATCATTTCCTGAAGGAAGCAAGTATTTCATTTGATAATGAATAAGCTTTTAAGAACCTAAAGACAAGTGTTTCTGACAGTGGGTGAGGAAAACTGAAATAAAAAGAGAGGAAACTGACGTTAACTGTTCATTCACATCAAGGACAATCATTAAATCATTATAAATTTCAAGAAGGAGAGACTACGCTATTTAAAAATAATGAAATGAAGAAAACTATGTTGTTCAAATCATTTTTAGAGTTATTTTTTCTCCATCTGAAGAGTGTCAAAAACATTGACAGCCAATCAGAATTTATCTTGAACAGGCAAGGTCATCCTGCAGAGTTTAGCTCCAACCCTAATCAAACACATTAGTGATCTTGAACACTGCAGCTGTGTCCAAAATGGTTTCCTTGTTCACTAATCCCTACAGTATATAGTGTTTAACAGCTGAGTGTACTTGTAAGCTGAGAAAATATTATATGCTATTCCTTCTATGCTAATGAAGGACTGTAAGCACAGTATGGGTCCTCTCCTGGTGTGGCAGAGTTTATCACAGCTCCAATACACATCTCTGCCATTTCCTTACAGTAACCATGTGTCTTTCACCATACACAATTAATCTGCTTGTGATCTTGCTTCATATAACTTTGTCATGTTTGGTGTCGTTTGACAGTTTATGACTTCAGGATTGTAGTGATGAAATCTACAGAGAAATTGATTAATTGTATTTCAATATACAATATATTTACCATAGTTTAGTCATGGCCTGAGGAGAGTATATTAATGTACTTCTTCCCCACTTTAACTACTCAACTTTACTTCCATGTTCAGCTGGTTTTGGGGGTTGGTTTTCACTCATGTTTGACAATGCTTTGCTCAGGGTATAATAAGAAAAGGTAACTGTTGATCTGGGAGAATGGCTTTTACTCTGCGTCTCCTGCACACCGGTGCGGAGCCTCATATGCTAACATAGGCAGTTTCACAGTCTTTGTTGCTCAGCAGTGCATATGTTACAGCTAATTTCTTTATACAGTATGTTAGTTTGTTTCATTCTACTGTCTGTCTATTTAAACAACTTAATAAACAACTTTGCCTGCTTTAAGGCATTGAGATTCTTTCTCTTTATCAATGATAACAACTTTAATGGAGTCAGATTAATTACAATTGAGTCAGATAAATAAATAATCTAAACAAGCTTCAACAGCTTTCTGTTTCTGATTATTGGTTCAGAATAGCAGCGTAAGCTTCAAGCCTTACAGTGTGTTCATATCAGCCATGTTTCTTCTTCTTCTTTACCTCTCTTACTCTTTGTGGTGGATTCAGGGAAATGTTGCTTCAACAAGTGTACATCAAATGCACACTCATCATGGAGTGGATTGTGGGTTAAAAGTAGTGAGCGAATGCCAGGAATGAAATGGTTTACTTAGAATTCAAACAAACTACAAAATGGTGAACACCTGATATAGTGCACTATATAGTGTACAGGCAATAGTTTTGGACACAGCTAGCGATCAGCTTGTTCAAATGTGTATGATTAGATTCAGTACAAAACTCTGCAGGACAGAAGACTGAAATGCCCATCCCTGATCTAGAACATTCAAAGCCTCAAATCATTATAGTAATCTTTATGGTAACTGTTCTTGGTATGAATGGGACTGAACACTTGTGTTTAAAAATAGTCATTAAAAATTAAATGTTCATAACATCATGCAGTTTTATATAAGAGAGAGAAAATGGGCCACAAAATGTTTCTGTGCGCGTTTTTGTTTTAAATATGCATAAGGGAAAGCTAGTTAAAAATAACACAACACGAGTGCTGTTCCCAAATATCAGCACATTTTAAAATGGCATTGATGTCATTGAGCAGGAAGTTAGAATTAGGTTACTCATTATTTCTAGTTTAGACTCAGATAACTCAGACTCACTCAAATAGTCAGTCTGTCAATTATTCTATAAATTTATCTATAAAGACACAACAAACATTATAATATTATTATAGTATTATAATGACAGTTATAGCTACATTTTTAAAGGTGTTATTATTACTTATTAGTAATTAATAACATTTTTCAAAATATATGATCATATTATACATGATTTAGAAGTATTAATTTGTCGGTTATGATTATATTTATAACTAAAGCTGCAAGCAGCAATGAAAGGGACCTCGCACCTGGGCTCACCGCCGCCCAGTGGCCTTAGGATGACAGAGAACAGTGGTCAATAATCATTTAAGCTGATATATATACAAAACCCATATAAAGAAGCTGTCTGCCAAGTTAAAACAATGTTATGCTATAGTTTAAGACTTTTTTGTGTTAATGTGAAAGATTGGAGATCATTGCTTGCCTTGTTACTGTCAGTTACTAAGTTACCAATACTACAGTCAGCTGCTCCCAATTTGCACCCAATATGCATTTGGGACTTTTTCCCATTTTTGTGACCTTTGAAAAGATTCACTTCACATTAGAAGAGAATCCCAGCTAATGATTCAAACACTCACTTACGAAGACAGCCTCTTTCAATAAATCAACTGAGTAAATGATTCAATGATTTTCATAGGCCTATACATAAAAGTATCTTTAACTTTTGTTAAAAATTTATTTTAGTAGCAAGTTCAAAGTTTAGTAGCAAAGTCAACAGTTGCTTGATAATAGTAATTTGATGAACAACTGGACTGCACTAGTCATGCTGTTTGCTTGAAGAAACAACTTTTAAAGGATGGGACACACCAAGCCAATGCCAAACAAATAGTGCAGATGACATCCAACTGTGTTGTCGCCTCACATCTGCTTGTGTCTGGACCAAAAAGCTGCCCATGAACACACCAAACAGGTGGCAAACGACTGATTCGAGAGTGTGCATTTTGTGCCAGTGTGGGAGGACTTTGTTTTTTCATTCATAACGAGAAACTGGAACTTCCACTTGCAAAGTGTAAACAAAGCAGGATTTAGTACCATTAAGTCACCACAGATGGAATTCACTCCTGCAAACATGTCCGATCATCTATATTGTTTGCAAATATTTGAGAAATTTTGTGAAATTACAAAATTACAAATTGCAAAATTGTTTACTTACGTCACTTCACACTCACGCTCTGATTTGTTACTGAATAATCTCTTCAGTTGATGCTGATGCTGATTCGACATGCTGAATTGGGCCAGTGAGCTCTGACATTAATCCAACGAGAAGCGACGTGTGGAATACATCAAACCAACTAGCTAGACCATCACTGACCGACAAAGCCAGACTGTCAGCTGGGTGTGTCCTGGCCTTTAGAATAATTTGTTCAAGCTCTGCTAGCTGCGTTCTATAATAATAATTTCTATGTTAATAATAATAATAATAATTTGTATGTTGTTCTAAAAATAAAAAAGTTATAATTTGTCATACTCTGCTAGCTGCATTGTATGTTGTAATAATAATAATAATAATAATAATAATAGGTGTGTTAATAATAATAATAGTAATAATAATAATAATAATAATAACAACATACAAATTATTATTATTGTTATTATTATTATTATTACTACAATGCAGCTAGCAGAATTTGACAAATTATTATTTTTTATTATTATAACAACATACAAGTTGTTGTTGTTATTATTATTATTATTATTATTATTATTA
>CAIGQZ010032312.1:9558586-9573802 GCA_903798205.1 Danio tinwini
AATGAATGAATGAATGAATGAATGAATGAATGAATGAATGAATGAATGAATGAATGAACGAATGAATAAGAAAAAGGTTTTGAGTTTGTACAGTAGTTTGTGTGTGCTTGAGTTCTGAGGGAATCAAGATGTGTACCTAATGGAAAAGAATCTGTACAAAACTATCTGTTACATATTGCAAAAACCAATAATGATTGCAATAATAATGTTTTTATTTACATATTTTACCCACACTGTAAAACCACTAATCAATTTAAACCTCAAATGCACATTTTACTTAATTGAAATGTAGGAGGAACACTGAATATTTAGTTGGCCTTCAGGTTAACTTAAATTTGAACATTTTTCCCCCACACAAAAATATTTTGAAATTAAATAATTACTGTACTGCCTTACACTGTAGTAAGACCACCAACTTGAAACCCCTGGACTCCAAACAGTACAGCCGTAGGCAAGGAATTGCAGAAAGATTTAAAGAGAGAAAGACAGAGGCTAACCTCATGTTCAGTAAAAGAAGGATTTTTATTGAGTGCTGAAAAATCAATGACACCGCGTCACACAATCTTAAAGTGGAGGAGTTCTCAACTCTGACAACTTGTTGAAAAAAAACAAACAAACAAATACAATCTCAGAAGAAAAATGAAAAAGAAAAAACTAAGTCTGAAAGTTTTTTAAGTTGTTATTGAACCACAAGTGGGTGGTCAAAATATTTCAGAGAGAGTAAAAGAAAATATTTAGTGTGGTCGAATACATTTGTTCATATGCTTACTGAGAGAATACTTAAAGCATATTTAAAATCTGCTACAAGTAACCGTTTCCCTAAACTATCAGTATAAATTTACTTGTATATAGAATTAACTGGCCCAGCCGGGACTTGAACCTGCAACCTTCTTGCTGTGAGGTGACAGTGCTAATTACTGAACCATTGTGCCACCACATCAAGTTTATTTTTGTTAATATATTAAACTAAGCATGCATTTGTTGTCATTTTAATGTCTCATTTGTCTACATTTTTTTAATCACAATTATCCAAAATATCTTCTTCAGTGTTCAGCAGAAGTTAAAACTAACCATTTAACATTACTATTTATTATTTAACTATGCTACAAGTAACTGTTTAACTACAGTAAACAGTATAAGTAAGGTGACACGGTGGCTCAGTGGTTAGCACTGTCGCTTCACAGTAAGAAGGTCGCTGGTTCGAGTCCCAGCTGGTTCAGTTGGCATTTCTGTGTGGAGTTTGCATGTTCTCCCCGTTTTCGTGCGGGTTTCCTCTGGGTGCTCCGGTTTCTGCCACAGTCCAAACACTTGCGCTATAGGTGAATTGAATAAACTAAATTGGCCGTAGTGTATGTGTGTGAATGTGAGTGTGTATGGGTGTTTCCCAATGATGGTTTGCAGCTGGAAGGGCATCCACTCTGTAAAAACATGTGCTGGATATGTTGATAAATAAAGGCACTAAGCTGAAGAAAAACGAATGAATGAATAGCTGCAGAAAAAAAAGTACCGGTAAACTAGTAGTGTACTCAATGTTTACTAGTCCATACTACTTTGTTGTTAGAATACATACAACAATAAATATAATTAAATATGTTCAAGTATTCTAAATAAAAATTAAAAGCTTGTGTGTAAACTTCAGTGCAAAAATCGAGTTTATTAGTTCATAAATTAAACTAGGCATGCATTTGTTGTCATTTTAATGTCTCATTTGTCTACAATTTTTGCGATTAATCACAATTATTCAAAATGACTTCTTCAGTGTTCAGCAGAAGTTAAAACTAACTAATTAACAAGACTATTATTGAACTATGCTGCAAGTAACTATTTAACTAGTAAACAGTGTAAGTAAACTTGAAGTACAGTTGCAGAACACTAATAATGTAATGAATAATTCGTCACTGTTACTAAAACTTTGTATGAAACAAAGTGCTTGCAACAAATGCTTGCATACTAGTACACTCATTTTAGTACACTTACTACACGAAGTATACTTAAGCTATTATTTTTTTTTGTTTTTAGTTGTGAACTGTGTATTACAGTGTGCAAGTTCAGATATTGAACTAAGCACAAAATTGTAACATTTTGTGTAATTTATCAGTATGCTTAAAAAATACTTACATTATTAATCACAATTCGTATTTCCACTAACAGCAAGTATATAATAATATTACTGGAAGAATACAAAATTGTGGGATATTGTCATTCAACATTCATTCATTCCTTTTCATTCGGCTTAGTCTCTATATCAGAGGTCACCACAGCGGAATGAACTGCCTTTGTTTTACGCAGCGGATGCCCCTCCAGCTGCAACCCAGTATTGGAAAACACCTATACACAACGGACGATTTAGTTTATTCAATTCACCTATAGCAATTTAGTTTATTCAATTCACCTAAGCACCTATAGCAATTTAGTTTATTCAATTCACCTAAGCACCTATAGTAATTCAGTTTATTAAATTCACCTGTAGCACCTTAATAAATTTAGTTTATTCAATTCACCTAAGCACCTATAGCAATTCAGTTTATTAAATTCACCTGTAGCACCTTAATAAATTTAGTTTATTCAATTCACCTATAGCACCTATGGCAATTCAGTTTATTTAATTCACCTGTGGCACCTAAAGAAATGTAATTTACTTTATTCAATTTACCTATAGCACCTATGGCAATTCAGTTTATTTAATTCACCTGTAGCACCTATAACAATTTAGTTTATTCAATTCACCTATAGCAATTCAATTTATTAAATTCACCTGTAGCACCTAAATAAATTTAGTTTATTCAATTCACCTATAGCACCTATAGCAATTCAGTTTATTTAATTCACCTGTAGCACCTAAATAAATTTAGTTTATTCAATTCACCTAAGCACCTATAGCAATTTAGTTTATTCAATACACCTATATAAACTCCACAGAGAAATGCCAACAAACCCAGCCGAGGCTCGAATCAGCGACCTTCTTGCTGTGAGGCGACAGTGCTAACCACGAGCCACTGTGCTGCCCAATGTCAATAAACATTTATTCATTTTCTTTTTGGCTTAGTCTCTTTATTAATCTGGGGTCACCACAGCAGAAAGGGAAACCAGATCACCTGGAGGAAACCCACGCCAACACGGGGAGAACATGCAAACTCCACACAGAAATGCCAACTGACCCTGCTAAGGCTTGAGCCAGTGACCTTCTTGCTGTGAGGCGATTGTACTACCCACTGCGCCACCGTGCTGTCATTAAACAATTACATAAAAAAAATTAAAACACATCATCATATTTATGTGTCCTTGACATAAAAACAAAAAGTAAAATGTCTTGATTGAGAGATTCAGAGGAGTAAGAAGAGCCTGAAGGAAAGCCAAAATCTCTGAATCTCCTCATGTTCAGAGACAGTGGCTGTAATGAAGCTGCTGGAGTGCAGGATTGTGGAATTTCTCCTGGGAGATGGAGATGTTGTGTGGTTGGCAGGGGTTGCCAGATTCTGCTCTCCTCATCACACAAGCTGTGTATTATGAAGTGCCACTGTAAACAGCGAGCCCTTCAGCATCTGCCACGGCAGGACTCACTGCTCTCGGCCATCACCGTCCAGATAAACTGAGTTTTCTGTCAAATGTGCTCATGGTACAGACCGACTGGATTATTCTTGTTCATTTTTAGAATTGTACAACTAATAGAAGTAAGAATAACAGTGATAAATAACAAACATATATTTTGTTAAACACAGGGTTTCTGCAGGTTTCATCAGGTCAAATTTAAGACTTTTTAAGACCCTTTATATACAAGACAATAAAGAATAAAATGTTAGACTTATACAGGGTTAAGTTTTTTTGAATGGCCCTGTATTATCATGAGGAATCGTGTAATTGCTTTAAGTTTATTTTTTCCTTGTTAGGGAATTTAATTTGAGGAATTTGCTGTAAAAATGTCTAACAGCTGTTGTGAGTTGCATCTCTTTGCTATAAAAAAACTTATATAAATATAAAAAATAAGGTTTTATTGAGATGTGTTTTTGGTCATTAGATGGATATCAGCCCAAATTGAGCAGCTTTACCTGGACAAAGCAAAAGTAAGACGTGTTTAAAACGGTTTAAGACCTACAACACAATATGTCGGTAAATTTAAGACTTTTTAAGGTCTATAGTTTAGGTTTAGAAATTGAAGACATTTTAAGACTTTTAAGACCCTGCGGACACCCTACAAACAAGGAGATGAAAAATATTGATTTTTGACAGCCTGTTGGGTAAGATTGTTAACACGAATTAAAAGTACATCCAAAGTGTTACATGCTTTGGCAAATTATATATAATAGTCAACATTTGAAGAGGATCAAAAAAGATTTTCAAAATTTTCAACAATTTGAAAAAATGGGTGTTTTAATACTTTTAGGACAACTTTGATGAAAGGTTGTGATCCACTTCAAATGTTTACAACTTTATATGGCAATATTATATAAAGAGTCTGGTAAACTCGACTTACATCACTCAAACTGAATACAATTAATGACCTACTCTACCAAATGGTTGACCAATAATGACTGTTAAAGTTATTTAAAGAATGACTGTTTCAAATAATGGTTTACACTAAACAGCATTGTTGGCACATAATAGTAAAGTGAACTGAATAGTGATTGTTCATACGATTTATGTTTGTAGCTACATGTTTTTATCATTCATGACTGACCTATAAAGTTATATATGGCACAAACTAATAAATGACCGTTCAGAAATGTGATGCTCTTTTTTTTTTGAGCCATCACCATTTAATGACATCATGTTCTGGGAAACTAATAATAAAAAAGTGATATAAAAATATAATTATAGTGTTTTTGACAATATTTAAATTATGGCAAAGTTAAGATTCTCATAGAAACTCAATGTGTGATTTTGAAATGAAAAGTCAAAGAAAAAAAATTGTATTATGAAAAAAAAAGAAAAATAATATATGGAAAAATATTGCACAGTTTGAATATGTTAAGTTATTAGGTTAAGTTATTAATTAAATTCATTATTTTGATATTTTGTCATAATCATTTATTCAAAAATAATTAGATAATTTAGTATAATTTAGTTTTTTATTATGAAATGTTTATTCAAAATTATGACATACTTCCACACCGATTGAATATAAAATCTTTAACCAGAAGACTATAGAAAAAAGGTTAAACATATATCACAAATGAAAACCTCAACAAAATTCAAATCAATAACAGTCTGAACAACGGTGAATATCACCGCCTGCTGGTCAAAATAACACACTGCTGTCTTCTGAGTCACAAACTAGACAAAAGTCCCCTGAGCAAACAACATTTTATTTTTGGGGCGATATATACTTTTAACATTACCAGCTTCTCTCTTGTGAACGATTCTACAGGGTGCGTAAAAAGTAACTCTGCATTAACTATTGGTTTAATTGCTAATAAAATTGATAATGAAGGTTATATTTCTGTTTCTTTTTCCTGTTCTATTGGCACAGGAGATATGAAATCCTACTTACTATCATAATCTAAGAGACTGTTTTCACTAGTAACTCCAGTTACACTGAAAAGTTCTATAGCTAATAAATGCTGCCCATTACTTTTCATTCACCCCGTATTTGTTGGTGGTGTATGTTCATGCAACGCACTCCCAATCATTTTAAATGCTAAATGTTTATATTATAAACTTGCTATATTCTAGCAATCCTCCCTGACATTTAAACAAATTCAAAAGATTATTAGCATTAGTCTAGCAATATTTAATACAGCTGTTCTCACATAAAGCACCCCAGATGTTTGAGCACTCCGCCACATACTCTTAAGTGAGTGCACAGGCAGTAAATAGTGCACTTAAATGGAGACCTGGATGACAGGACTCTTAAATGTCTCGAGCACTTTTTTAAAATCTAAATGTAGCCGAATGCAGCACTTGAACACACAGATACAAATCACACAGCCAGAAAATGACTAAGAATGAAATGGCTTGATTGCTACAGCTGGCCTGCACTGAGAATAATAATGAATCACTCAGAAACGTCAAAAATAAAAGAAGAAATAAAAGTTCAGACTAACGAGAACTTTGTTTCAAATCTGTTTATTTAAACTGATATAAAATGGATTAAATCCGGCCAGTGTTGTGCATGAAGTATTAAACACTTTCTTCAGAGGTTGTTCTTGATATTTAGAACAATAAATATGAAATTTTATAAATAATAAAAAAGTTAATTTCCTATTAACAGACTTATTCATTTGATTCAAGTTAAGTGTTCCCTCACATTAAATATTCTTACAGCAAAAATATTTACTCCGATTCTCCGGTGAAAGCAGTCTTTTGTAAGAGCTCATTTGCATACCGCAGCTTTTGCATCAATCAGAACGTAGAATGCAAATGAGAAGGCGGGCAGCTTGATGTGTTTATTAGACGGCAGCTCACGTCCTGTCAGTGGAGGAAGAGTTCGATCATCCACCATCTTCAACAGTTCTCCATTCAGACGAACTGACCTGGACACAGACAAAATGAGTGATTTAACTCTTGAAGTTCTTACTATGTTAGCTGATGATGAGTATTTAGGGATTAAATGTATAGACCATTTTGAGGGATCTAAACAAAAACAATGGTCCCAACTTATTTCCTGTTTTACATTTTTAATTTCTAGAGCTTCCGAGATTCCAAAAAGAGGCACATAATGATAAATAATGTTATGATAGCTGTTTTAACATTGAGTTATGATTGAATAGCCTACAGATGTAGAATAGTTTGACAACAAGCAGGAAAGGTTCATGGGCCAATGACATCACTTTAATAGTTCACACTTAGCTGATGATTGATAATAAAGCGTGTTTGGCATGCTGTCCCGGGAAAGATCCCTGAGCTCAGAATATCCTCAAGCCCGGGGCTCCCTCCCATTTGAAGGGCGAGAGGGCAGTTTAAGCTCAGGTAGGTTTCGAGAACTCCCCTGCTTGTGAACGTGCTGAGATTTAGCTGGCTAAGAGTTTGTCTTAAGATGCTACTTTGGAGTAGTCAATTTACTTATGGTGTATGTCTTTGGACAGTGGGAGGAAACCAGGAAACCTGGGGAAAACCCACACGAGCACGGGGAGAACATGCAAAATCCACACAGAAACGCAGACTGGCTTGGTTAGGGGTCAAACCAGTGGCGTTCTTGCTGTTAGGCAACAGTGCTAATCACTGGGCCGCCATGCTGCCCTATTAGGAGAGGTGGAGGAGTAGGGGTGGAAAAGGGGATTCTTCAAGACGAAGATGACTGGAATGGCAAACTCTGGATATTTATAGTCAGTTAGTATTCATCTGATTGGTGCAATATACGGAGCTGATGAGGTACCAGCCGTGTTCAATCATAAGCACGTGATCCTTTCGAAATTTGTTTAGAAATAAACTGCACCATTGAAATGGTCTATATGAATAAATAAGGGAATAGTGAACATCTTGTCACCAATTTCTAGCAATGTTTACATACAAAGTTGCAAATTTACCAGAAAAAAATGGCATAAATAATTAGCAAATAACATATTTTCATTGCATGTTTAATAGAACAGAATTGCTACTTTGAGGAAAACTAGGGCAAATTATTAATAAAAGTTGCTATTCTCACCAAAACTGCTGCAGTTTTATTTATTTAGACAAAAAAACATAATATACTGAACGTAAGTAACATAAATGATGACTGGATGAAAATAAATTGATCAAACCAACAAGTAAGCAATTAGTTTGACAAATGTTTGTTTTTTTTAAGACTTTCCAGTTTTCTAACCATAGATACTAATCTCAACTGAATGAGCAGTCCCTTCCAAATATTTGTATTTTGTATTCAGCAATGCTCATTAAAATATTTAGATGTAAACATAGGGGAATACATAGAGAGGATGCTTTTAGAAAGAGGAAATAAAAAAACCTCTCACATTGTCCTTGAATTGAGGCAGTGTGAGATAGGGGAAAAAAGCCCCAGCAACCAAGCACATAAACACATAGACATAACATCGCAAGAGGGGATGGGAACAGGGTATGTGGATATAGTCCGATGAGGGCGGCAGCTATCTGGTCCTGCCACTAGAGAGCGCTGGTCCCAGACCCACCTACCCACACCGGTGGGTGAAAGCACACAAAGGCTAGGAGTGCGGGGCTAGGTGGTGATTGTCTATCTGTAGCTGTGTATGTGTGTAAGCCTGTAGAGTCTCAACAGGTGTTCTTGGAACAGGGAACAGGAATTTAAGAGAATCTCCTTTTTTGCTATCCGGGGGAAGTTGTTTGTCTTCAGCAGAGGCCGTCTGGTAGGAGAGTCACAGGGAAGCAGAAAGCTTCTATTTTTTTCTATTTTTTTCAAATTTAGGCTAATATCTGCCAAATTTCGCAGATATTTAATGTCTGTCACAGGTCTCCAGGTCTGACCAAATCTTGTTGCAAAGTCGATAACTTCACCCCGATGTTTTCCAATTTGCGGTCCAAGGCCACAGTCTGGTTTGTAACGACCCTGCTTACCACCGTTTCAATCCAGCCGGCCAGCTTGGTGGGGTTTTCAGCTGCACTGACCGCTTTTATCAATCGTCGATAGCCCAGTGCCCCGCATAAGCCCATCAGCAGAAACCCTGTTATCAAAGTTCCGAATAGACAGATATCTTCAATATCCTCCAGAGACAGAGCAGCTAGACGCACCACTTCTACTACCCGTCCATCATGTATCCAGCACCCCAACCCCGCACCCCACGACTTTGTGTGCTTTCACCAACCGGTGTGGGTAGCAGTGTTGAATACCCAAAATACTAAAATAATATTTGATTTAATTTTAATTAATTTAAATCAAAATTAACCTAGTTACTTTAACTATCATAATTGTTAACCATACAGCAACCAACATCAGCAGTCACAGCACCACAACATAATCGGATCACATCAAAACACTGCCCTCTCTCACCCACACACTGCACTTCACCCAGAGCATGTTTTTACTTTCGAAATGGGGTATAAATTCGTCCCATTTGCCATTTTAAATTCTTTTGAACATAATTAGGTGCTGCTTGTTGATGTTAACGATTCTATGTTTGTTCTTGCTGTCAAAAAAAAATTGATAAAAGTGTCATGATAAACTGCTGTGAGCTTAAATGCAGGCGCTGGAGTCAGATTTGTCCAGGGAGTCTGATTTTGATAAAACTTTCCTTCACCTCTTGAGGGTGGGCCCACACGGTTTGCGCTATGCACTGGGAACCACTAACTGAATAGAGTAGGAGCACACAGTTGTGTTTTGTTACATAAGTTGCATATAAAAATTATGTTTCAAAACCGGACAAATTTTGTCAAGTCCCCTTTGCCATTTTTTACGCGCACAATCAATCAAATTCAAAATCCCCCAATCTGTCAACACAGGTGAGTAGGAGGGTCTGTGACCAGCGTCACTGGTTGCAGGACCAGATGGCTGCTGCCTTTATCGGACTATATCCACATCCCCTGTTGCAATGTTATGTCTATTTCTATGCGTTTATGTGCTGGTTGCTTTTTCCCCCTTCCTCACTTCAAGGACAGTCTGGGAGGTGATTTTTTTTGCCTTCTTCCCAAATGTATCTTATTTCCTCTTTCTAAAAGCTACCTCTCGTCTGACCTGTCTTCCCCTGAAATGTGTGATGTTTGTGTATGGTCAGGGGGGTCTGATTTCGCTACATATAAAAGTGTATGCGACAAATAAAGGCTTTATGATCATCATCATCATCATCATATGAAATAATCTTTAGATGTTGTTTTTTTTTTAAAGGCAACTGAAATTGTCCTTTTTGTTGTGTGCACCACCCAAATCTCACCAATTAATACGCTTTATTTAATTGTGTGTACAGCACTTTGGTAAGCACTTGTTGTTTTAAAAAGCACTTTATAAATAAACATTGACTTGCACCATCAATATGCCTAAAATAATTAGGATTTTCTTTTTTAATGATACTAAAGGACCTTTTACCTGTAAATAAATTTGCAATCTATTAATAATGCAACAGAAGACAAGTGGCAGTTTGTGTATAACTTGTTTTTCAGCAATTATGTTTATAATTTAAGCAAGAAATCTGCCTATTAAATATGACACTATACGGTTTCAGATGACAATTTAGAAATGACCCATTAAAATGAATACAAAAAACATTATTATGTGTAGTTTGTTTAATGATATGAGGTCATAAAGTGTATTAAGGGATAATAATTCTATCAAAATTCTGTCATGACTTACTCATCCTACAAGTGTTCCAAACCTGTTTGAGTTTCTTTCTTCTGTTGAACATAAAAGTAGATATTTTGAAGAATGTTTGAAATCAACAGCCATTGACTTACATATTTTTGTTCCTACTATGGATGTCAATGGCTGCTGGTTTTCAACATTCTTCAAAATATCTGCCTTTGTTTCAACAGAAGAAAGAACCTCAAATAGCTTTGGAACAAGTGTAGGATGAATAAATGATGACAGAATTTTAACTTTTTGGTTTGACTACCTCTTTAAGTGCACTAAAGCATGTAACACCTGAGAAGATGATTGTACAGTGCTAGCAATCAGATTTTCAGGAGAACATTCCACACATTGTGAGATTATGAGCCATTACCTGGAATAAAGACCTTGTTCACCAGCCTCATCTGACTGCAGCACGAACGCTTCAATGGAGCCGTTGGCCATATGAGCTGGAAGATTTATCGTGGCTTCATTTTTGTTCAGGTTTAAGGCAAATAAGGTCACAGCTCCTTCTTTGTATTGTGTACTGGAGAGGAAGAAAACAAATGCCATGTCAAAAATAGGTTAGGCTTTGTTTCATTCTGTGTTAAAATAATTGTGAGCCTTCACTTCTCTAAAGCCAGATTAAGAAAAATATTTACCTCTGTATTTCCTAAATGTGACAGATGTAGTGGGGCAGACGTGACTTTGGCACATTTATTTTGTTTTTGTCTTGTTCTTTATAAGTTTTGGTCCAACATTTTAAAATTGTTTTCCAGTGCTTATGGAACCAATATCCAACCTGACTACAATTTGGCTATTTTTGGATATTTTTATATAATGGACACCTTTTCGTTATCCCAACAGCAAGCCCTGATGGTTGGCATAATTACAGCTAAAAAGATATGCTTACTTAATTGGAAATCTCCAAAGGCTCCCTGTTATCAGAGATGGATGAACGTCTCTGAGGCTCGACCAGCAACCTTCTTGCTGTAAGGTGAGAACGCTACCCATTGCGCGCCCACTGTGCTGCCTTGTTAAATATCTTATATATGTTAAATAAAAATATTACTAAATAATGGGGCAATGGGGTGGGACAGTGGGTAGCGATCTTGCCTCACAGTAAGAAGGTCACTGGTTCGAGACTCAGCTGGGTCAGTTGGCATTTTTATGTGAAGTTTGCATATTCTCCTCACATTCACGTGGGTTCCTCCAGGTGCTCCCATTTCCCCCACAAGTCCAAAGACATGCAGTACAGGTGAATTGGGTAAGCTAAATTTGTCCGTAGTGTATGAGTGTGAATGGAAGTGTATGGGTGTTTCCCAGTGATGGGTTGCAGCTGGAAGGGCATCCGCAGCGTAAAACATATGCTGGATAAGTTGGTGGTTCATTCCGCTGTGGTGACCCCAGATTAATAAAGGGACTAAGCCGAAAAGAAAGTGAATGAATGAATTTCAAAATAATTTTGAAAAAGACAATAAAAGTACCTCTTTTTGTTTGTGCAGTGAAGGTAAACCCGTATTGGTTTCTTTAGCCCTGAATTGACAGAAACGCCTGCTTTTAAGACCTCTTGACCAACAAGCCTTTTGTAGAGCAATGACAGCCAGTAATCCTGATTTAGGAATACAAAATGTAATGTTAAGAAAAGAAAAACATATGTATTTAAAAAAAATACAAAACAAAAAAAAAAGTTAACAGAGTTTCTGCAGGTTTCACCAAGTCAAATTTTAGACTTTTTAAGACCTTGTTAAGACCATCAAGAACAAAATTTCAGACTTGTATAGAGCTAAATGCTAAGGATAATTTTTATTTGCCCCATCAAAACACTAATTCTAATTATTTATTTCTTAGAAACATATTTTAACTAATGTCACAAAACAAGCAGACCCTAGTTGTATACAAAGTTTTTTTTCCAACATAAACTAAATGTATGCACAACAGCAGACTGATAATATTAGTTCTAAATCAAGATTTGTTCAAAAATAGATTAGTTAGTGATTGGATGTGTGTTGGATTGATTGGGTAGCTTTACATAAAATTGGAAAATGAAAACCTGTTTAAAATGATTTAAGACCTACAAGACAATATTTCAGTAAATTTAAGACCCTGTAGACACCCTCTTTAATAAAAATAAAAGTAAATAAAAAGTAAAATGTCTGGACTAATATACATATACAGAGTGATTTGCACTTACTGGAAGAGGATCGAGGTTATCATCCACTAAATGGTACGTGCCAGAACCAATTAAAACCTGTCTGATAACAACATCCAAACCAAGCTTAGCAGCAAGCCCCAGTTTGTCCAGCCACCTTTAATAAATAAAAAAGATACACTCATTAAAATTAATACACCAAATATTAATTATAAACATAAATGGGAAGATGACTTTTATGGATTTTTTAAATTTGAGATACGAATGGTTTTATTTAGAAAGGATGAATTTATTTAAAGTGACAGTAAAATGTTTCTAGAAAGGATTTGTACACACTTTATATTTATCAAAAACCTCTGAAAATATGCAATGGGAAAAATGGCGATAAATAATGAAACACTTCATAAGAATCAAATCAGCATTTTAAAATGACTGGATGAATGTTAACAGAAGTGTGTTAATATTTAAACTGTTAAATCTGCACTAAATTAGCATTCCTTAAAAATAAATAGGTTTCGCATTAGAACAGATGGTAACTTGGTAATGCGATAACAACAGAACTGTCATTTTCTTATTTGTTTTCTATATTTCATTGTTATCCTTTTCTTCACAATCTTACAAACATTGATCTTAATTGGCATGAGTTGAATAAACGTCCTCACATGAAACCAGCAACAAACGTGTCAGAGAGCCCAACGGCGCCTCCGCCATATGCTGAACTGGTCTCTCCCAGCCAAACCTTCTTCCCCGGGGAAACAGCTTCAACCATCTGAAAGCACAGTTTACCAGTTAATTCACTTCATTTATCTCATATCCCTCTCTGCTGAACGTCACAGGAGAGCTCCAGTTTTAATGCATTATGCGGAATTACTCCAGTACCTCGAGGACCTCGTTAATTTTTGTTGCCAGAGAATCAAGCACTTCAGGGTCAAGAAAATCCTCTAAAGACGTGTCTCGACCATTAACATAATAGCTGTTTAAAAGAAAAAACATGATCAACTTAATGAATCATAAAAACTAAATTTGCATGAAAAGAAAACCATAACTTACTGATGCCAAGTGCATGCATTAATGACCTTTCCTCCAGTCTCCAAAAATCTATAAAAGTGAATAAATATTTAATCAAATTAACTTTCAACTCGACAAATGCATTAGTAAAACAAGATGCTACTTTTCAAATATTGTTATAAAAAGTGTTTACCCAGTTAACAAATCCTTGCGGTGATCTTTTGGTTGACTAACATCTGGTCCATAAAGTCCTGTTGAGTTGTAGATCGTGGATTTCTGAAGGATTTGATGCAAATGGATGAAATCCCGACCGAGTTGAAATCCATCCACTCTGACCCCTGCTTTCTTCTCATAACTGTTGGGTTCTAACATGAGATGAAGGACTGTGTTAAACAAACTGGTCAAATTAGAGAAACTGCAATGACATATAAAATCAGATGAAAATGTATAGTTTTAGATAGGATTTCTAAATAAAATAAACTGAATAAATAAAATAGTACAAAAAAAAAAAAACAAATGACGCAGACGGATCATTTCCACAATGATTAAAGCAATAAACAAAAAAGCTGAGTAAACATAGCTTAAGTTTGTTTAATGTTGCATTGCAGCATATAAATAAATAAATAATAAAAATAAATAATATATAAATGTAAATAAGTATATTTAAAAAGATTTCTAAATAAAATAAACTGAATAACTAAAATTGTACCAAAAAAAGAAAACAAATGACGCAGACAGATCATTTCCATAATGACTAATGCAATAAACAAAAAAGCAAAGTAAATGTAGCTTAAGTTTGTTTAATGTTGTATAACAGTGTTGAAATAGATAAATAATAAATATAATGTAAATAAGTCAACAAACTAAATAGAAATAAGTAAATAAACGAGCAAAAACATAAATACAAATACTTAGAGATCAACAAATTAAAACAGAATGAACACTATATGATGGGAAGAAATTAGATGTAATGGGGGAAGAATAAAGCTAATTGAACAAGGCCCTAACTCAAAGTTTAAAAAAAGAAGACATAAAAAAGTTAAATATTAAATAACAAGGAATTAAACAACGGCACAAAGACCAGAAAACTTACTAAAATAAACCATGTAGAGGCTGTTAGTAAATCTGGCTTTTATTGTGGAGGCAAATAATAATCTCATTATAATTCAAAACGGGACATGCACAAGCTAAAATATATATATATTTTATCCGAATCCTACCATTGCCTAGCTCCCAGGACATCACATACTGCCTGGACTCACAGTATTTGAGCAGCAGTTCTGCATTCCCACTGTCCCAACAGTTTTTGCTGGTTCGCAGCAAAGCATTCAACCCAAAGATGAGCTCCAAACCAGAGCAGTTTGCAAAATAGTACAGCAGGTCCACAGCATCTTCTGTGAGAAAGACAGACAAGTGACTTTATTTTTTTTGCAAACAAAAAAGGCAAATATATTAATTCATCCTTATTTCTATAGCGCTTTTTACAATGTAGATGCGCTTTTTACAAAGCAGCTTAACATAGATATTCAGTCTAGTTCAAGTTCAGTTTAGTGAAATAATGTAAATGTCACTGCTGAAACCCAGAAAACTGAAGAGCAACTCCAACTATGCAATTCCTAACACACATAAAAAAAGTTTCTTAATAAAATATTTTCTAAATTTAACTTATGTATAAGGGACTGAAATCCCTCCGATGTCATAAAAAAACTTCTCATTTGTGTAAGATTTAATTTAAATTAAATTGTTATGGGTTTGGAACAACAAAGAGGTGAAAATTATGACAGCATTTTCATATCTGGATGAGCCAAACCTATAAAAACTCCTTTAAACTTAAGAATGTTATTGGCTTCAAGTATGTCTGACCTGCACTGCCATAGCTAGGGCTACATCA
>CAIGQZ010032312.1:9574202-9613183 GCA_903798205.1 Danio tinwini
ACTTGATCCGGCATGAATTTATATTGCTGTAACAGAACATTGTTTCGCGTACTGACTCATAAAAAAACTCCCTAAACAGAAGTGGAACAGAATTAAACTGACCAGAGAATTTCGTGTTGTGGTATTTTCCGTCCAGTTCCTCCAGAAGTAAAGACTTTGACTGTAGGACCCATTCCTGCTTTAACTGGTTTTCCAGCAGTGGAGGCAATTCAAGTCTCTTACATACATTTCCTGATGAAATAATATTAGATGTGACTCACTGAATGAATAAAACATTAAAGGCATTAATAAATAAATAAAAGGAATAAATAAATGCATGCATGCATAAATATATTATAATTGCATGAAAAAAGTATTAATTATTAAATGCATACATACATGCATACATACATACATACATACATACATACATACATTATTAAAATAAGGAAATTAAAACAATATTTAATAGGGTCATTCTCTGTCAAACTTCGAATATTTCCCAATCTCTTTTTTTTCATTTAATTCCTTTAAATGACCTTTCATTTACTCTTAAGATGGACAATAAAATTCTTGAAAGCCATAATAATAAATGTTATAATAATAACAATTTAAATACAATTTTGTAGCAATCAATTCTCAGAAACGTTTTTATTTATTTATCTTTTCTTCTGCTCTTGAATTTACAATACAAGAACAACATAGCCTTGGGGTTAACATGCAGAACCTTGAAAAAAGCTCAACAGCCTACAGACCCATTCCTGCTTTAACCAGAATTAATTTATGTTTATTATTTTATGCTTTAATATGAATAAAATTAATAATATGAATAAAATACACATGCATAGAATTAAGATGCAAAAAAAACGGTTTTAAAATAATGAATGATATAAAAACATAAAAAAATACAATACAATTTCATTCAAATAAATACACACTAGTAAAACATTTAAGTACAAAATTTGTCTTTAAATCTCTCTATAATAATTCATGAATCTTAGGGGTTTTTTTTAGGCTTTATAAGATTTTAGGGGTAACTGTTGGTGTCCCAAAGAAAAAAGTGATGGCTTAAAGGGACAGTTGAACAAAAGAGTTTATCATTTACTGATCAGATTCATCTTGCCCCTGATGTGGTTTAAAGCCAGCAGATCTGAGTCATATGTTCTGGGGATGCCCTAAATTAGATACATTTTTTAGATCACAGGTGTCAAATCCAGCTCCTAGAGAGCCCCAGCTCTGCACAGTTTAGTGTTAACCCTGATTAAACACACCTGATTAAAGTAATTGAGTCCTTCAGGTTTGTTTGAAACCAAAAGGTAAAGCTGCGGTCACACTCAAGTTTGATGATTAGACAAGATGATTAGACATTTAAAAAAGCAAGCGATTGGTCTATATTTTACATTTTTGTCCAGAGGTCATGTTTTGATCCTTGATTGGTCTCACGCAGTCAAGTGGTGCAATTTTGCAGGTCAGAGTTCACCAAGCTTAAACTTTGCAATGCAGCGAACTGCGAAAGTTATAGAAATTGTTGCCGTCTCTTCATTATTGGCCATACACCTGAATTCCACAAACACTGGATTTTAGAAGTGTTATCACATCTTAAACTCGAGGACTTTAAATACACCATCCGAAGCTCTACAAAAAGTTTAATGAGATTTGGCAGCCTATTCTATCCTACATTGAATGCTCAGGGATTACTATAACCCAAGTGAAAGTTTATCCATAATTTCCTAATTAATTATTATTTTTTTTATTCATCTTTGTTTATTTATTTATTTTCTCCCTCTTTTAATTATGGGGTTTGAGTATGTTTGTAGCTATGTACGGTTAATATGTGGTTCAATATGTGTGTTGGTGGAAAATTGAAGACAAAAATTGAAGACTCATTAAATAAGTTTCTTTGTTACAAGTTTTCTTCTGTTGAAAAGCAAATATTTTGAAAAAAGCTGGAAACTGTAACCATTTATTACTTGGTGTTTGTTTTTCTTACTATGGACGCCAATGGTTTCAGCAGCAGGTTCCAGTTAAAAATAGAAAAAGACACCTATAGATATAAACATTCTCTTACTTCATATCAGTGAATCTAATCTCCATTTCAGTGAATCTTTCTTGAGAATGTCTTCTTTTGTGTTCAACTAAATAAAGAAACTAGTTTGGAACCACTTGAGGGTGAGCACTGTACATTGCAAGTTCATTTTCAGTTTTGGGTGAACTATCCCTTTAAGCATAAGCAAATCCATCAACGGCAGATGCAACAGGTTATGCAGGGGCACTGTAGTATGTAAAGAATGTCCAGAATGGTGGTGTGAATCAGTTTACTGTTCTTCCATTAAAGAAAAACTGCCGGTAAAGTCAGATGACAGCACAGAGCACAACACAGACAGCTTACTCAGCCAGAGGATGTGGTTTACAAGTCATGTTTTGATGATAAGAAAAAAAAAAGTACCTTGAAAAGTGCTGCTGCTGTTGTTTTCTCTGCCTTGCAAATAATATCTTCCGCGTGGGCTGAATTTCAGAAAATCTTGTTTGGTGCCTCCAAATCGCAGAAAGGCTGGGGCCAAAGCTTTGGCGAGGGTTCGTAACTTTGGTGAACTGCAAATAAACATCATGTCATTTATTTATTTGAATGTTTCGTCATTCAAAGCTTTAAAAAGTACTTACTTCAATAGGTTCATAAACTTCTCCTCGGTTAATAAACTCGCATCAATAGCCACGGAGAGAAACCTTTCGTCCACGCGACGGACACGGAATAAATCCACATCCACACGTACGGACTGACCAACATCACCCACGGATATCACTGTTTTAGCCTCGAGGTAAAACGCGTCAAACAAAAGAAGAGCGCATATTATTGTGGAAAGCGCTGTGGCTGCAGACTTCATCTGTTCAGACTGCCGGTGTCCTCATTCACTGCAGCAGTTTCATCCGAAACACCCAGGCGAATTTAATAACGCAGAAATACTTCCTCGTTTCTTCTTAGACTGATAAAGAAGGAATTGGTTTATGACTAAATTATTTAAAACATCTCACGGCATTGGTTCATGGGCGTAGCTTCGGGACGGTTCCTTAATCTGCATATGAGCACTGATTGGCTGGAACTCATAATAAAACAGGTTTGTGAGTCCGCTCCATCTCCGGTTGTAAAATCTTTATGACACAAAATAACATAAAGAGTAATCTAACAGAGGTGCAACATGTGTTCTTCCACTTTTATTTCAGTCAGACATGCAGGCACATGTTTTTTACATAATTACAGGTAGATTCGATATTATACATGCCACTTACATCACTTAAATACAAATGTACAGAATCTACAACGATGGCAGATCTAATGGCAGCATTAGCAGGTCATCCACCTCCTCTTGCAGGGCTTCTGCTTTTTCTGTTAATAACATCTGAAAATGAACAGTGAGAAAGTTGACTATTACAGAAGTGTGGAAAAACCCCAAAATCAAGTTAGACTGACATTCTAACAAAAGAGAAAGCTCCTGAAAGCCTGGTCAGTGTTTTGTATATAGTGACAGTGTATTTGTCGCCTCAAAAAGTATTCAAACTTAACACATTTTTATAAAAGGCTGTCTCTGTTATCTTTATCTTGAGGCATATGACAATAATTATGTGAGTAAATGCCAGTATGATGCTTTTATGATAAGTGTGCATCTTTTGTGAGGCCTGAGATCAGCATTTGATTTCAATGCAAGGGAAAAAAAGAAAACCAAACCACATTTCATTTCTGTTCCACATAGAAAAAGTCACGTAGATTAGGTTTATTAAATAAAAATAAACATCAATAAAGTTTTTTTTTTCAATATTACTTAAAGTTTGAGTTTTTGTAGACGACTAATTTGAGTAAGAAAACAAAAAGGCTTAGGAAAAAAATTAATATACAGTTAGTTACATGCAATTGTGCAAAATGTATTATTGCTATTACTTAAAATAATTATGTATATTATGTGACATTTTTGTGTGTTCCACAGAAAATATTTGGTAATGTTAATTTTACCATATAGGTGATAAATTATAACAGCTGCTGTGTAAACTTTGTTTTGCAGTGGGGGTTGTTCTGTGTATTTATACATTTTTAGCTTGATGTATACAAGTAGTACCATGGCAAAGAGTGTTAGAATGTTTGGTTTGGTATAAAATGAGTTGTATGTAATCACGCAAAATGTATGGAAAAATGCAGAACAGCCATTACTACTATACAGTACTACTGTAGTTACTACTATATTACTATTACTACTGTAGTGTAACAAGGACAGCCTAAAATAAGGTGTTTTTTATCTTGAAGTGCAATGTTGCTGTATAATCAAAGACTATTGAATACACAAGACATGTCACTCGTATAATTTTGAATGGGGAAAAGTGTAATGGTCAATTTGGCGAATGAAGCCCCGCCTATTAGTACAGGAGCCAAACATCGATCAATATAGACTGACGAATCTCCATGAGAGAAGCTTAGACCAGACGTGTGCTTTTATGACAGTTTGGTGGTCAATAAACACACTGGAACACTTGCTTCACAGACATAAGAAATATATCCTCAGAAAGCTTGAAATCTCTACTTTTAAATGAACCAAGTTCACCTGAAAACAAAAGTTTGTTTGTTTTGTAATCTGTTCAAAACAAACGCGAGTTATAATCCGTACTGTTAAATGCACACCGCATGACAGCAACTACTCAAACGCCTACAAACTTGTAAACAAAGGGTTGCTATCATTTCTGGAGAAGATTTACCACCAAGACCAAGTTGTAAATTACTTCAGAACAGCAATCTGATGATCATTATTCAGATGACGATAATGTGTAACATGGCTTAAATGAGGTTGCTTCGAGTGCTTGATGTTTCCCCCATTCAGACAGGATTTTCAAAAAATGGGCGCCGAGTGAAATGACTTTGGGTATAATGCAACACTATACTTACTTTTGCAGATGCAACAATTTGATACGCTTGTTTCTTAAAGAGGTTTTCAATAGTTTGGACCATAATTTGTGGATCTGCATTGGCTAGATGTGCTAATGTCTTGTATCCAGCACTGTATAGCTGCTTAGCACGATGCTATTTCAAAACAGAATGAAAAAAAGAAAATGAAGACACAAATATAACATTAAAGCAAATATTCTGGTCATAAATATTCTATACTTACCTCCAGAACTCCAGACACCTCCATGAGAGGAATGAGCTCAGCCTGCACACAGTAAGTCAATCTCCGGGTCAATTCAGAGAGAAGAGCCTTGTAGGCCCAAAATTCCTCCAGCTCCTGAAATGACCAGACAAATTTTAATTAAGTACCCAAATCAATTTATAACACTGTATAATAACACAATTAAATTTATATACAGCTTATACAGATACAGTTAAAGACAAATTATTATTAAAGTGATAGATTTTTTAACATGTTTTAAACATTTATTTTAATAACTAATAACTAGTAATAATAGTATTTTACTAAGTACATAATAAGATTCTAGTATTCAGCTCAATTTATATATATAATTATTATAAATATATATAATTATTCAGTGCAGTTTAGGCTTAACATGATTAATTGGCTTAACTAGGCAAGTCATTGGAAAACAGTGGTTTCTGTAGTTAATTGAATAAAAAAAACCCAAGGCAACTAATAATAATAAAAAAAATTGTATATACACATTTAATTTTTTTTTTATATATATATTTTTTATTCCAGCCGAAAAAAAAAGGAAGCATTGTGAAAATGTTTCTGGCTCTGTTAAAGCCAATTTACACCGCACAGAAAAACAACAACAAACAAGTCTGTTGGATGAGTGTTCCCCCTGTCAGAGTTTGTTTTCACCCAACTGAACATTTTCAATCGGCGTTTGTTGGATTGAGGAACGCCTGAGCAGTGTGATATGATTTTTCCAACAAACAGCAATAACCTCGGACTTATTCTGACCAGATAGGGTTCATATAAATGTCTGTTTAGCCCTGAGAAGGATCTTTTAATTAATTATTATCAATGGCAACTGATGGGGGAGCGTGAGCATGATGGTATTTTTCCCCAACGTTCTAAATACAACTACCAACTTCTTTGTTGGTGTTTGTTTGAGTGGTTTGAATTGGCCTATATATTTTTGGAAAATAATTCAAATGTATTCAAATAATTGTCTACAACTGTATGTAGGCTTATGTGCATTCAATGGTTTTAACAAAATGTGTCTTTCACCTCAGTGAAGTGCAGCACAGAGGATCCAAAAGCAGATGCTGAGCTGAGGAGAGTCTGAACAAAACCTCTGGTCAGCTGGAATCTTTCGGACACGATCCACAGGTTTGTTTCCTTCAGTAACGAGAACAGCACCAGAGCCAGGTACAACCTGTTCACTACCACAACATCCACGGACTGACACACAGAAACAAACAAACATCATGAAATCCACTTCAGTTGATGACTCAACTCTACTCACTGAAAACCATTATTTTCTTTTCCTTCAGAAACTTAAGAAAGGTTAAGAGTAGATTTAGCATTAATGCCCTGCAAATCCTTAAAGAGGATTAGGATAAAGTAATTTCATATTTAATACATGGCTAATGTTTAAAAAAAAACTTGGCTAATGATCTCTTTCTACTGCTTTCGTTGGCTTACTATACCTAGGCTGTTTAATCCTAAACAAAAAAAAATGCTTTGAATCACTTGTATGGTATTGTGAAGAATGAGAGGAATGCTGATTTCACCAACCTTCCTCACGCTCTGTCCTGCTGCCTTTCTGGCCACAAAACTTTCAGGAACTCCGACCGTGGTGGCCATCTTCTGCTCAGCAGCCGACAAATTTGTGAACTGGTACAAGGAAACATTTGTACTGAGGATGAATGCAGAATTGAGACTACAGAATAACATGTTGATCAGAAACTAAAATTAGCACTAAAACATAAGAACAAAAAAAAAGAAATTAACTGACTGCAAAAACAACATTTATCTCTTTCATTTAAATGAATATAAAAAGAAAAAAGTATATAGATACATTTTAGCTTTAAACATTTAGTTAACAACAAACTCAAACTTTGAAATGAAAATGTAAAGCATACAAATAAAATTTAATTCAAATTATTTTAAGAAACTAAAACAGTATCTAAATAATACAAAAATGATGTTATTACACCATATGCTTAAACAAAAGTACCAAACTTGTATGTGGTAATCAATAATAAATACTTAATTTATATAAAAAGAAATAATAAGTGTATATATATATATGTATATATAAATAGCATTTATTAAAATAAATAATTAATGAGAATGTATTAAAAATAAAATAAATTAGTACTTGTATTCAGGAAGGTTGCATTAAACTGATTAAAAGTGACAAATATTATATATTTATAATGTTCTAAAATGTTATTATAATTACATTTGATATTATTATAATAATGTTATAAAATATTTCTGTCCAATAAATGCTGTTTTTTGTATCATTGCTAATCATACAAAATGTTTTTGGAGAACTAAAACTGCATATCTGAAATGATTTCTGAAAGACACTGAAAACTAAAGTATTGATGATGAAAAGGGCAACAAAAAAAACATAAAAAATACTACAAAATAGAACATATATATTAAATTGTAATAATAATTCAAAATGTTCTTATTTTTACTGTGACTTTTAATCAAAGAGCCTTCATTTAAAAGAAAGGAAATACAGTTTTAATCATTTGAAGGATAGGGTATAAGTAAACCAAGTTTAACCTGATGAAAGTGTCCCACCTGCCTGAAGTAGATCATCCAATCCGGTTTGCACTGATGCACCATGTCATATGGAGTAACCAGATACACTAAGTGAAGAAAACTGTTGAGGAGTAAACCCTCTAGCCCTTTTGAGAGGTCTCGGTAGAGCACATCACAGTAGCTTAGGTCTACTGAACCTAAAAACACAAGTAATAATTCAAATGAAAAACATTGAACATTGAAAAACTCTGAATAAAGACAATCTCTGAAAACTTTAATAGTTTCTGGATGCAGCCTTGATGATGCAAGCTGAGACTGCATATCTCAGTGATGCAATGTCAGACACAATGCGCTCAATAGAGCTAGTGACGTCACGGTGAGGGGGTAGGGTTAGGTTAGGTGTTATTAGGTTATAGAAGCAATAAAAAGCATTGCATGCAGCTCAGATTGCATCCAGACCCCTCTCGAAAATCTTGGAATCAAGGTAACACTGCCACCCTGTGGTTAAACAGAATCCTTCAATTTAAAAGGAATGGTAAATCCCAAAATAAATATGTACTCACTATTTACTCACCCTCAAGTGATTTTTTCTTCTGTGGAACAAAAAGAAAATATTGTAAAGAAAGCAGAAAACGTGTAACCTCAGAAAAAAACCTTAGTAGATTCCTAAGTAGGAAAAACAAATACAATAAAAAGTCAATGATTACAGGTTTCCAGCTTTCTTCAAATTATCTTCTTTTGTGTTCAACAGAAGAAAGAAAGTCAAACCGGTTTGGAACAAGCAAAGGGCGAGATGACAGAATTTTTCAGTTTTGGTTGCACTATGCCTTTAAGCCCTCAAGCCACACCCATATTTCTTTTTGTACCTTTGTATGTGGCTCTTCCAAGCCTGGTGATTTGCAGAATGTTTTGATTATTTTCATCAGAAGAGACTTCGATGAGGTTCTTCTGCTTCAGTGTCTGTATGGACTCCACTGTAAGATCCCACAAACTCTTCTCTGGGCTGACCTGAGCCTCCTGCACGCTGAGCAATGTGCCTTTCATTAAATCCCTCACCTGCTCTACAGTTGTGGTTATCTGAAATTAGGAAAGAAACAGGAAACAGGTCAGTTTTTGCAATGCTTGATTAGACCTCATTTCATTGTGCATTAAAACATTTGACATACTTTAAGGCCAATGAGAGACAGGATGAGACTGAGCAGGCCCCGTCCTCCGTCATGCAGCAGGTTACTATAACACTTCTCCATTGGAGCACACAGTAGGTTTTTGGCCTGGGAAGAAAATAATTGTTTAGATGCATTAACATTTAAATGAACTGTAAGATTTGGATTGGTAGGATTAAAAAAAAGTATTATTTGATGACAAAGGATTTATTTACAAAAAAATATGGAAATAAGCAAAAATATCAATATTGTTCAAATTATTGTAATTTTCGTATTAAAAAATAAGATTTTTAGCATGATTAATCTGGTCTTTAGTGGCCCATAATTCTTCAGAAATCACTCTATGCTGATTTTGCTGCCCCTGAAACATATCTTTCATATTTTTATGTCAACTTAATATTGAATTTTTGATAAATGGAAAGTTCATGAGAAAAGCATTAAAAATATATTTTTAATCAACGTACATTATTCAGATTAATGACAGAAATAAATGTATAGACCCAAAACATATACATGGGAGCTTAAATAATAGTCAAGCATATTAATGTGAGTAATGAAAATGGATTTATGATCATAAATAACTAAAATGATAATTAGCTTTATATTAGACTATAATAACTGCAGTCTTTTAAAGTCTTTAAAACTTTTTTGAGAATGAATTACCGTGTTTATATCTTTGTCCTGCAGGATTAAGATGCTCTCGCCCATGGCATCAATTCCAGCTCGTCCTGCTCTGCCCACCATCTGTTTGTACTGGCTTCTCTTTAAAAAGTCTGCAGCCACATATGGGGACCGCAGAATCACTCTGAGATTCAGCACATGAACATAAGAGATTAGTAGTATGTATGATCTGATTTAAGAAAACTTCAGCAATCAGAACAGCTGTTGCATGAGTCAAAGATTAGACATCCCATTTTATTGTCTGCATCAAATTACATTCAGAAAAGTACTTTATAGCATACAAAGCAAATGACAGTGTAAACGTGAATTTATCAAATAACTTTTGGGAAGTGGTGGTAATATGGGTAAAATAATGTTCCACATACATTCTATGTAACAGATATATATATATATATATATATGCAAAAATGAAAGACCTATTAAAACATCTATAAAAATAAGGCACAATCATTAAATCATTAATAATTAAATGTAAAAACCAATAAATGAGTAAAACCTAGTGGTTTGAGAAATAATGACAATGTATTAAAGGGATAGAGATAGTGCCCCTAAAAAAAGTGGCATCCTTCACTTGAACACAAAGACGGAACGTTTGGAAGCTTTGGAAAAAAACAGCCATTGACTTCCATTGTATTTTTTGTTCCTACTATGGATGACCATCTTTTTAGTTGCTTTTTCTCTACATTCTTCAGAGTGTCATGTTTTTTGTTCCTCTGCAATTCATAAAGCTTTAGAACCATTTACGTATGAGGCAATCATCATGAGTAAATAAACATTTTTGCAGGAACTATCCCTTTAAAATGTTAAAATATTTATCAATTAGCATTTTGGGACTCTTGCCATGAAACGGTTCTTGTTCTAAATATGCCTAAAAAGAGTTGTGTTATTTAAGCTACACTAAATTACATTTTAGTGGGTGTCTTTCGGTAATTCAAGTAAAAATGTGTAAATATTCTTTTGTCATGCTCTTAGAAAAAAGAAACAAGACACTCTAATGATGCAATTGAAATCCTACTTCCGATTTATAAAGTCACGATTCAAATGTTTGTTGCGTGAAAAAGGTTTGTTTTTGAAAAGATGCTGACAACCATATAAACATTCTCTACACTAGACAATCAATTTGCTGATAATTCTGGAATTTCAGTTAAATACATACCAATTTAACTGTTTATTAAACATAAAATATGCTTTAAATGATTGTACTCCACTGACAAGACAAGGTGATGCAAAAGTTTTGAAAAAACTAATAATTATAATAATAGCAGTCACGGCAATAATCACTCTTCCCCTCACTATGTTGAATGTTTATGGCTCTTGGCAACTCAGATATCAGAATTATCTCAATGCTGTTTTTGTGAAAGCTTTAATGAAACTATTTCACATTTATTTTGGTCTGGCCAATATACTCAACACTTTTTGGATTGTTGAGGCTTTTATTGTTCATAAACATTTTCCTAATCTTATAAACATGTGATTTTGAGTTATTATGATAAGTATTGCTCTTTAAAAGATGCTGTTTTTTATCAACTTTATTTTATTATTACGCAAATTTGACAAACAACAATTCAAGATTGCAAAAAGCAAACCTTACTCTTCATGGTACCAGAAAAAGAGATTAAAATGTATATAAAAATGATTTCTAAGTCTAAAACTTTCTTAAAAAAGAAATTAAAACAATTAATATATGCTCCTCCTTTAACATTTTGCCATAAAAATGTTTGTATACAGGTATTTTATGTACTAAAAGTGCATTTAATAGCTTTTGTTAATAATTAAAATTGAAAAATATGTATAATATATTTCTATGCTATTTGAAAATGATGTCTCTTCTCTTTTTCTTTTTATTATACTTTTTTATTTAATTTATTTTCTCATTTAATCCTTCTTGTTAAGGAATGTGAAGTGATTTTGTTGTATAATAAAACTGTACATGCTGAAAAAAAAAAAAATTATCTCAACATTTTCAAGTAGTAAACATTACTTCAGGGACCAATTATGTCCAGTATCCCACTAGAAAAGTCATATTCACTCAACATTGCATATCTTGTGATGTGACTATTGTGGATGCACACGTTGCGATATCGATGCTAAAGTGATATATTGTGCAGGCTTAATTTACAGTGGTTCAAATACACATGAAAGTAGCATAATGTATGACAAAAATGAAAGCTGAATTACACCAAGATCAGAGGTCTCCAAACCTGTTCCTGGAGGGTCACTATCAAGCAGACTTTAGCTCCAGCCCAAATCAAACCCACCTGAACCAGCTATTCAAGGTTTTCAGACTTACTAGAAACTTCCCGGCAAATGTGTGTTGGAGCTGGTAATAGATCAACTCTGCAGGACAGCGGCCCTGGAGGAGCAGGATTAGACACTCTTGGTTTTTATGCTTGAAAGCTGTTTTCATCTTTGACCAACATTAGATCAACACTGGTCTAGACAAACCTGCGTGCAGGAAGATTGATGCCTGCAGCAAGAGTAGAGGTGCAGGTGAGGAGACAGAGCACTCCCGAGGAATAAGCCTCTTCTACCAGCTTCCTCTCATCGCTGGTCAGGCCACTGTGATGATAGGCCAAACCAAAGGGTACAGTCTTCTGCAGCACAGGACACAGCGAGCCGTTCCCGCTGCTCCTTAGCTCAGCTAGAAGAGTGGCTTTTTCTGTCTCCTTGTGTTTTATGAACTCTCTGAAAAAAAATTACAAAGGTTTTATTTGATTAAATTCTGGCTTTATAAAGGAAGAAGTGCTTTTATAAGTCAGTGTTTAATTTCGTTGATGAATAAAATTTCATTATAATATAATATTTCATATATAAATATATATATATAAATATAGTTTATACATATTTATTTCCCTATGATACAATTTACAAGATTATATGATACAATTTAAGATGAATTTACAGCAAGAAGGTTGCTGGTTCTAGCCCGGGCTGGGCCAGGAGGCATTTCTGTGTGGAGTTTGCACATTCTCCCCATGTTTGGGTGGGTTTCCAGGATCAGCTAAAATTGCTGTAGTGAATGAATGTGTTTGTAAAAGAGAGTGTATAGGTATATGCCAGCGGTTGCAGCTGAAAGGGCATCCGTCGCCTGAAACATACACCAGAGTAATTGGTGGTTCATTCCGCTGTGGCGACCCCTGATAAATCTGTGATGTGAGTGATTAATGTGAAGAACGTGAAGACCGCGAGTGAGTGAGTGTATTAAAAAATGTTAGGGATGATTTAAAAAACAGATCCAATCAGAAGGAGGATCCTGTTTGGTAAGTAGGAAAATTATCTAAAATGTAAACAATACTGATATATCTGGTGAGACACCAAAACATCACCTGCATGTCTTTAATTAAACATTTCAAGAGATCACACTTAGCTGATACTTAATTATAAAAAGAGTTTGGCATGCTGTCCCGGAAGAAAGCCCTGAGCTCATAAGATAGTCGAGCACGGGGCTCCCTCCGCTTGCAGGGCGAGAAGGGAGTTTGAGCTCAGGTAGGCCTCGAGGACTCCCCCTTATTTACAGCTGATGACAGATTATAAATTGATATCTAGATATTCTGCTGGAGCTTGACTATTGACCTTATTCTTCGATGCGGAAGTGCGCTCATTTTTGCAATTATTAGAACTTCCGATTCAGCTGCCTATGGGAGAAATGACTAGGAAAAATACACCACAGAAAATCACTATCTAACTAACCACTAAGTGCCAAACACTGGGCCACCGTGTCGCCCTATAAAGGGAAAGGTGGAAGGGGGATTCTTCAAGGTGAAGATTACTAAAGTAAAAAACTCTGGTTATTAATAGTGAGTTAGGAATCATCTGATTGGTGTATCATGTGTTAGTAAATGAAAGACCAGCCGTGGTCAATCATAAGCACGTGATCCTCTCGAAATTAGTTTATAAATAAACTTCACTTAAATTAAGTCAATGTGTTGGAGAAGATAAGGATTAGAGCAGATGTGGATAAACAGTAAATCTGCCACAGCACTCTCTATGCTTTACTTTCACTTTTGATTTTGTGTTCACAATTAAATCTAATCATATTTAGTCGACTAAAACTAAATTGAATCAGATGATGAAAATAAATATGACTGAATATAAGTGCCAAGGGGATCCTCTCTATTCCATAATAATCACTTTGTAGGATTTACCCCCTGGAGTGACATAGGAATGAGCCCTTCTGAAAAAAACACGTAGTTCGACACCAAAGCACACAAAAATCATGGGGGCCTGAGGTGTCGTTCAGTTGTACCTGTCGAAATCCGTTATTCTGAAGGGCCCTTTGAAGTGTCCAATTTCAGCACTTTTGTTTGTAACAACAATTCAGTATGGCGGGCGGCCACTGTTATCATTCTGAAGTTCCTTTCGGAGGGCAACATAAAAAAACGCACCAAAAACTAAATCAAAATTTGGAGTTAAAGGGATAATTCATCCAAAAATGAAGATTCTGTCATCATTTATTCATCTTTTACTTCATCTGCTCGAGCTGTTAAACACAAAAGAAGATATTTTGAAAAATGCTGGTAGCAGGTATACATTGACTTCCATAGTATTTTTTCCCTACTATGGAAGTCTTTGGATACCAGCATCTCGTATTTTATGTTCAACAGAAGAAAAAAATTCACAAAGGTTTAAAACCACATGAGGGAGAGTAAATAATCAGGTCATTTTTATTTTGGGGTAAACAATCCCTTTAAAATGAACACTACTAAAGTTGTACGCACTTATTTAAATACTTGCAGATCATGCCGGCTAGATTCTCGCAGTTCTTCTTGGTGGCACAGAATATGAGGCAGGACTGCTGCGGGATGACTTCAGTAGCCAGAGCTATGATGTGGTCCGGGTCCATTTTCTGCATTCCACTGGAGTACTGAGAAAGTCCATCAAACAAAAGGTTCAGTGAGCTCAGTGAATCAATATCTTATTGAGCTTTAAAAAAAAAAAGGGCTTAAACTTTGCGGAGCTTGGGCTTGAGTGAGCTTCCATACCTTAAAATTCAAGAGTCGTGAGAAAGTGAAGCATGTCTCTTCCTTTGGATCAACTTCATATATGCTGTCCTTTATTTTCACATATTCTTTCAGCTCAACCTAGAGAATCCATGGGTATTTATTTATAAAGGAGTTTATTGAAACATAAATAAATTAGTCAGTCATTCTTACAGGCCTGAAGTTATTGGTGTAGTTTTCAGCTCCCAGGAAGCTCTGAAGATCTTTCACATTGCCTAGTGTTGCGCTCATGCCAATAACTTGGGTTGATTCTGTTTTGATTAAGAAATAACATGGTTATGAGGATCAGTTAGAAGTAAACATTACAGAGGCATGTTCATATATGTTTTCAGAAACTTACTGCCTATGTAGAGAATCTTTGACAAAGTCATTTCAAGGATCGCCCCCCTGCTCCCATCACCAAGCATGTGAAGCTGAAAATTATTCAAATATACATTCATTTAATCTTAATAGCATATCATATACAGTTGAAGTCAGAATTATTAGCCCCACTGTTAAATTGAAAATTTTTATATATATTTTCCCTAATTTCTGTTTAACAGACAGATTTTTTCAACACATTTCTAAACATAATAGCTTTAATAACTAATTTACAATAACTGATATCTAACTGACTAGATGTTTTTCAAGATACTAGTATTCAGATTAAAGTGCAATTTAAAGGCATAACTGGGTTAGTTAGGTTAACTAGGCAGATTAGGATAATTAGGCAAATCATTGAACAACTGTAACTTGTTCTGTAGACAATTGGAAAAAAAATAGCTTAAGAGAGCTAATAATATTGACCTTAAAATGTTTTATAAAAAAATTCTAAACTGTTTTTATTCTAGCCTAAATAAAACAACCACAACTTTTTCCAAAAGAAAAAATATTACACAAAAAAAAACTGTGTAATATTCACTGCTCTGTTAAGGATGATTTTGGAAATATTTGTAAAAGAAAAAAAATTGAACAGAAGGGCTAATAATTTTGACTTCAACTGTACACCAACATTCACAAGTTTAGGATCAGACTTTTACATTAAATAAATGCTGCTGAAATAAATGTTTCTGGTTTCCTCAAAAATAGTAAGTGGCACAACTGTTTTAAGCATTGAAAATTTAAATAAAATCATGAGAAACAATTCGATATATTACAATAAGTAATATTGTAATAGCTACTGAAAATTCTACTTTGTCATCACAGAAATAAAATTAATTAAAAACACCTAAATACATTTTATTTAGACATAGTGAGAAAGTTACTCTCAACAATATTACTGTTTTTCCATATTTTTTTATCTTAGAAATGAAGTCTTGGTGAGCATAAGAATCTTTAAAAAACATGAAAAATCTTACAGACCAACATAGTATGAAAACAAAATGCCAAAAAAGAGAAAACTTTAATAATAATAATTTCTAATACACACCTCATCCACAACAACCAGGCCAATATTGTCTAAACGGTTATTTTCGATTAATGAATTGACAAGGCTGTGTCCCTTCTCAATAGTTGTGATGTAGAGAGAAGTTTTATTTCTTCTCTTCACTGGAGGAAACTTCCCTTTACTACCAGCATACTCCTCCACCATGAAATCCAACTCAATACCAAAACTAGACAACCCTCGAACCTGCAGGCAAATCAATACATCTGTTACATGAAATGGGACTAATAATAACAAATCCAAAATTGCTTATATTGGATATATGCACAATGACTTTTAATTTTTAGCCTTGGTGAACGGTCTTTCCATTACAAAATTATCACGTTTAAGATCTGATTTCTTTCAAAATCAGTGATCTTTACTGCCTGGTAGACATACCAAAGTATGTATAATATAATAATAATGTATAATATGTATAATAATATTCAAAGTGGGTCTCAGACTGGACAAGTAGTACTGCTTTAAATTCCATTTTCCCCCCACCATATCTTTAAAATATGTCGGTTTATATTACCCCAGTATTTTCAATGGAATCTCTGCACTAGCCTGTTACTACTGATGGTGCTAGTGGTTACAACGATCTTTCATCTCGTTTTACGTTTTACAACTAAATGAATGCTTAAGTCTATTTAACTGAATGTATAGTAATTACATTACAACATAGATGCTGTAAAAACAAACTCTAGCTGTGCATATAGCCCATTGGCCAAATTATTATTTTGTTTAGATAATAAATAAATTATGCATACCTTTTCCTGAACCAAGGATATGTACGGCAAAATAAGTAGTGCATCTTTCTTTCTACACAAGAGCTCTTTAAATATGAGAATCTCTGCCACTAGAGTCTTTCCTCCACTTGTTGGTAAAGAATAAATAAGATTTCTCCTCTGCTGAATCGAATCCAGGCTTAAACAGGTCTTCTGCCACTCTGAAACCAAAAGCAAAAAAAGAAACAATTACAAAACATCAGTGTTAAAGAACAAAAAGCATCAAAAATATGAGTGTAAAACAGCTTAAATTTTTTAGCCAAACGTTTTTTCCAAACATAATATAATGACTATCATGCATTGTCTAGTCATGATGATTTACAGAAAACACCCACTAAAATCTCATTCAGTTATACAAACTGTATAAAAAAAAAGAGATTAGATGTGATTAATCGCTAAATGGCACTCATATTAAATGACATATTAAGACTCTATTTTAAATAACACAATGCAGTACCAAAAATATAATTTCCATTTTAGATCTTTATATTTAGCCTATCCTAGGATTTGAGCATTTGTCAGCAAGAAAATAAATATATTTTTATTTTAAGTATGTAATTAAATATCTATACAGCGCTCTGCATAAATGTGTACACCCCCATTATGTAAATGAATATCTTTATCCGCTTCTCAGTGAATTTAGGCAATATATTTTCATGCATTTGAAAACCGTTATTATAATTGTTATCCTTATTATGTTAGATTAGCTACATATTTGGCTTCATTGTACTGACTAGTACAATGTATAACCACAAATATATTATTGTAAAGAATCCTATAGAAAATATTAATTTAAATTACAGATTTGTGATGGGTGTACTCATATACAATGAGCACTGTATATAATTTAATAATGTATTTATTACATAAGGATGTCAAAATAACGATGTTGTTAAATTTTTACATAAATATGAGCAATTCCAGCATTATGGATGTGACATTTGCAGTAAAAACTCAGAAAATAAATTCACATAGGAAGTATATGCTAACATTATATTAAAGCAACAACAAAGTTTGTGAGTTTACAGTATACAACATACTTTGTAGAAATTTTGTGACTTAAACTGCACAACCCAAAAGAAATAATGATAATCTAAAGGATAAGAGTTGCTCACTATAGAACAAACATGATTGATTGATTTTATTTTACGTTTTTGCATTTATGAAGGAAAAGCTCCATTATGGATGTGACATCTCTCCGTTATGAATGTGACAGATGTGAAATTGCCGCTCGTGTAAATTTGGTAAATCAAATAAAACTGTTTAAAAACATTGACAGAGACATTTGAGTATTTTTAAAGTACTGTAAAATACTTGCCTAGACAAAAAAACGTAGAAACGGTTTCTCTATTTTGATGAAAACTTAATTTTTTTCATGGCAAGGTTGACATTTGCATGAAATTGCTCATATATGTATATATTATGTTAAATAATGGGTAGCACGGTGGCTCAGTGGTTAGCACTGTCGCCTCACAGCAAGAAGGTCACTGGTTCGAGTCCTGGCTGGGCCAGTTGACGTTTCTGTGTGGAGTTTACATGCTCCTCCAGGTGCTCCAGTTTCCCCCACAGTCCAAAGACATGTGTTAAGAGAATTGGATGAACTAAATTGGCCATAGTGTATGAGTGTGTGTGAATGAGTGTATGGGTGTTTCCCAGTACTGGGTTCCGGCTGGAGGGGCATCTGCTGCATAAAACATATGCTGGAATAGTTGGTGGTTTATTTCACTGTGACAAACTTTGATTAATAAAGGGACTAAGCCGAAGGAAAATGAATGAATGAATGTTGAATGATTATAGACCATTATTTCATATTTAGTCATATTTTATAGCCTATTTTTCACCTTTTTTAAAGAACTTTACATGCATTTAATATGCTTTTTAGGTATATTATAAAAATACTGTTGTACATTTAATTTGATAAAGTCACCAAGAATTCTAAAATAGCATGCCGTTAAATACTTACCATACAAGTCCTGGATTCCCTTTAATCTGAAAATAAGATCTTTAACTTTGGACGGAAGCCCAAAAAAGGGACCCAGGTCTCCCTCAGTTGTTATAGACTCCATAGCCTGCATGGCGTAACTCATTTCTTCATTCATTACAGCTTCTTTTTGCTGTACCATCTTGGAGACAGTGCTGGCTGTTGCTGCATTATCCATCAGCACTTTCTTAAGATGGTCCTTCATGCTTCTTCTGGCCTTTGGATGTGGCTTGTTGACCCTGAGATCTGCATGATTGACAGCTGGCCCAGGATTCATCAAATCAGGGGTAGAAGAGTTGTGCGCACCTCTGGAGGGGCTTTTGTGTGGCGTTGTGATAGCTTTTTGAAATTCAAGTTGAGAGCTTGGTAAAGCTCTCGGCGACGAGTCTCTAAAATCCTCAGCTAAAATAGAGTCAGAGAGATCATCCGCACAGGCATTGGGAGTTTGCTGATCGTAGCACTGCCTTGTCTGGAGCTCCACGTCTTCAAGCTTAGCCAGAAAAGAGCTGTCAGCCACTATGCTGTCGTAACCCTCAAAGAGATCTTCATTGTCACTGCAGCACTGGATTATAACAGAAACATTAACATAGGGTTACATAAGTATCATAGGGTAAAATTACAACATACTAAATTACAGCAAGATCTAAAGTCTAAATAACCTAATGAACTGACTGAAGTTTCACTGTAAAGTGCACTAGAATTTGTAGATTTTTTTTTTGTTTGTTATTTTTATTGATTTCTTTTAAACTGTGCCAAACAAATATAGAATATTCACAGAAATAAACACAAATATAGTATCTGGATATTTGATTAATATAGGTCTTTGTTCTATACAACATGGAAAAAACACTACATTAAATACTAAAGTGATTTTGAACCATGCAATAGTAAAGTAGTTGGATTATTCATTCATTTTCTGGCTTAGTCCCTTTATTAATCTGAGTTTGACACAGCAGAACGAACCACCAACTTATCCAGCATATGTTTTACGCAGCAGATGCCCTTCCAGCTGCAACCTACCACTGGGAAACATCCATACACTCTCATTCACTCTCATACACTACGGACAATTTTAGCTTACCCAATTCACCTATAGTATAGGGCATGTCCTTGGACTGTAGGGGAAACCGAAGCACCCGGTGGAAACCCACGCAAAGACGGGGAGAACATACAAACTCCACACTAAAATGTCAACTGGACCAGCCGATGCTCGAACCAGCAACCTTCTTGCTGTGAAGCGACAGAGCTACCCACTGCACCACCTTCCTAGTTGGATTATTCTGTTGTGGTGATTCTGTAAATGCTATGGAAATACTAAACTATAGTAATATTAACAAATTAGCCAATACTGTACTAAGCTTTACTATAAATTATACTACAATACTCCACGGTTTACTGTAGTAAAAACTAAAGGTATATGCTATAGTATTTATTAATATTTAAGAGTTGTACATTCTATAATATGTACAGTAGGACTGCACGATACTGGGCAAAATCTGACATTGTGATGTTTAGTTTGTCTGCGATATATATTGCAATATAAATATAATTTCACAAGATGATTTATAACTCTAATTGGAATGAATTCCTCATTTTACAATGATTGTGATTATTTTGTAGAGGAGTATCTGCATAAAATACAATATAGTTGAACAGATGCAAATTAATTTTATGGTTTTCTGTGAAATGTAACAGTATTAAGGTACAGAAATTCAATAATAATAATATGTAAAATAACACTGGGGCAACGCGGTGGCGCAGTAGGTAGTGCTGTCGCCTCACAGCAAGAAGGTCGCTGGTTTGAGCCTCGGCTAGGTCAGTTGGCATTTCTGTGTGGAGTGTGCATGTTCTCCCCATGTTCGCGTGGGTTTCCTCCAGGTGCTCCAGTTTCTTCCACAATCCAAAGACATGTGGTACAGGTGCATTAGGTAAGCTAAAATTGTCCCTGGTGTATGTATGTGAATGGGAGTGTATGGGGGTTCCCAGTGATGGGTTGCAGCTAAATGGGCATCTGCTGCGTAAAACATATGCTGGAAAAGTTGGCGGTTCATTCCGCTGTGGCGACCCCAGATTAATAAAAGGACTATGCCGAAATGAAAATGAAAATAACACTGTATTGTCTCCATTTTATAAATAATTAAATATGATTAATTTTGGTGTATATACTATTATAAACTCTCAATTTAAGTTTGCTTAAATTTTACCCAGTCACAGATCTTAAATACACATTCAGTTGAAAATTTTTCACTCTATTTTAAAGTTAAACTTTGCAATGATCCCAAAAATCACATGTTCTGAAACTGTGGTTCTGATCAACAATAATCCCAACTTGACATTGCTGATCCTGCGATGTGACTATTGTGACTACAATATACAACACTTTATTGTAGTATGGTCTATCTGTTTTTGTTTCTTTTGTAATATTGTGTCCAGTATTTATTACATTGTTCCATTATAATGCTTGAAATATATTTCACTGAAAAAATAAGAGGCATCTTACCAGCTCTACTCCTTCATTCTCCGCCATGTCTTGAGTATAAATCTGCTCTTTATCAGCTAAACATGTCGTTGTTGATGTGAAACTGGACCTTTTCTTGGCAGGAGTGACGTTACTTCTCACTCCATCCCTTGATCTCTTTCTTGAGGACGAAGTGTTGCGCTTTACCACAATGTCGTGCAGTTGGTTGTCAGTATACATCACTATTGTAAAGATATTGCTCGCTGGGATCACAGCATTGAGCTATAATATTAAAATAAAGTCCGAGAACCGACAACAGCAACTAAGCAATAACAATGAAGAGATAAAACTGTTTATTCATCCACTGCCATGTCTGTATGACAGTGTGATAATTGACCTTAATAATTTCGTCAAAACACCGAACCTAAACCAATAAGTAAGTATCCATTATTATCCGCAAAATAAAGCTAAAAAAATAAGCGAGGGTGCACTTAACAATGTTTACTAGAAGACTTTTGAAAACACGAATGCTAGAGTCGACCAATGGGAGTGCGCCTTTGGACCACGTGACTGTTAAAGCGTCGGGGATCACTGATCAGTAGTTGAGACGGAAAAAGCAGAACAAAAGTCTTTTTAATGGACTTTGGTCCTATCTGGAATTAAATTAAATGTTTAAACTAATTAACTTAAAATAACAACAACAATATCAATAAATTAAACTTAAAAAATGTATTTAAATATTCCGATTCTACAAAAAAATATATATATATATTTATAGTTTCATTTTTTTTGTGTGTGTGTGGAACGTCTCTTATTGTGGAATCGGAGTATGTATATGCATCAGTTTTTTAAGTTTTAGTTATTGCTAAATTTGTATTATTATTTATTATATATACTCTTAAAATTATTATTTAATTAAAACGAAGCATTTCAAAGCCCTATTTTAAATCTTTAAAGATATATTTCCTTCAAAACATACTCCCATTCTGTAGTTGGCGGTATAGCTCGACAATCATTCAAGACTTCACAGAAGAAGCGAGCAGAAACTGTCATGGTAGCCTCCTGAACAGATCGAGCGATGTTTGTCCTTTCTGTCAGTCGCCTGTTATTACAGGCTCTTCCAAAGCAACCAGTCTTTCCTAGAGCCACAGGTACTTCTTCCACATTATCTTCTCATTCGTTTTATTTCTAAAATGTTTTCCAGAGCACGATTTCACATTTCCGTAAGCACGCTTAAGAGATGCACCGTTTACACAACATCTAATACAATGCAACTTTTAATCATGTAGTTGTGTTATTACCCTAAAGGGAAATTTGAAGTATGACATTATACTAGTTATGACATGTTTAATTATTTCGATTAATCTGTTTCCAGCACAATGCGTCAGAAGATTGACAACATCTCAACAAGATCCGGCTAGTAAAGATGACATGGCAAGATATTTATGTGTTTCTACATGTATAATTGTTGTTTTTTATTGGAACCGTATTATTATTTATTTGCATGATGTATTTTTTAAGCCCATCAATATGGAAAACCCATTCAAGCAACCTGCAAAGACGTGCATCTTGTGTAATGTAACTGTGGATTTCAAAAACGTTCAGGTTAGTAAATCTACAGGAATATAACTTATTATTTACCATTATTTCTTATCGTCAAAGTAATAACTTTTTCTAAATCTTTCTCCAGCTCTTGTCTCAGTTCATTTCTCCAAACACAGGCAGAATATACGGCAGACACATAACAGGTGAGAGAAGTATGAGCTCAAATGTTCACTTTGATTCTTGTAAATCAGCCATTTAGGACAATGTTTCTCAACCACGTTCCTGGAGGAGCACCAGCTCAGCTCATTAGCAGAGACTGAAAGACCTGTAATGGGTGTGACAGACAAAGGAGACATGCAGTATTGATGGTCCTCCAGGAACATGGTTGAGAAACACAGATTTTTGACACTGCAAATCTTGCTTACAGGCTTGTGTGGTCGAAAGCAGAAGGAGGTAACGAAGGCAATAAAGAAATCTCGTTCAATGGGTAAGAATTAATAGCTGCATTTTATTTTATAACTGTGAGAATTAAATACGCCTGTGCTTTCAGTACAAATACACAAAACTTTTTGTTTTATCCACAGGTTTCATGTCAGTCACCCTGAAGGACCCACTGTTTATTAAAGACCCTGAAATTTGTGGCATGAAACGCGTTGAGTAGTTTCTGGATGAAGATTATTCCTGTTCAAGCCATTTTAGGGTTTCTGTAACTCTGATTTATATTTTAAAAGAGTGAAACGATTATATATGATAAACCAGAAATTCTGTTGAATTACTACAATGACAACAAAAATACATTTCAATTCTTAAATAAAAATGTTCAATTCACTTTTTAATTCTCAAGAAATGTATAAACATTTATCAACAAAGTAAATAAAAACATTAAGAAAAGAGCACACCAATCAAAACAATGGTATAAAATGTGTAATGCTTTCCAGTCATGACTAGATTGCTGTATTGGTATATTTAAAAGACAGGAGAGTTACTTCCGCTCTGTCCGTTCATCTCGATCTCTGTATCCGAGCCACTTTCAGACGCAGATTCGCTGACTTCACGAGTTTTCCTCTTCCTTTTGAGTCTTTGAGGAAAACTGGCAACCAGGCATTTTTTCCTGAGTCTGGGGGCCGTGGCCTTCCTCCTGGAGTGCTGATTCTCCAGAATCTGAGGCAGCTTGGTGGAAATATCAATGTTATGGTCGGTATTACAGCACAGTTGTAATACAGGCAAACCGTGAACAGTGAGGGATTGAGTTCGTAATGAGGGAACAGAAGGGAAGAGTGTCCTCAATGCTGAGCACAGAAGTGTGTTCTCTTTGGGTTCTTCTGGACAGGCACTTATTGGGGCTGAAATGCAACATTATTCGGTTATTCATAGGGTTACATATGCAGCTTTACAGCTAGATCTGCTGAATGTGATGGACTGGTTTTGGAGGTATCACTAAAAGTGCATTAGAAACAATAGATTAGTTAGATTTCCTATATATCCTTTTTATTATTAAACCAACAAGCAGCTGTGCTTTAAGTAAAATATCTACAAATATATTATGTGGATACTTGATAAATAAAGGTCTTTGACCTACGCAGGGCTTAACCTTATTTTACAGATTTCCCCCTCCTCACACACATCCCACGCACACTTCCTTCTGAGACTCCTCAACCCCTATGTACAGGTTTTACAGCAGTTATTCTAAAGTTGTGGTTTCTGTAAATCTGTTATTTCTAAAAACACACAATATACATTTAATAATAGTTAGTTTTTAGGTTTGCAACCAATAATTGACCAATCATTAGTTGACAATAGGAGATTTGGTCAATCAAATATATGTTTGTCAATAGGCGAAAAAAGCCACTTAATTTACTAATTACATCACACAAGAGAACCAAAGCATAGGATCAATTTAAGACAGTTAAGAATGACGGAAAACAGTTGATGGCAAACACTCACGTGTCATTTATTGACCTCAAGAGCTTATTATTAATTAAATGTTAGTAGTAGCCTAACATGATTACTTTTTTGGTGTCATTATTATTTGAATTAAACTTTTATTGATTTAATGTTGTCCACTAACTGGCTGCCCACTACATATCATTAACTTGAAATAAATCTGTGTTGTTTTAGACACATTTTCAGTTATTCATGCAAATAATTTGATACGCCATAATTTAAAGTAGTATTACACTTCTACAATGAAAAGTTTCATAAAATGTATTAATTTATACAAAAATACGGTAAATTAAATCTGCGATGAGAACCTCAGTTTGTAGTGTGTGGCTGGCTTTACAAAATATCAATATGAGGCAGTTACACAAATCAGTTTTCAGCTGTAAGAAAAAACCTTTCATGCATTTTGGCTATTCGTATACACAGTTGCATTTTTGGGGCCAGGAATTTTTTGCAAATAAATACTATTTTCTCTGTAAAAAACAAAACAGATTTTGTGAAAACTAATCATGTTTAGTTCAACAAAAACAAAAATTGTGGATTAAAGGACTGTAGTGTTTCTTTAAAGAACTACTGGTCTGGCATCCATAATCCGATATATAGAGTTCCTTTATGCAGAAATAACCACAAGAAGTCATTCATGCCTCTATTGGAATTTTAAATCCTAAACTACCATGATGGTACTTATAAAGGTGCTGTTGGTTTTGTTTATGTTACTTGTCGTCCACCCTTGTATGGTCTCAGATGGTCTCTGTTTTTGAAGCTCGAGTCCAAAACTATTTTTTGCCTTCTTTTTGAGGATCCATTTGAATAGGTATCATCGTTTGACAGTGCTTTCACCTGTACACAAAACCTTTCAAAAGCGCAAGAGGATATTGCACCATTGTGTAAACATACCCTAAAAAGTACTAGGCATTATAAATCTTACTTTCGTGTTCCTCTGGGTGTGTCTTCTGCTTCCCGATCGCCTCCTTGAGTTGTGCAATGTCTTCTTGAAGTTTCTCAACTGCTCTTTCACTCTTTTCTACTTCTACACACACTTTCTGTATAACAAAAAGTGGACAAGAAACATTTGCTTTTAATAATAAATAGCATTGGATACACTTTCACAACTCTAAAAACTACCAACCTGCATTTCTGCTAATAAAGCATCATTCATGTCACTGACATTCTTGACCTCTTTTAAATCATCCCCAGAGCAGAAGAATTTAGCCCTGTTAGATAAGAGAAAATGTATTATAAACAAAAGAAAAATGTGAATAGTTTGCCAGAATAAAACATATTATTGCACAAGTACTGCTAAGGTTTAAACAAAAAAGTTCTATTGCTTTGCAATGAGGTTTCAAGGTGTATTGAGGGATCGCCGGCCTCGTTCCATTGCCACGGCTCTCTGCCCCACCCACTTGCTACACAGGGATAATTTCCTGCTGATATCTTTGATATTTGAATCTCTAGAGCAATTTAATAAATTTCATATTCATATAAAATTTTTACATATCCAATTCATATACAAAGAAAACATTAAATACAAGTAAGGGACTTTAATGTTTTAAAATACCTTTTGTGAAAATAAAATTGACAAAATATGAATGAAATAATGTTTGTGCAAAATTGTTATTCAGTGTAATGGTCCTTTAATTAGACCAATACATCTTTGATACTTGTGTACTGTTCAAATGTTCTACCCTTTCATAAAGTTCTTGGCTATTTTTGCCCCATTGACTTCCATTATAATGACAATTTTTGATTGCAAGCTGTGACAGCATGTAATCATCTATTTTTGATTGTTGGTAGTTTTCCCTGTTGGGAAGAGGTACAATGTGTATTTTTTACTTGATCATCAGTTGGCACCATTATTAACCCTTTAGATAGGCCTGTTCCAAAAAGTTCCTGGCTTTTATATAAGTAAAATGGCAATTATAGTGTGTGTGTGTGTGTATATACACACCTTCAACACACCTGCCAGGATGTTTCTAGTATGCATAGTAAGATCTTGATTTGCTTGTTCATGTGTGTTTGATTAGGGTTGGATCTAAACTCTCCAGGATACCAGCCCTCAGGACCTAGTTTGGGCACACCTGCCTGTATACTCTATATAGAAGGCAGAAACTACATTTTTTTGCACTGCAGCTTATGATCAACAGTAAAAATGACAAACTGTACCTAGAAGGGAAAACCACCAACAATAAAGAGTACATGATTATATGGTGTCATGGCTTTGCAATCAATAAATTCCATTATAATGGAGGTCAATGGGGCAAAAACAGCCACAAACATAACGAAAGGGTAGTAAGTTTGTCCAGAGTTTGGCCAAAAACTGAATTTTGGAAATAGATTTTAAAGCATTTTCCCAAAATGTGTGTCAAAATAAGATTTAATCCCAAAAATCATTCCATTTGCTGAAACACAGAGAAAGTTGTGGTCAAATTAAGACTCAAATTCACCCCAGAGTGGATGAAAACATCCCGAACAGCACACAAGGGTTAAGTAAAAATACATTTGTTTTCTTATGCACAAATAAGTCTTGGATGTGTTATAATAACTTGTTTAACCACAATTAATTTAAAACTCATAAATGTACCTGTGTTGATTAACAGCTTGACTCTGTCCTAAAGATGGACATGTGCTAGACACTCTCCAGTAGTCCTGCTGTTCAAGGTTTCCCAGGTTGCTCACAGAGATGGGGATGTTTATATACTGGCTGCATGGAGATAATAAATGCATTCAGATCTATTGGTTTTCAAAGTTTCAGCTGTGTGATGTCAAAGCTCCAGCTCTCACCTGCTGTGCCATATAAACGCTGAGAACTCCAGCCGATGAGTGGAGCCTGACACTGTTCCCTGAGAGGGCGTGAGCAGCATGAAAACCAATTCCTGATTGGACAGAATCTTTCTCATATTTCGATGAATCACTTGTTCCATGAACGTCATTTGCTGTCTGGTGTTTCTTCGCTGTCTGTACCAACCAATCACATTCTCCTAAACGTAACAAGTAGGTGTGTGAAAAGAAAAACATCATTTGTTAAAGTGAATTGTGTTTGGGTGGAAAATGGCCAAATTTATTTTCAAATTAGGAAATACCTCTTTGTAATCAGACAAAATTTGTCGGATTTTCTGCTCGCTCACATCACCAACATTACTGTAAAAACTTTGAAGAGGGACAACCAAGGTCAACGAAAAGTCAACAGATTGTAACATTTCAGTGGTTCTCAACCAGTTGGTTGTGGTGATAAAAAAAATAAATATATGATCAGGGATGCACCAATACACTTTTTTTTGCTTATACTGATAACTATAATATCTGGAAGCCAATAACTGATTTATATTTTTATAAAATATTTATTAAAAAATGGCAAATAAATGCAAAGGACAATTGACTATTTGTAAAAAACAAACTGCAAAGAAACATCTCAATCTTTTTTTCTTCACAATAGAATTAAACTAAAGCTTTAGTCTTATTTGTTTATGAAGAAAAAAACGCTGTAAAAATAATCTGCAGTTTAGCAGTGTTATGGCTGTTGCCTGTTTGTGGGTGTGTCATGACGTCACTCACTGTTCGTTTCCTAGAGTCTGGTAGGTCTGCCTCTGTACACCTGCGGCGAGTTGCAAATTGGCTATAAATATGGACCGACGTTGAGCGGAGAGAGAGGAGACTTCACTGCCAACCATCAAGCTTTATTTATTTATTTATTTTTAATTTCCTGCCTTTTTTTCTTAAGTCTAACTTAATTATGCTTTGATATTTGTTGGGTTTGTTAGTCTTAGGTTAGTTTTGGATATTTGTTGGAGAACGTGAGTTTTGATTCTTTATTCATTTTTGTTTGATTGTTTTGTTGTAATTTACTAGTTTAGACGAAACCGGATTAATGTGTCCTCTTGATGTTGCGTTCCCTTGTGGATTAACATTTTTTAAAAAAGGGTTCGTAAAAAGCAGCTTTAACATATAAATCTTAAATCACAACAACCTAAAGCTCAACAGGCTCAAAACAGTGCAGATGATGGTGGTCTTCAAGAGAAACCGCCCTGCTCTCCCCACACTGAGCATCATAAACAGCATTGTGGCAGCAGTGGAGTCATTCAGGTTCCTGGGCACCACCATCTTTCAGGACCTGAAGTGGGGCACTCACGACTCCATCGTCAAAAAAGCTCAACAGAGGCTGTACTTCCTTCGTCAGCTGAGGAAGTTCAACCTTCCAAAAGAGCTGCTGAAACAGTTCTACACTTCCATCACTGAATAAGTCATCTGCACTTTAATAACTGTCTGGTTTAGCTCAGCTACTAAATCCGACCTCCGAAGACTACGCCGAATAGTTCGGACTGCTGAGCGAATCACTGGTACAACCCTCCCTACTCGCCAAGAACTGTACTTATCCAGAGCGAGCAGAAAAGGGCTGTCAAAATTACTCTGGACCCCTCACACCCAGCCTCTTTGAACTTTTACCTTCTGGTCGATGCAGAGCACTGTGCACCAGAACAGCCCGACACAGAAACAGTTTCTCCCCTCACGCAATCCAACTCATGAACGCCTTATGATAGGAAGAACTTTTTATTTAACAACATACTTTTCATGCCAATTTGCACATAACAGCTGCACAAATGATGTTGTATATAGTAATATACCTGTACATACACTTGTCAATTTGTATATTTGCATTCACTACTTCTATTTTTAAATGCATTTATTATCTGTTTTTAGTCCCGTCTCTGTCATTCTGTTGCACTGTAGAAACTCTGTCACGAAAACAAATTCCTCATATGTGTGAACATACCTGGCAATAAAGCTTTCTGATTAATTTCACAAACAATGATTTTATAAGGAAAATTAAATTGCATATAGTGACCGATTATATCATGCATGGCTAGAAATTTTTCCAAATTCAAAATCTGTATAATTTCCCCAATATTTTTATTTTGTTTGCAGTTCATGGATAAAATATTTGATTTTAAATACGAAGTTGGTCTTTTTTTTTGTGTGTGTGTGTTTTTAACAATGTAATACCATCTCTGGCTATCAATTCTGCCCTTCTATTTGACAAACAGGTTAATGCAGTAGTTAAATCTTGTTTTTTCCAGCTGAGATTATTAGCCAAAGTGAAAGACTTTTTAACTCGTGCAGATTATGAGAGATTAATCCATGCCTTTCGATCATCACGCTTGGACTACTGTAACTCAATTTATGTGGGTACTGGCCAATCCTACATAAATCATCTTCAAGTGGTCCAAAATGCAGCCGCTGGGCTTGATACTGGCAACCGAAAGTTTGAACACATTACTCCTATCCTGTGCTCCTTAAATTGGTTGATATGTTTTAGAATTAAGTTTAAAATTTATATTTTTTTAATGTATATTTTTAAAGTATTAAATGGCCAGGCTCCAACTCTCTTGTCTTATTACTTTAAAAATATCTGGCAGATGTTTAAGGACATCAAACCAGAAAATGCTAGTCCTTCCAAGATTTAAATTGAAGAAAAAACGAGATCGAGCTTTCTCTGTAGTAGGTCCTAAAATAAGGAATGGGCTATCTATGTTCATTAGAACAATTTCCAATGAATCTTTGTTCAGAGGGAAACTTAAACTGCACCTCCTAGAAAGAGCTTTAAATTGTGAGAAAATTGATCTTATTGTACCTATCTGGTGTCTTGTTATTTACTGTTGATGCTGTGTGGTATATCGGATGTATTTTATGTTGTTTTATCTGTTCCTGTCTATTATTAATAATTTGCTTTTAGGTTTGTACAGCTCAATGGTCAACAACTGTTATTTTATTGCGCTTCATAAATGAATAAACTAAACAATTGATGCCTAAATGTAACATAACATCCCAGCAAAACCAGTTGAGAACCACTGCTTTATATGAGGTTTTGCATAATGTTAGTAAAACAATCAACTTACCTGTGTAGTTTATGACAAGGAATGTGTTTCTGAATATCTGCAAAAAGGGGGAAACATGATAACACTAGTGTTTTGTAGATGTGGCTGTCATTCATCATGAGATATTTCTTCCTGGTTACGCTTTGGGTTTCAGTTTGTGACCATCATATGAAAACCCCTAATAGTAAGTCAAGTTAACTTACTCAAAGTGTGCTCAAACTGAATGTGGTCAATTTGGGAGTCTGTGATCCTGCAGTTCTCCTCTCCTACACTCTCTCCGAGAATAAGACCTTCCTTTAATCAAAGCACAAATTTAAATACAAGTTACGAGTGAGGAAATGCTTAGCAGACGTTTAGTTTATCGTTTAAAGCAAAACCAATGATCGTACAGTTGCGTTGGGATTTCTGCCACTTACCACATCCGCATCACTGTTCAAATGATGAAACATCAGTGAACTCAACACGAAACCTGATATACGGACAGTTGTGTTGAATTCCTCCATGCTTTTGGACTAAACCGTGTGTTAATTATCGCACCGTCATGGTTTTAAGTTAGAGTTAATAAGCTACATGTATAAACTTTCTGCGCTCGTAGGTTTCGTTTAGTTATTCTGTTCTCTCGTAGAGGGAGTTTACTGAGGAATGCTTGCTTATGCTGCCACCACGTGGTGCGGAAGAATTACTCAATTGTAGATCGTGTCAAAGCAGTCTAACTCAGTAGAAGTTGTAGTAGATTGTAACTGTCAGTCCAGTTTTCAGAGTTGCAGTTCAGTTTAGTCGTTTAGTGTGGTTTAAATTTCACAGTTTTGTGTAGCATACAAGTAGATTTATATTGCCATTATGGCAAAACTAGTACCTCATTAAATAAATGATTATATTTTCATCTTAAAATGAAGGTTCGCTCATAAAATGTAAGTGAATTCATCATACACTCATCTTCTTCTTGTTGTTGGAAACTCTTAAGTCTTTAATTTTTCAGTTGTATTTTATTAATTCTGAAAAAACTGAGAAAGTTGGTAACCGGTAGCCATCGACTTTCATAGTATTGACTGTAGACGTTACAGTTAGAGGGCAGCACGGTGGTGCAGTGGGTAGCACAATCGCCTCACAGTAAGAAAGTTGCTGGTTCGAGCCCCGGCCTTCCTCAGGGTTCTTCTGTTTCCCCCACAAGTTTAAAGACTTGGTGAATAGAATAAGCCAATTGGCCGTATGAGTGTGAATCAGTGTGTATGGATGTTTCCCAGTGATGGGTTGCAACTGGAAGGGCATCTGCTGTGCAAAACATATGCTGGAATAGTTGGCGGTTCATATTTTTTATTTATTTAGAATAGAATAATTGTATAAAAATAATAACACTTATTATAATAAATATTTTATAAAAAGTATTTGTTAAAATAGTATGTTTATCATTTTTTATAAATTTATAAGCAAATGGGGGGGGGGGGGGGGGGGTTTGGTGTGGGGGTATTGTATTTAAATTATATTGTATTTATCATATCATTATCATATATTGTATATCAATTTTAGTTAATAGATGCACATTTCAGAGGGGGATTTCGATGGTCACAGAATATAGTGTAACACCGGCAACATTTTTCAGAATTTCTTGTATCTTGTTTTATCTTGTTTTATGTTCAACTGAGGTAAAGAGGGGCGGGGAAGAAAATGGTGGCAGAATTTTTTTATTATAGGATGATCTATTCCTTTAAATATGTGTATGTTATGTTAATTTGTCGTCATTTAAGTAAAATAAGATATTATTTAATCGGGTAAAGGTCTATTTTTTTGCATAAACTGTAAAAAACACTAATCAAATATTTTGAAATATGACACCAGCGTTTTTACCACCAGGAGGCGCTGCTGCATCATTCATAACCATATGCGCCCGAACTTTGTAACCAGTAACACGAGAACTTTTTTGGGGGACATACTGTTCGGGATTTGGGACATACAGTATATGCAACATCAACTTCAGTCGTCTGGATGGAATGAAGAGATGAATATTAAGTCGGTGTTGTGAAGGTGTGTGAGCTGAATCTTAATCCTCGTTTGGGTTGCTGTTGCTTTGCTGCTCATGTGATACTGTTGTTACGGTCTATGGCACAACGGTTTCTTATAACGGAAAGAAACTGACGGACAACTCAAGCCTTCAAAGTTTACCATTACTATTTTATAGGAGACGTTATAGTGTGAAGGTTCTAGAAGAAATGTTTTGAGACAATACGCCTTTCTTGTACGTTAGCGGTTTCAGGAAGAGTGTCTAGGATTAATGCAGGATTGAGGACCCTTGCATTCAGTTTCCGCCGAAATGCCACTGTTATTGTATTGTAGCACTCATCGCTATTCGCCAGTAAGGTTATAAACAAAGACACATTATAATAAAAACGTTTCACAAGTTATACAGATACAAATGCCATAACAATCCAAATACCACAGCTACAAAAGACGTATGAAGAAAATAATTGTTTATCAATACCAAAATTACGTGTATAGCAAGCCAAAACTGTCATGAAAGCAAATAAAACGCTATACAATAGTTATTACAACACTTTTTCACAAAGACTTACTGAAATACGATAAAATACCACGATTATTACAGCTGCTACTCACAAACTGTCATATAGCAATGCACAAATACACTTGATTGAACATGTACACACAGACATCACCTATATAGTATATAACTGCAGGTTAACTATATATGTATATAAAACCTTTAACTGTTAAAAGCTATTAGTTACTAGTTATTTAGTAAGATATTAGTAACTAATAAAGTTATGTAACTAAGAACCTTAACGTTTCTGATTTTGATTGTAATGCAATAATGTGCATGTTTTTTGAGCTGCTTTAAAACTAATTATTGTGAAAAGTGCTAACAAATAAACTTGAATTGAAATATTATAAAAAAAAAGTAAACATGGCATAAATACTGCAGCCAACAACATAAAAAATAATAATAAACAGGGGTTTTTAGCCACAAATGTTGTAAAGGTAAGAAAAGGAGCATACAAGAAACAATTATTTTAATTTCTGCATGTCATTCTGGTGTAATAATTATGCTATCTTATAATTGTTTCACATTGTATATTTTTTGCTAATAGCTGTGATAACTGTTATCTTATTACCTTGTATATATACACTGCCAGTCAAAAGTTTGGGGTCAGTAGGATTTTTAAATGTTTTAAAACAAGCTTATTCCGCTCACTAAGGCTGCATTTATTTAATTGAAAAAACAGTACAAATTGTAAAATTGTGAAATGTTATTGCACTATGAAATAAATGTTTAAAACTAGTTTATATTTAATAATTTATTCCAGTGTTTTAAAGATTAATTTTCAGCTTCATTACTCCAGTCTTCAGAGTCACATGATCCTTCAGAAATCACTGTAATGTTAATTATTATTTATTATTATTAAAAAGCAATAATGACTGGAGTAATAATTTCATTTGAAACTACATACAAAAGAAAGCAGTTATTTAAATTTTAATACATATTTAACAATTAATTTTTTTTTTACATTTAATACGTCATCTTGATGAACAGAATAATTTTCTTAAAAAAAAACAAGAAATAAAAAACTGACCCCAAACTTTTGACCAGTAGTTGTATGTATATAATAAAGTAATTACTAAAGTGAGTCACAAATATATGTAAAAAATGATAATTTTACGTATAATATGAAATAGCATAGCATACTAAAGCTATTAGCCATAAATGTCATAAAAAATAAATGAAATACCATAAAAATGCTCGCTACAGCTTTAGACCTATTAGCTGAAACAATAATAAACATATAAAAATATAAAAAAGACAACACTCAAATTACCTTTGCTGCTTATTCACACTATGTATTAATAATTAGAGGAAACAACACAATTTTAAGTCTTGTTTTGGGACAACTTGATTATTTCATGTTCAACCCTCTTAAATCTGTACAAACGATTAAGCTAACTTAATAGATTTGTGTTGGGACAACAAAGAAATTGTGTGGAACCCAGCATTTTTTATAGTAAAAAATAATAAGAAAAGTTTGATGGCTGTTTAAAAGCTGTTTAATATTTTAATTAAAACATAATTTGATAAAACAATTAATTAATACATATATTATTATTAGTAGCAATAATAATACTAAAGTTAAAATTATATCAAAGTACAATGAACACATTCATTTTTATAAGTAGTAATAATAATTATAATAATCATAAAGTTAAAACAGTATCAAAGTAACTAAAAACTAAAACTAAATTAAAATCAGTTAAGCTGAGCTTTTTCATATTAGTGTTTTAAGCATATATACACAATATTTTAAGTGGAACTCAGCAAAAATAAATAAATAAAAATAAATGGTCATGCATTGTTCAGTAATAGAGAAATAGCCCAACCACATAAAAAAAATCCCAGAGGCCGTACATTTGATTACATCATTGTCCTCTGTTTTGGCTTCTTGCTTTAAGGACTTGTTCAGATGGCTGGCCCCATAGACTGACACACAGACAGACAGGACAGCAGAGATGATGGAAGGTGCTTGGGATGTCGCTTTCGTGCTTCTCCATGTGTGGATGTCCATAGTAGCGGGTCTCATTGTGTTACCTGCTATGTTCGGTGTGTCCCTGGGCTTTACAGACATCTACATCAAGCTGCTGGTTAAGACACTGGAGGTAAAAAAAGAAATACAAATAACTATTTGCTTGCAATATATAAAATAAAACAACAAAAAATTGTTGCTTACAATAGGTCAATTAAATCCATGTCCAAACTTAAAAAAAAGAAAAAAAGTTTTGTACTTTGACATATTAGAAAGCGATGATGCCAAGACAAACTTGCAAAAGAGGGTCAAAAGGCATGAGACTAAAATAAACGTCATTGTCAGAAGTTTTGTTTTTAGTATTAAAATCTGATATATAGTTGATTCATTTGTTTCTTGAATGTGGAACATATTGTGTTGCATAAAACAAGCCAGAAATGAATAAATAAACTAAGGTAAATAAATTAATAGTTAACACCATACCCAGCTGAATGATTACAGTTATAAAATACGTAGAACAAAAATCTCAACATAAAATGAAGTCAGGTTAAACTTCACTTTAATTAATCGGTAACACTTTAGTTTAAGTATATACTATTGTCATATTATCTGCCTATTATTGCATTATTAACAGTTTCTTTATAGTTATAAAGTATGATTTTATTCTACATCCCTAATCCTACTGCAAACCTAAAACCAGCTTCCACCTTATTAGCCATTAATATTGAGCTAATAGCCGTAGATAATGGTTTCTTGATAACATGAACTGTGACTTAAAATTAAGTGTTACTAATTAATTTGTTTGGCATTTTAGAGTCACACAGTTTTACTGGCAGGATGATGGGTCTCTCTGGGTATTATAACTCCATAAATACTGTGATCAGCCAGAAAAAAGATGATAAATGATGTATTATTTTTGTAAAATAAGTAATTTGGCAAAATGTGTATGGACATAATCGCTGCTAAAAAACCTTATAGAATATATAGGCGTATGTAAGTGCTGCTGAAGTGTAGATTTATGGTATTTTGCATCATTGGAAAACATGGTAACACTTTAGGTCACAATTCACGGTATTAACAAACCATTAACTAACACTACTAGCTTAATAAATTACTAATTAACTACTTATTATTAGTTAGTAAGGTGGAGGTTGGGTTGATTTTGGGTATGGATAATGGATGCAGAGTAAGATCATACTTTATAACTAATAATAAACAGTTAATATCTTAATAATAGGCAGGTTGTAAGCCAGTAGAGTGAATTGTGACCTAAAGTGTTACCTAAAAACAGCATGTTTTTAAGTGTATTATAATAGAAATTTGATAAAGAGCCACAGATCTATTGAATGTCTTTTGGATGTTTTGTTTTTACATGAAACTGATGATGATGATGTCAAAACAGACTTGCAGGGTCAAAAGGAATGAAATCAGCCATATCATAACTATTACATGGGAAGCATAACTATTTTATGTATTGTTGTCAGAAAAGTGGCAAATTCATACACATATATGCAATTTCAGTTGTATGAAAACGTATGAAAATGTTTGGCATGCCCCCAAACCCCAGCCATCATCGTGGGATAAGCAAATCCTAATAAAATATTCAAATGAGATCATACAAATTAATAAAAAAATTGGCACTAATTAAAAACAGTTACAAATTGTCGTAAGACTGTTGAATAAAACCTATTATTGTCAGTTAAGGAAACGTGTCAAAGGTTACCTGAAAATAAACTTGTTCTTTATTCCAGTGGGCCACTCTCAGAATCCAAAGAGGACAGAAAGAACAGCCAACACTGCCATTACAGCTTGCTAACGGTGAGTGAAAATCTGTCAATGCAAGCAAGACATCATGTGCATACAAAGGTTTGATTTCATGATGATGTCAGGAGAGTGTCATGTGAAGCCACAGCTTCCTCTTCATTTTTTTGATGATGACTGTTGTTAGATAATAATTAACAAATTTGCTTTCATTTGCTGCCTTTGTTGTTTAGTTTTAGCATTATTAGTGAATTTGTAGGACTACATACATTTAAAGGCAATTAGTAGTAATGAACGGATATTTTAGTATCATGGAGAAAATAGTTCTCCATATTATTAAATAGTTTTATTATTATTGGTTGAAATTAGTACATTGTAAAAACTGACTTTACGTCATTTTATAAGACTTATAAAACGTAAAAATAAAGTTGTAACCTTACTAACCTATTCAAATATGTCAAGTGACATGAAAACTAATGAGAACGAGAACACTTTTGTGACTGTTTTCACCTTAATTTGTTAAATTTTATGAATTTTGTTGTGTTTTTTTGTAATTTATATTTTTTGTGTTTATATTATTGATCAATTGTATTTGTATTAGTATTTGATGTATAGTAATACATATATTTAAAAAATCGGTAGCAGCAAAGTTCCAAAAATGCCAATTTATTAAATTAAAAAGGCTGATACAAGGCATGTAACGTTTCGAGCACACCGACTCTTCATGCTCGAAACTTTACACACCTTGTATCAGCCTTTTTAATTAAATACATTGGCATTTTTGGAGCTTTGGTGTTGCCTCTTTTTGAATAATATTTTTGCACTTTTTTCTGTTTGGCTGAGCTCCCATTTAAAGTGATGTGCATGCTTTTGTGCATTTTCTTTACTTTCTTCACTTTCGCCAATTGGTGAAGTTTTTTTCCTCGCCGCTGTCGCCATTGGCTTGCATGGTTCGGGATCTGTAGAGCTGCGCATCGATGAAATTGCTCTTAAGTGTTTGGACTCTCAGTAGTGATTATTAAACCACACTGACCTGAGCTAAACTGAACTGAACTTAAACACTGAAAACTGAACTGACACTGTTTCAATTCACTATAAACTTCCATGTGAAGCTGCTTTGACACAATCTACATTGTATAAGCGCTATACAAATAAAGAAATTTATACAAATTGAATTTTTTCATTGTATAGTAATACATTAAATTAACTAACAATACTGCTTGATATCTAGCTAGAAATAAAATAACCTTAGTAACACTTTAGTTTAAGTCACAATTCATGCTAATAACAATCCATTAACTAAGACTATTAATCATAGACTGTAAAAGATATGGATGTAGTATCCGTGACGTCACATATAGGTTTCTGAAGAGCGCAAATGAAGCTACAAGTAGGCGTGGCCAACCGTCTGCATTTTGTTCGCGCGTCATCGCACCGACTGAGAGTTACCAAAACAGAGCAAGAGTGGAGTGTGGGGGAGCTACAGATACCTGCTAGCATTTTGCTTAAACAGGCTTTTCTTTAGGAGAAACCCTTAATACTTACCTGTGACTCGTTTGTGTTCTGACTGCTTGTTTGTGTACTATATCAATAAAGTGGTTAGTCTTTAAAAACTCTGTTGTAATACATTGAGCCAGTTAGCATTTATGACGTTTCTCTACAGGAGGAAAAAGCAAATTACTTCCAAATACTTTAAATATAGTCCATGTTAGTAAATGCAAGGCTATTTATGAAATCCAAGCATAGCACTATGACAACGTTTCAGATGAATGTTCTATAGCCTACAGCTATTTAATCTGTCAGATTATGAAGCGCATTACAGGTCTAAAGAAAATCATAAAAGATAAATGATCTTAAATAAAACAAATAGATATTGGTTAATATTGGGGTCAATAGAAATGTGCTCTATTATGGAGCCAGGACTAGCGGAATTTCAATGAATTTCAGTTACCTCTGTATTAGCTTCACGAGGGAGAGCGGGACGTTGCCCCTTGCTTTAAATTAGCCGCTTATTAAAAGTTAGTAAGGTAGTGAGTTCAGGTTTTGGGAAGGATTAGGGATGTAGAATAAAATCATACTTTATAACTACTAAAAACTGTTAATATTGCAACAATATGCAAGTTATAAGCCAGTAGTTAATAGCATGAACTGTGACTTAAACTTAAACTAAAGTGTTACCATAACTTATTTTATTATATATATAT
>CAIGQZ010032312.1:9613583-9631216 GCA_903798205.1 Danio tinwini
ATATATATATATATATATATATATATATATATGGTTTTACCTTTAGTTGCAGTATACTAACCCTGGTCTTCCTGTTTAGTTGACACTTTTCATATAGAGCAGGAAAATAATGTCCTTGCTTTTATTATTGGCCTGATGCCTGTCAGTGTGTTTAACCTACTGTAACTGCTATTGCAGCAAGTGACTCATTTCATAATTTCAGTGGAGCTTATTTATGAACTTTACCCGGCTTCACAGACATTTTTAGGCTGCATGAATCCTGAACACAAGACACCTTTGAAATAAAACTCTGCCTGGACAAAAAAGTAGCTTTTTGGATTTAAGTAAAAGTCAAATACTTAAGATACTAATGACTCTAGATGTTTATTGCAGCTTACTAATAAAGTGTGTAGCACAAAATTCTGTACATTAGATGAAGGCCAATGAGAAAAGTAGTTTCTTTGTGACATTAGAGTGAGATGTTGTTACAAAAGGCATTTTGGAAATTTACTTTTCATTCCAACAGTTTTGTGAAATAAAATGTTCTGTATAATCAGGCAAATTATGTAGGAACAAATCCTTCTTTTGAAAAAAAAACACTTCAAAATATATAGATATAAATAAAACTGTAAAGTTTGTTGTATGCACATTATATAGTTTTCTCCTTTATCTTGTCTCATTTCAAATTCATTGTGTCTTTTCAGGCATCATTGAGAAAGATGACGGCTCTATGGAAGAGGAGATCGGAGAGCTGCGGCGCTCTCATCCTAAAAATCTGGCAGAGGGAAACTTTACGCTGTGTGACGCCTTCTATTTCTGTAAGAAAGGCATTGAGAACATTGTAGAGGATCAGGTGACTCAGCGCTTCTCTTCTGAGGAACTGGCCTCCTGGAATCTCCTCACACGAACCAATAACAACTTTCGATACATCAGCGTGCGCCTCACCATCATATGGGGCCTGGGAGTTTTTGTACGTTACTGTGTCTTATTGCCTCTCAGGTGAGACTGCAGTGCTATTTCCAACTGAAAAGGCAAATGTTTTATGCTATGATATGTTTATCAAGGATATATTCAGTTGATCAGAAGTGACAGAGAAGACTTTAGCACTGTTACAAAATCAAGTTATTCTTTAAACTTTGTATGGCTTAGAAAAATATATATTAAAGCACAATATTACTGTTTTACATTTATATAGATCAAATAAATGAACAACACAGCAAGAGGCTTATATACTTAAAAATAAAGAGACTACTTGAAAATTATGTTTCTCTGGATTTACAATTTATACTTGTTTTTTTTTTTTACAAATATATATTTTTCTGTAAAGTACTGATAAGATTACTTCCAAATTTAATATAAAACAATGATTTTTTTTTTTTTTGCTAAAAATAACAAATACATGCTATATTTTGGACATGTTTATATTTATTTTTGGTATTCAAAAAGGCAGCAACACCAAAGCTCCAAAAATGCATATTTAATCAATTAAAATGGCTAACACAAAGTGTGTAACATTTCGAGCGCACGGCTCTTCATCAGACAGTGTTTATCACAGTAAGGTGCTGCTTTTTGTACACTTCCGGATCACATGATCTCCTACGAACTCACTACAAGACAAAACGAAGAAAAATAAATAAAAATACACATTTATAAATTATACAACTTAAAATATTTTTGCTTTGAATATCTAAGTTGTATAATTTATAAATGTGTATTTTTTTTATTCTGATGTTTAATCTGTTGTTTTCTTAAATAACAATATGAAATAAATAAATAAATAAATACATAAATAAATAAAAGTGACCTAAATTGCAATACTTTTATTTGAAATTAGAATGAAATCCTTTCAGACTTATAGAATATTACAAATATTAATATTTTACTCAAACTGAGAATTTCGGTTTAAGTAGTCTCCTAATTTTTCCTTAGCTGTAAACCATGTAAATTTGAATTGTCAAATAATTTTCTTTATACTTAAGTAAATCTCTTGCTCCTAATTCTGATTATTGTGACCTGTAAATGTCAGCTAAATGTGTTTTTGTGTATATTTAATCATGTTATTGTTCTTCGTTGTAGGATCACTTTGGCAGTCATTGGATTGAGCTGGTTGGTTATAGGAACTACTCTAGTTGGACTGCTTCCAAACAGCAAGTAATTAATACTGGATGTCATTATGAATTATATCATATTGTCTTTATCTCCATTTACAGACCAATTAAATAAGCATAACTCTTAAAAAAATAAAGGCTCCACAACAGTTATTTACAGAAATGTCATACAGTAAAACCTTTTAACAAACGATCCAAAAATAAAAGAAAATTAATATTGTGAATAACATTTAATTTTTTACATACCTTACCTTTTCACATCTATAAAAATTAAAGGTTCGCTGTAGAATGATCAATACCAATTCACTACCTTTATTTTTCTGTATGTTAACTGAAAGTGCTTTCAAATCAAAAATGCTTGCTTTGTATGGGTGAAATGCTGATATTTCGAATTTCCTAAAGGGATGGTCTGTGTGTCTCTTGCAGGGTGAAGAACTGGCTCAGTGATTTGGTTCATATTACATGCTACAGAATATGTGCCAGAGGCCTGTCTGCTACCATCCGTTATCATAATAAGTGAGTCACCGCTTCTTTTTTTAACACAGTCTTTCCACTTTAATCACATTATATCACCATGTGCAGTTTTCAGATCTCTGCTTCTCAGTGTTCTTCACTAATACTTTGTCCATCATGCATGCAAATGTAAAAGAACTACAGAAACAGGTCACGAAAACATGTAATATCATTAATTGTTTTTTTTCATGGAGTACTTAGGTCATTTATTTTAAGTATTTTTAAGTATTTAAGTATTTTTTTAAGTAATATTGCATATTTTTACAGCACTTTCAAGCACTTTTGGGTACATTTAGAAAGTAAAACTGCTCTTCCTACAGGTATAAGTTATATGGATTTTTTTTCAAATAAAGAACAATTATTTTGGCTAGCCAAATTAATAAAAGAACAAAGCAGGATTTCTATGGGTCTTAAAAAAGTTACAAAAAAGTTAAGAACAGTGTAGTTAAAATACACTGTTCCACAAATTTAAAGTCCTAAGAAAAAAAGTCTTATGACATTAAATGTTAAATGTCTCCAGATATTAAATATTTGGCAGATATCTATTGTTTTAACCTCTGCATGTTCTCCCCGTGTTGGCATGGGTTTCCTCCAGGTGCTCTGGTTTCCCCCAAAGTCCAAAGACATGCAGTATAGGTGAATTGAATAAACAAAATTGGCCGTAGTGTACAAGTGTGTGTGGGAATGAGTTTGTATGGGTGTTTCCCAGTAGCGGCTGGAAGGGCATCCACTGCGTAAAATATATGCCGGAATAGTTGCTGGTTCATTCCACTGTGGAAACCTCTGAAATAGAGACTAGGCCGAAGGAAAATGAATGACTATTGTTTTAAACATAATCTCACTTCATTTTGATCAGTTTCAAAAGATTTTTCTGAATCTCTTCTAAGTTTTCTTCCCAAGTAAACCTTGAAAAACCCTGCAAACGATGATCAATGAAAAATAAAAATTTTTTTTATTTAAAAAGCATCTATGGTGGCTTACAGTGTATTTGAGAGCATGACATTGAGAGATAACAAAACGGATGTTATTATGTCTCAATGTCATTCTCTGCTCATGCAAACACACCTTTTTTTAACACTCCACAATATATAGTGTATAGTGTGATGATTGCTGTTACTCACATTTGTCTCATGGGATGCATAACAGAGAGAACCGTCCACAAAAAGGAGGCATCTGTGTTGCCAACCACACCTCCCCGATTGACATTGTCATTCTGGCGAATGATGGATGTTACGCTATGGTGAGTCATGCTGACTGCATCACCAGTGTGACATTGCGTGTCTGCAGAAGGTCTCAGGTGTCTTTAACTGGCTTTCATTCTCCTCAGGTAGGTCAAGTTCATGGAGGTCTCATGGGGGTCATTCAGAGGTCAATGGTGCGCTCCTGTCCCCATGTGTGGTTTGAGAGGTCCGAGATGAAAGATCGCCATGCCGTTGCCAAAAGGTGTGTTGATTTGTCTTGTGGAAATATAATATATCTCCTCGCTCACAACATAAAGCACCGCTTCTGCTTTTTTTCCACAGGTTGAAAGACCATATTGCAGATAAAACTAAACTGCCAATCTTGATCTTCCCTGAGGGTAAAAATGTCATTTGTGTGATTATACAGGTCTATAAAGTATCGTATAAAATGCCAAACATCTATAAACACCTATTAATTTAACATTTTTTAACTTAAAAAATTATAAAGAAAGGATTTTCAATGTTTTCTGAGACCAAATTCTGTAAATATAAACAAATAAACCTTGATGGCTACAAAACACTCCAAAAATGTAATGACAGAGGCAAGTTTAACACAGTGTCATATTTTCCTTTACAGTATTTAACTGTTTGCCAGCAAGCATTTTCATGTGTTTAAAAGATGTCTAAGAGATGTCCACACAGACGTTTTGGCTAAAACCAGGCTAAATTCTGACTCTTAATGAAAGCCTAATAGACATCCAAAAATAGTTTAGTCATCAAATAGATTAGACTTATCATGTGTTGTTATTTATTCCTATCTATTAGAAGTATATTTCAAATTATAGTTAAATGTCTGATAGACTTTGACTGACAGCTTAAATTTAGCCTTGTTTTAGCCAAGATGTTAATCGTCACATCTGTGGTTTTGTTCATTTGGTCCGGACCAAGGGCAACAAATGATACAATGTAGCATTTTTCTGCTGTTTTCGGGTCCTTTTCACACCACACTGATTGCTTTGGTCTGAACCAAAATGCAGTTACGTGACAGAACCCACATGATCACTCTTTAGCAAGATGTTATTGAACTTATTTCTTAAACAGCTTTTTGATTGGTCAGAATTAATGTGCGGGAAAATGCTAATAGAACTCCTGCAAGTAAACAAACCAGCAGACACAAAATGTCCCTTTTTATTATGGAGAGACGACTGCTGCGCTGGCTCATTGTATCCCTGGTCATAGTATACTATATAGTTTGTATACATCACTTTAGACCAACTATATGTATAGAATGAAGCGTGGCTGCGGCTGGAAAACAATGTTTTAATGCATCTTCCGGAAATATTACCAACGATCCATCAAGTAATGTTTTTCCCTGTGTCTCTCTCTGTTTAAAATTGTTGGTAAAGTGCTGTCAACAAATATTTTTCCTCCACATTCTATAATGCAGACTGCGGCAGCTGAATTAGTCCAAAAAAGCACAGTACTTTTTGCTGTTGGGTCTGCTTTAGTTAGGATCATGTTCTCACTCACCACAAATGCTCCAGGGTTTGTTTAAAAGCGTATCGAGACCACCTCTTCAGGGAAGTATCGGTATGCTTTTTTGGTCCACTCGAGTAAGACTGCTACATTCACACTTGCCTTAACGAACTGCACCAAGAGGGAAAACGAACTCTATTCAACCTAACTAAATAAGGCAGGTGTGAAAACATCCTATGTTTGGATGTCTATTAGATGTCTTTTAGACACAAAAAATGCTTGCTGGAGAGGATGCTAATTGTTAGGCTATACATTCACTAAGCCCATATGAACCCACACTTTAGTAGCACATGCAGAATGAGACTCAATTTAAACCACAACAAGAAGGTTTCTATCGGAGTGTCCTTCAGCTGAGCTTTCCTGTCTTGCTCTACACAGACAGATTCTCTGTAATTCCTAAAACCTTTTCACAATATTATATAAACTACTTGATGAAAGATGAATTTGTGATTTTTGCATTAAAAACTCGTGATTTGTTTGACGATTCTCTCCAACTTTGTTAGCAAAGCCTGAAATGCTGCTTTTGTGTGTTCATGGTGGGTGTGTGTTTTCACTGCTGCGTGTGTGTGCACTTAGATGGGTTAAATGCAGAGCACAAATTCCGAGTGTGGGTGACCATACTTGGCCACATATTATAACGTTCCTTTTTTTCCCCTTATACCCAAACATGAAACTTAAAATGCATATTATGGACTTTTTCAAAATAGTTTAGTTAGGATATACCTTTTCATTTAGCCTCTGCCCAATCTTTTTTAGAGTGTATTGAAGTTATCAAAATCTAACTTTGTTTGTATCTACAAAATACATTTAAGTACTTTAGATTAAAGTGTAAGAAAATGAACAAACTACAGACTCTTGATTTACATATCCAACATTTTCTGGATTGGAGTTCCCAATTGTTTGTCTTTGTGTTGATTTTAGGAACTTGCATTAATAATACATCAGTCATGATGTTTAAAAAGGGAAGCTTTGAATATGGTGGAACTATATACCCAGTAGCAATCAAGGTATCAAATGCCATTTTTTTCTGCAGAATATAGTATAGTGGTTAGTCTCAGAAAAGGACAGACCTGATGTACGACTCTCTTTCAGTATGACCCTCGCTTTGGAGATGCCTTCTGGAACAGTGCCAAATACAACATGGTGAGCTACATCCTCAGAATGATGACAAGCTGGGCTATTGTGTGCAACGTGTGGTACCTGCCACCTATGACTCAACAGGTAACAAACATTCATCTCGTCCTTTTTACAAACCACTTGTTCATATATTAGTTAGTGGAGATGCTCAAGCCAGAAATTTGATAATTGACAAAAACTATTTTTTTTTTTTTTTGCATATCACAGAAGACATTGTCTGCGTTTTTTTGATTTATAGAAGAAAACCAAAGATGTCTGGTCACTTTTTACCTACAGAAATGTAAATTTGTTCCCTTAACCTCCTAGGGCTTAGTGGCCACATTGGTGGACAGCACATTTTAGCTCTTAAGTGGCTATTTAAAATTCTTTGAATGTTTTATATTTTGTTACAGACCTACAGTGTCATCCTGCAACTGTTTTGCAGCATATGAAATGTCCCAAACACTATTTTTAACTGTCCAAAATGGGCAAAATTTTTGTTTTTACTCTCTGATAGTCAAAACATGTTCAAAAAAGTATATGTTATATATGCATTAAAAAGCAGTCAGGAAAAAGTGTTTTATGTAAATACGGACCACGAGTCCACATATATGGACATATCTTTTCTCTAAAAGTACATCATATCAAAAGATGATACTTAGGTTTTATTCTAATTAGGTTTGAATAAGCCCAAATAGCAAAGAGAAATAAAAAATGCATGTAAAAAAAACCTTTTGTTGATACAATATTATAACAGCCAAAGCTGTAGTGTATTTGAGTGAGTCAAAGATTCAATTACCCATTTTATACAGAGAGTCATTTACTTAATTCCTGAATGAATGAAATGACAAATTAACACACCATCTAGTGGCAATACATTTTTTTAGGTGCATCATTTCATAAAAATTATTTAATATTTCCATATAAAATAAGTATAGTTGTCGGCGCAATAGCCTAGTGGTTAGCGTGCTGACATATGGTGCAGTAGCATGTCAGGGCGTCCCGAGTTCTAATCCCAGTTCTGAAAACTGTCCTATCTAATAAGGGCAAAAAGGCCAAAACAACAAGAAGAAGTCAGTGCCAATAGCCTAGTGGTGACCTGAGTTTGATTCCTGGCTCAAGGTCCTTTGCTGATCCTTCCCTTCTCTCTGCTCCTAATGCTTTCCTGTCTGAAATCTCTACTGTCCTATCATAATAAAGGTAAAAAACCCCTAACAAATAGTTATTAAAATAAATAAGTATAGTTTCATTATTTACGCCTAACCTGCCTGATTAACCATAACTTAAAATGTTCATTAAAGGTAAAATCTCAGATTAAAATGAAAATTTCATTAATTAGCTATTAATTCTATGAATTAATTGCCACATTATATGATAATTATATATGTTTTGATGACATTTTAGTCATTGTAGATATGTCTAAACTTTATTTCATTGCATCAAAATATCTGAACATGTCTTTTGTAGGATGGAGAGGATGCTGTTCATTTTGCTAACAGAGTGAAGTCAGCCATAGCCCATCAGGGAGGACTGGTGGATTTGTCCTGGTAAGAATATAAGCATCCCTATACAATGTATAGTGTTCTATATAGTGGTATACACTGTAATGTATATTATAATGACTAAACTAAATGTTAATACGGCCAACAACTGGCCAATAAATCACAATTACAAATTGCTATAGGTTATATATATTTGCTATAGATAAAGCATTATTGTGATGCAGGGATGGAGGACTGAAGAGGTCAAAGGTGAAAGAGTCATTCAAGGAGGAGCAGCAGAAGATGTACAGCATTATGATTGTAGGTTTGGACTGTCAAGAAGCCACTGTTGGATCCGCGTAAATCGTAACTCACACTATTTATAAACTTGATGAGAATGGGAGAAACACTTCTAGATCAGCCACCAAACACCATTACTGGCACAATATGATGTTCTGCTTTTTGATTCAGTGGTATATATATTTTTCTAAAACTGGAAAATGTTTCCTTGTGATTTGAACTTACATGTTCAGAAACCCAAAAAAAATGTGAGGACGCACACAGTAGTTAGTAACTAGAACACTTTTGTCTCTTTGTTCTCAATCGTTTGGGTGCTAATATATGTAGTTTCTCTCACTCTATAGATTTGCATGCAAATATTCATTGTGTGCATGTTCATATTGTATTCCTGTTACAGGACTTCTTAAAGATCTTCTTCCAGAATGTAAGCTACTGTGGCAAGTAGTACTGTGGGACTTAAACAAATACTTGCTCATTACATACTGGTACTTATTTCAGTATATCATTTACTTGTCAAAATTGTAACGAGTACTAGTATCTAACGAATAAGTACTTTTATTTATGTGGTAACACTTTACAATAAGGTTGCATTGGTTAATGTTACTTAATGCATTTCTAACGTAAACAAACAATGAACAATACATTTATTACAGTATTTGTTCATTGTTAGTTCATGTTAACTCAGGCTGCGTTAACTAATGTTATCAAACATTATTTTGGATTTTAATAATGCATTAGTAGATGTTGAACTATCATTAGTAAATGCTGAACAAGTATCGGTCATACTTAGTTCAGGTTAGTAAATACATTAGCTAATGAAACCTTATTGTAAAGCGTGACCATTTATTTAATAGGTTTTAGTATCAAACAAATAAGGGCTGGTATCTAATAATAAGTACCAGTATCTACTGAATAAGTATCTGATGGCTCATTTCCACTGAGAAGTACAGTTTGGTATAGTACAGTATGTCCAAGGTCAGAAGTACCAAATTGTACCATACCACTTTTTGGGACCCTTTTCTAAGGGTACCTAGCACAACAATACCAAAAGGGGGAAATTAGATTCTCTGTTAAAAGCTATTGGTTTAAAAAGAATCTTCACCTGCTCATGCAAAAAGCCTAAAGAAAAACCACAACACAGGAAGCCTAATTTTTAAATACACATGCTCAAACAAACTTGTTCTCTTCCTATGACAAACATCCACATGCTAAGAAGTAAGAACGTGCTGCATGTCCACCACCACTGTTTACAATGTCGCCTCCAAACACATGAAAAACACGACTCATGTCACTTCCTCTCCCTATTTGCCTGCTCTTGCTGTGCGCTTACATTTAATACAATTAAGCATCCAAATTATGCGATATGTGAATTATGGCTTCTTCTTCGAACGAGAATAACTGCGATCGCAACATTCTGGCGTAACTTATAGCATGCCTACAGAGGAAGAGTACTGTTGGCAGTGGAAACACAAGCCTGATCAGGGTGACCTGTACCTAATTATACTGTACTTGTACCGAACTGTACTGTTCAGTGGAAAACAAGGCATACTAATAGCATCTAACCAATAAATACCAAGAAAGTGCCTATTTAATAGGTTCTAGTGTCTAATAAATGAGAATTAATATCTAATAATAAGCATTAGTAGCTTTTGAAGAAGTATTCAGTGTTAGATACTAGTACTTTTTATAAAATAAATGTAACCAGCTTGCCATAGAGTGCACTTGCTTCTCTCAGGTCCTGTGGGCTGTTCCTGTGTGGACACTAGAGGTCACTGTTACCAAACAAAAGAAAACCTGCACCACACTGGCCAGCTCACTATCATCTTTCCTAATAAAATGCTGAAATTAAATAATCGCCACTCAAAGCATTATTTTTTTTATTTTATATAGTATCCTTTAATAGTATCACTCTTATACCCCGAAACCTAAAACAAGCACATAAAAAACCCAGAACAATTTCATTAAGGCCAACAGGCTGTTTTCAGCCCTCTGAGAAAAGGCAAATCTGTCTCCTTTGTGTCAATTAGTGACGGGTGATGCACAAAGCCCCATCGAGCCCTTGATTGCAGGAGCACCAGCTCATTTTACTTGGAGCTCCATTGAAACGTCCGCCATTATAAAGTCATTAGGACAGAAAGTGGACAAAGTTTCCCTGCGCAAGGCTGCAGTCACGGCAAATTCCAGAGGAGACGCTGAGCAATATGTGCTTATATTGCGATGGCGCTTTAATAAAGAAAGCATAGAGTGTGAAATAGAACATAGTTATTCTGTGGCACAGAGGGCTGGAGGAGGCTTAGCTTTCTCTCTCTCTCATCCCCCAGACGATCCTCCGGCCCCCGCCAAAGCCAACAGCGGCCTTTAATAACAGTCCTGCAACTTAAATTGCTTGAACAGAAATGTTTGTTCTCCCCTAACAGGATTGTAAATTATTAATCGGATCTGAAGCCGATTTTATAACCCGATTGTTGAGGTGGGATTCTCCACGAGCAGTGCTCTGGCACACCATTTACTGTGATGTATGTGTCTGCACATCTTTATATCCAATTTAATGTGATTCGGATAGATTTCAAAGCGACATCATAAAAAGCATGGAAGTGACCCCGGCAGAGCCTCCGATGTAGACTCGGTGCGTCAGGCGGCCACGTCTCTGGCTTCTGATTCGATTTTCCCCATTTCTGTTTTTACCCACCATGTGATCTATACAAATGTAATGCCGGTACACTCAGTAAATATGAATAAATCGCTAAATTAGATCATTTTGCTGGAGAATGTAGTTCAAGCGGGACATGATTTTAAATCACGCTTTGCCTGGAACTGACTGGCGTACCTAATCAGAAGGGTAAATGACCCCGCTTTCTGCCCACGACCTGCCATTAGTTAGAGCCCCATGTTTTTTAAATACATTGTTCTGCCATCTTTTGTGCGACTCGAGTGCACCTCCTGCACTAATGCATGAGATCTTGAGGTACAATACGTCTCGCAGGGGAAAATCAATAGAGGAATGCAGGACCAAGTCTCTGCAGACTCGCTCTTTTTCTCCAAAAGCTCACCATATGAGTTCCAGTGCTCCATTAATGCTGCTTTATTCCTGTCATATCTTTTTGTTTGTGCACTTTAGGTATCTGTAGAATTACTTTAGTATCACTGATGCTATTATAGTTTTTTTTTTAATAAATTGTATTTTTTTTGTTCACAAAGTTCGAGTAAATGAAATTGGAATTAGCTATAATATTATCTGTCATTAATATTCCAAGATAACTTGCTTTTAGTTTCTTTATTAACCTTAAAATAAAACTACTCTTGGTTTGGAAGCAAAGTGCTAATTTAATCATTTCTTTGCCTTTGCATTTTTATTCTTGTTTACATTTTTCTGGTTTGATCAGTGCACTTTACCATTATCTGCCATTATTATATATTCTTCATTTAAGTTACCTTAATGAACTCCAAGTTTTATTATTATTATTTTTCAGAGTATTTCAATAAAACGTGTGCAAAAGCAAACCCAATAAATACACTTCTATAACTCAATCAGTTAAAAAATGATTCACAGTTGGAGTGCATCAGCTAGTTTTATTTTCTTGTATTGTTTGTTTTTCTTAAGACAATTAACTTGTGCTGTTATTCCTGTTTACGGCTTACTTTGGTTTGTCTGCAATACTTTAAATAGATGTATTATTTCCACCATTACCTGACTTTTTCCTTTAATAAACTTGCTCATTAAATTAATAGCTTACAAGGTAGTTATCGTAGTGGTCAAGCTTGAGTATGGGATAGGATTAAAGGATGTAAAATTTCATAATTTGGACATTAACACGCATTATGAAAAATAATAAACAGCCAATTTCCAAGCTAATAGGCAACTAGTTAAAAGTAGGTTAAAATTGGTCACATTATATTGCAACCAGTAATAGTCACACTTCATTTTAAAGTAAATTTTTAGCTATTAACACACTATTACCAATAAATTTTGCCTTAATAAGCTGCTAATTTGCTGCTTACTAATAGTTATTAAGGATTTATTTGGGTTTAGGGGTAGGATTAGAGATGTAGCATAAGTTCATGTAAAATATGTACTTTAAAAGTACAAATAAACAGCTAATATCTTAATGATAGAAAGGTATTAATTATATATCTTAATGAAATTGGTCCATAACTAAAGGGTTACCTCAATTTTTTTTGTCCACTGTACCAAAAGATAAAATGGAAAATAAATTAAACACAAAAATGACTTAAAGTTTAAATGCATCCGTGGACTTTTCTTTATATAATGAAATATTTAAATGAATAAATTGATATTGTAGACTTGTCATATCCTTAAGTTGTTTAGCAATACATTAGTCTATATGAAACAATTGCATTTTTGACAGATGCACAGTAGGACTGCATCTCCAATTTCTTCATCGCTTCTTCACACTCTAATTTACTTAAATAAAATAATTAATTTACTTTAAAATGTGACATTAATTCTGTTTACACATTGTATTTTGTTTATTACAGCAGTGCACTTCACAACTGATTCTTCTTTGCAGTTTCCAGTCAGACCTGGCTGAAAAAAATGGATTACGAAAAACATACACGGTCCAAATGAAAGAGCTGACGGAGTGTCTGAGGAGAGGACAAATAATACAATGAGAGAAGTGTGCTCAGCTTTTGTCGTGGTCTCGGACATGTCCTCTCCTGGACCATAGCTGGAACTAAACAATGTGTATGACGCTTTAACACGGTGCACTGAGAATCCAGCAAATACGCTTTCAGAACATGTTTCGTTCGTTCTCCAACAGAAGTGTTTAAACGCAGCAAAGAGCAGCCTTTTGTGTAATACTATACATACATAGAACATACATAGTCATGGTCAAAACTATTGGCAAACCCCTGGTAAATATGAGCAAGGGATGCTGTGAAAATAAATCTGCAAATCTCCATTATTCATCCATCACAACGAGTAAAAGCAAAGAGTTTAGATTTGAGGTGCAGCAAAAGATTGTTAAGTTTAAAAAAATTAGAAAGAAGCTGTGAAATAATAGGTAATGTGTTGAAAATTTCACCATTACGCCTTTAATTAAGAAGTTCCAATAAAGAGTTGAGTTGTGTGTGTCTGTACTGTCTTGATGCACATTGAGGAGGAGATTTTGTGTGGCAAAACATTCTCCAAGGTCTTGAGGACAACAAACCCAAACATGTTGAATGGGACAATTTCACAAAAAAAAAATTTGCACTCATCCAGAAACATTGCAGCATATTCAGCACTACTGGACCCTCAAACAGGATGATTCTAGGTCAGATGAGCTAAAAATTTGCTTTTCAGCAGCAAACACACAAGAGGGGTTAAAAAGGTCCCCTATGTCCAGTTAAATAATATACCACATTTTTTTAGAAACTTCAGTTTCAGGGTTGTCGCAGATGAAATCTGAGATTTTGCATCCTGATGTTGGAGTGCACACTGTGTTCTCTTCTGTTTTTAGGCATGGGCCGGTATAAGATTCTGATGGTATGATAATCTTGGATAAAAATATCAGGGTTTCACGTGATATTGTGATTGCTTATCTAAAATATGTTCTTTTTAAATGTCTGGGTAAAAAACAACATCTTTTCCCCCCATTGAACATATATATTTTATTTTAAGAAACATTTAAAACATTTTGGAGCGGTAAACATGCCAGGCTAAATAATTAAAATGAATCACTTCTGCTGTCTTCATTAGTTTCAAAAACACAGATTTCTTTACAACTTGAAAAGGCATGTTTGGAGATATTTCTTTTTTATATAAAGTAAGCCACTGCACTGTTCAGGTCCAAAGCTTGGATGTTGGCGTACAAGCAGTTTGTTTTTCTACTGTTTCCTGAATTGTGGGCTGACCAGTAGCTTTTGATTTTAACCCACGCTCATTCTGAAAACATACCTCTATATATATTTCTGGAAAGCGCCCAAATATATCCCAGGAGCTACATCTTTGCAGTTTTTGTTTTCGCGAATCCACTAGAGGCCCCTGTGTACGCTTTTTGAGATCTCAAATTGTTCTCACTAGTGCAATTCGTGCCTGCTGTTCTCGCACAAATCCACCAGAGGCCACTGTCGACTGACTGACTGAGGGATCAACAGACCCTACTCTCCCCCTTCCCTAAACCCAAATTTAAAAAGCAATTCACATTCTCACCCTGTTATTTACTTGTTTATTTTATTTTTTGAATTCTGTTTTTGCCTATCCTGCTTTTTGGAACTGTTCTTCACTGGACTCGAACCCTGTCATCGTGGTCATCTCCTCTCTGTGTCTCAAGTCCACTGACGTACATGGCGATCTAACTGGACAAACTGGGAACAGCCGGAAAGCCGTTCATATAGAGGTAAGCAGTCAGCTGCTAGCATGAAAAGGAACGACGTCATACCGTACATAGCGTTCATTTAAAAAATGAAATGCAGCCGTACGTATTTCTGGCTACATAATTCATGTTCTACAGAAATGTATATAGGGCTACATTACGTATACAGTATAACAGAGAGTTTTAGCGGTTTTAAAACCTTGACTTTTCCAAACCGCAGTAAAACTTACAACCAGTTATCATCCCATGCCTATTTGTTTTACGTCAGATTGACAAACTACCTGCATGACACACTCTGTCTTCTCCATATGCACCAGACTCATTTGTTTGTCAATTATCTTTGTTTCTGAAAGACATTGTGCAGTTTTTAGTGTGCTTCACACAAATGAGTGGGAAGAGACACTCTCTGCACTCGTGTTAAAAAAAATCTAATCAGACTTATATTCTGCTACTCTCTGATGATCTGAAACGCTTCTTTTATCCTAACTTGTAAGTCTGCTAAATGAATAAATGTAAATGTAAAAAAGAATTCAGGCTTCTGATTGGCCAACGTTGTTTTATGCTTAGGGTTAGATCTGTTTGCCCTTGACAGTACGCCATGGCCCTGTTTACACTGCCAGTTAAATGTGAGCCAATTCCGATTTTTTGCTCATATGTGAGACAGATCGGATCTGTTCTATGACCGTGTAAACACACAAAAAAAACACATGCATTCGGATATTCAGAGATCAGTTTCAGGCCTTCTTCATATGTGGAAATAATTCAGATATAAATCGCATATGTGACAATGCGACTATCATGTGAACAGGCAGATCAGATTTATTGATGCATTCCGTTTTGTATGTCATTAATCATGCCACAGTACCCACAAATTCCTCTGAATGGAGGAGGACACCATATATAGACCAGTAGGAGCAAGCTGCGATGACGGCCCTTTATGTCTTCCTCCACCTCAAAATCATTTTAAAGTTGGGTGAACTTCACATATTTCGCAAAGCTAAAAGCAAGACAATTTCTTCTATTGTGGCTAGTGTGGCACAGATGCTAGAACCTGCCTTTATGCATGCATAATGTCGTAAACTGTATGGCAAGTGTAAACACATGAATCGGATATGGGTCACAAATAAAACAATGTGTAAACGGACAGGCATAAAAATCAGATATAGGCAACGAATTGGCCATCAAGACCTGACAGTGTAAACGTGACCATAAGTGTGTTTTTGCATTGTCATGTGGACAGTTTTTTTTTTTTATTAAGGCCGAAAATCTTTATTTATAAAAACACTTTACACTATGTTCTAACTACATGTCACATGATGCTGCAACACATGATAATATGCATCTTATCCATGTTAAAACGATCTAATCATTTGCAACGTTGACGTGAAGTTTCTATTTTAGAAAGAGTTTCTATTTCTGCGTCATCGCATCTAAACAACAGCATAAACTGCTATGGCATTGATCACCTCATATGCTGATTATCTTTTTTATTCAATGTTAAATGTTACCAGTTAGAGATTGAATACTGTTTTATGACATTTATTGCTAGACAGAAAGCGGCAGCAAATAGTTTACCTCAGATCTCGAAAATTAAATAACAGGTTTCAAATGTATTTATTTGATTATAAACTTGTCCATTTTATTCAGAGTGATCTATCCCACACTTCTGAATGACCGATATTTAAATGTTTCTGTCATGTTGCTTCTGGTGCAGACAACTAAAGTGGTTGGAATGTTGTCACGCTGCATGTTGTTTGGACATGGAGTTATAACGGGCTCTGGTTGGATCTTCCATAATGACAGTGAAAACAAACATCAAAATAGAAACAAAAATGGGTCACTGAGTACAAGATTAAGGCTCGACCAGTCCTTTGATCGAAAATGAGTGGCTGAATTGAAGAGGAAAAAGCACCAACATGGACCAAGAACCTGAATGATCTGGTCAGATTCTTAATGAAAATTGCTCTCAAATGTCTTGGTATCCTCCAATCTCATTGGGCAAATGCAGGTTTCATAGTAGTAATGAGTGAATTGGTTTCAATAATTTAGACCCCCAATTTTTAACGAAAAGATTACATATTTGTGAACTTTGGTTTAGTTAAAGAGGATAAATATTACAAAGTTATTTTCACAGCCTTCTTGGCTCCTATTTACCAAGGGTGCCAATAGTTATGACCATGACTGTATATTGTAACTTTAAAATCAAATCAATATATTCTTCAGCAGGTGGTTTAACATGTAGTTGCTCAGTCCATCAGACCAAAGCACTTGAAATGTTTTATCAACACTATCTACTGTATATCGGCAGAGAAATTGTGGGCCCTGCTCATTTGCAGTTCTTCCTGATTAACATACCTTAATGAAACAGGCTATAATCAGACACATTGATTTTTTTTTTCTCTTTCTTTGATTGAGCTAAAATGGAGTCTGAACATCTTTGAGTCTGAGCGCTGATTGATCTGCGGTGAAATTCAAGACTATTCAGTTTGAAAAATAATTATGTTCATATAATCTGCTCAAGTTTTGATGCAGCACCATTGCAGAGGTCCAATGCTTTAATCCAGGTTTCTTTAGAAGTTTGTTAACTGGTTTGACATGAGTATCAAACTAATCATTCTAAATTATATAACATGAAGTTATATTTTAGCATCACTACCACAATACTGTTGTTAGTGTTAGTCTGTTTATTTTTTTTAAATATATATTTTTTGTAAAATGATCTATTGAATTTTAGTCATGTATTTTTGAAAGCACAAAAATTGACATATTATTTTTTAACAACTCAGCAATTGTTATTACAATTCACAAATTATTTCAGAGAAATGGCAAGTAACACATTGGATTGAGCACAAACTTTTAAAGTACTTTTTTTTCGTTTTTCAGTAGAATGTACTTAAATAATCATTGTTTTATTTACTTTGAATTGTTTTTGCAGTTTGTCTTTAGTTTTTTTAAATTATGAATTATTTGATTACATTCAGCTAATCCTAATACAAATGTGAAATATTTCTTCTCAACTCAAGCTGAAAATAATAATAAAACCAAATAAGCATGTAGGATAATGTGTTAGTCTAGCATTGAGATACTACTTTTGTTTGTAGT